>VWZI01023506.1:507100-537553 GCA_013396835.1 Psilopogon haemacephalus
GTGAGTAACAGCAGAAGGTTTCATGCATATTTGATTTTTTTTTTTTTTTAAATTTAACTATTGCACAAAGTCTGAATGGTGTTTTTATGGCTGCAGCTGTCACTCCTCTGCAAACATGCAGTGAGATGAAGGTTAACAAGTTTGGGCTCTCAGGAAAGCAATGTAAAACAGCGCGGCAGGAGGCTTGGTGTCATCACTCCTGTGCAAAGAACAGAGAGGTTCTGAGGCTCTCCATTCCAGGGTTATTTAGCACCATCTGAAGCCAGCACTTTTCTAATTGTACATCCTCATTTGAAATTCTCAAAACCCCAAATCATTTTTTTTTTCCCCCCTCCTACAACACAACAGGAGAAAAGGCAGGATTGCAGAGCTTGGAGCGGGGGGAGATAGTTTAGGTTGGAAGTGACCTCAAAACTCAGCCAGTTCCAACCTCCCTGTGCCACAGGCTCAACGCCTCCCACTAGATCAGGTTGCTCAAGCCCTCATCCAACCTGGCCTTGAACACCTCCAGGGAGGGAGCAGCCACAACCTCCCTGGGCAACCTGTGTCTGTGTCTCACCACCCTCACTGTAAAGAACTTCCTCCTAAAGCAGGTTCATGTAGAGTAGCTGAGCTCTTGTTAGAGCCTTAGGGCTCTTGGCTGTGTCTCCCTAGGGTCGCTGCACTCAGGTTTGGGCTGTCTGTGGCTCCAGGTAGCTGTGTCAGCCCAAGGTGTGATGTCTCTCACATGTCTTTGGGCCCTTCTGTGGCTGCCTCGGTGCCTGGGAAAGGCAGAGCAGAGCCAAAGCAGGACTTAGCAGGAGTGATGAGGGAGGTGGGCACCAGTGCAGACCAGAGCTCTGACCCAGCAGGACCATAGAGAGGGCATGTGAAAGCTCTGTCTTAACCATGCAAATGGTGAAGCCATCAAGACTGATGGGGCAGGGGCGTGGGAGAGTTCAGGCATATTTGTGGTGATTGCATCCTTCCTGTTGTGTGTTGGTTTCGTTTCAAAGCCTCCAAAATAGACTGTGTAGGAAGCTGCAAGATTTGGACTCCTCTGCCCAGTTTTGCAGACCAAGGAGACAGGAGCTGCTCTAAGAGGTAGCCAAACACAGCTCTCCTGAGAGCCCTCTTTGTGCATGAGGGGGGCTTCTGCCTTGCAGATGCTCACAGCCCTCACTCTCTCCACCACCCTTCACCCTGTAAGGGAACCAGGCAGAGTGTCTGCTCCTGGATGAATGTCTCATTCCCTGCAGTTAACTAAACTTTGCCTGATGGCAGTGACTGGCTGGAGAGCAGCCCTGTGGAGAGGGACTTAGGGGTGCTGGTGAATGAGAAGCTCAAGATGAGGCAGCAGTGTGCACTTGCAGCACAGAAAGCCAAGCAGAGCCTGGGCTGCATCAGGAGAAGTGTGGCCAGCAGGGCCAGGGAGGTGATTCTCCCCCTCTACTCTACCCTGGTTAGATCCCACCTGGAGTACTGCATCCAGTTCTGGAGCCCCTATTACAAGAAGGATGTGGACATGCTGGAGGTGTCCAGAGAAGGGCCACGAGGATGCTCAGAGGGCTGAGATCAGACTGAAAGAGTTGGGACTGTGCAGGCTGGAGAAGAGGAGGCTCCCAGGTGACCTTCCAGGATCTGAAGGGGGCTACTAGAAAGGTGGGGAGGGACTTTTTAGGCTCTCAGGGAGTGACAGGACTTGGGGGAATGGAGCAAAGCTGGAGGTGGGGAGATTCAGACTGAATGTGAGGAGGAAGTTGTTCAGCATGAGAGTGGTGAGAGCCTGGAATGGGTTGCTCAGGGAGGTGTTTGGGGCCACATCCCTGGAGGTGTTTGCAGCCAGGCTGGCAGAGGCTGTGGGCAGCCTGATCTAGGGTAGGGTGTCCCTGGGCATGGCAGGGGGCTTGGAACTAGCTGATCCTTGTTGTCCCTTCCAACCCTGACTGATTCTATGATTCTATTCTATGATACCCAACCCAGAGTGCCAGTTTGGTCAACACCCACCAGCCAGGGCAGTAACTCACCCCCACTATCTGCAGTTTGGAGTTGAGCAGTTGCATTCTGGGGTTCTAATTCCCTCCTCAGCCTCCTCTCAGCCAGCCTGTGCTGCTCACCCGAGCTCCTGCCACGCAGAATTCAGCACCCAGAAGGTGCCATTCCATTTCTTCCTTTATTTATTGGCATCTCCATAGAAACCACTTTGGAGTTGCAGAGCTCAGGGTTTGAGTAAATTCTGAGAGAGCCTCATGTCATGGTTCGGCTCCATCAGGATCTGGAGTGGCAGTGGCTTGGCAGGAGTGAGCTCCAACAATGAAGTTGGGTAGGGAGGCAGCAGGGAGTTCTCAAAGGCAAGAGATGCAACAGTTTTCTGCTGGATAAAGCTTTGGTGATAGCACAAAGTTGATCTGAAGGTTGTTTGGAGGGAGACACAGACCCTTTTTTTTTCACTCCACCACAGAAGGCTCAGAGAATTTCTTGCCCAGGAGGTTACTTGTTGATGTGCAAAGCTGCTTTTTGATGTGCAGGCTCAGTTCTTCACCTTGTTAACACCACTGCCTGGCAGTTTGACCTCTCTTAGAAGGTTTAAATGCATATAGATTAATCTGCTTCTGATGTCTGGGCTGATGAAGTTCCTGCACTTCATTTTCCAGTTTATAGGCAGAGCCTCAGCTACTACTCAGAGGCAGCCAGGATTGGAGTGAGAGTTGCTTTGCCCCTGACTGATACCAAAGTTAATTTTTGGTTGGGCATGAGAGAGGCAGGCATGAGCAGAAGAGGCTTCTCTGTAATAATTTGTGCTTCTCTGTCTTCAGCACAACCACCTAAGGCAACTTTTAGGCGGGGATGAACTCAGAAATCAAAACAAAACCCCAAACCATCATTAGACAGCTAAAGAGGAACCTCCTTGCTGTGCTCGGATGTCCAAAGGTCACAGTGGTTTAGCAGCACTGGTCCAGGTCCATGGTCACCAAGGCAATAGCTCATTGCCATGGAAACCCTCACCACCCCCTCAAGCAAGAGCATTTGAGCAGGTCTGGATGTTTAGCAAATAATTGCTTGAGATCCACTGCGTATCCCATCCCTCAACGCACCTGGGGGACTAAGGGATAAAATAATTTGACAGCTTTTGCTACCATCTCTCCATTTTGGAACCCCACGATGGGGGGGGAGGGTTTCCATCAGGGCAGGAACATTTGTGAGCTCAGTTGCTTTCTCCAGGGCTCCCTGTTTGCACATGGCTGATTTAGCTCCGCTGGTTTATTAAAGCCACAGCGCTGAAGATTGCATCTGAGCTCTCCTCCACTCCCACTCTCTGCAAATAAAGCCTTGTGGTGCCTCTTTCCTAGGAGAACTGACAGAGCCGTTTGGAGGAGATGGAGCAGCTTGGCTTGGTGTTGGGGTTGCCTCTTCAGCAGGGGGGCATTTGGCCCTGCTCCCAGGGCAGGGAGCTGGCTGGAAGCCCTTGGTGTGGCTGGCGTAGCTCTGAGGGTTGGGTTGGAGCTGAGAGTTTGGAGCAGCCTTTCTTGTGCCTTGTGGCTCATGCTGCAGGGGGGAAAAAAAAAAAGAAGAAAAGCATCACTTCTGCTAGTCAGAGCCATGGCAGGGACCTGAAAAGTTGCTTCCAGCAGGAAAACTTGAACGTGGCATGGAGGAAAGTTGCAAATTAAATCTGGTTTGGGGTTTTTGTTGGTTTTTTTTCAGCTTGTTTGGCTGAGCTGTTACTGTCTGACAGATTATCCCCAGAGGAACGTGGGATGTGGGCAGCAGGCTGGCAGAGCTATGCCGTAGGACTGCAGAGAGGTCAAGTGCTGCCCTGCTGCTGTCATGGGGTGCAGTGAGCCAGAACTCACCTCCTCTGCTGGAGGGTTTCTCCTGAAGTGGTTCCTGCACACGATGTGGGATCAGGGTGGGGACATGTGTTGGGTTTAAGCCAGCCCCACCCCACCCCCCCCCCACCTTGAGCTCAAAAGCCCAATAAATAATACTCCATTCTATTTGGAAGTGAAAAGATATAAACTTTAACAACAAACAGGAGGTAAGGGGAGCTTTTACAGAAGGTGGGGGAAAAAAAGGGGAACAGGGTGTGGAGAATGAAGGGAATTAGAGGTGATAAAGGGAAAAGGGAGCAAAATACACGAAACAGAAATACAACCCATGGAAATGGGAGTTGAGTCCAAATGCTGGGGTGGATGATTTGGTGATGGTTGAAGCAGGATGCAGGATTTTGATGCTGAGATGCAGTTAGTTGGAGTTCCAAAGAGAAATGGTTGCTATCCCTAGGTGCTGGCTGGAGAACACATGGGAGTCTGGCAGCAGAACAGCAAGGAGTTAGCCAGACAGGCAGGACCAGAGACAAGAAAAGATGTTCCCCTCTTTTGTAACAGTCCTTGGCTGGAAGTGGGAGGGGGCTAAGCATGATACCTGGAGGAAGGTCAGACCACCCCCAGGGAGGAGTCAGAAGGCTCCAGATGGGCTTAACCCTTTACAGGACATTATGGCAAAGCAACACAGAGGATAGAATGACAGGATGAGGGGTAATGGGTTTAAACTGGCAGAGGGGAGATTGAAACAGGATGTTAGGAGGAAGTGAGGGTGGTGAGACAGAGGCACAGGCTGCCCAGGGAGGTTGTGGCTGCTCCCTTCCTGGAGGTCTTGAAGGCCAAGTTGGATGAAGCCCTGAGTGACCTGTTCTAGTGGGAGGTGTCCCTGCCTATGGCACAGGAGGGTTGGAACTGGATGAGCTTTGAGGTCCTTTCCAACCTAAACCATTCTATGATCTCTATGTGGGAGGAGGGTGGGAAAGGGCTACTTGGTTCTTCACCTGTAAACATCTGCAGGATGATGAATCAGGAGGAGGAAGGTGCTGCCTCCTCTACCTCTGCTTTTCTCCCTCTCACCTCCCCTTGAAATGATAGCAGCACATAATGGGATCTCTTTGGCATTGACAGCATCAGTGCTGATGATTTGAGAGGTGTTATTAGTGTTGCCATTAGCAGTGTAATTAGCTTTAGTGGAACAGTCTTCCCTGCCCAACATGCCAAGGCTGAACTATCAACCTCCAAAACCAAATTCATCCATTCCCCAAGCTTGGGCAGAGAGTCTCTACTCAGGTGTTGAGCAGTCCTATATAGAATCACAGAATGAATTGGAAGGGACCTCCAAAAGTCATCCAGTCCAACCCCCACTGCAGTCAGCAGGGACATCCTCCACTAGATCAAGCTGCTCAGAGCCTTGTCCAGTCTGACCTTGAATAGCTCCAGGCACGGGGCCTCAACTACCTCCCTGGGCAACCTGTTGCACTGTTCCAGCACCCTCATGGTGCAGAACTTGTTCCTCACATCCAATCTCAAGCTGCTCTGCTCTCATTTCAAACCATTGCCCTCATCCCGTCCCTGCAGGCCTTTGCAAACAGTCCCTCTGCAGCCTTCTTGGAGCCCCCTTCAGGTACTGTCAGGCTGCTCTGAGGTCTCTCTGGAGCCTTCCCTTCTCCAGGCTGAACACCCCCAGCTCCCTCAGCCTGTCCTCTGATCATTTCTGTGGCCCTCCTCTGGACCTGCTCCATCAGGACTGTGTCCTTCCTGTGTTGAACCGAAGCTGCAGGCAACCACAGACTCTGATTTTGTGCTTTTTCATCTTTGCTTTTTCTTTTGCCACGAGCGTGGATGGTTTTAATTGCTGCTTTAGCCTGATGCTCGTGGCTAAGAGGAACGTATCAATAATTCACTAGCAAGAGCTGTGTGGCAGCTCTGAACTTCCCATCTGCCTGCCTTGGCTGGAGGCTACAGCACCCTGGGCTCTTGGCAGCGTTGTCTTCTCAGGGACAAAAAAGAAGTTTGTAATGATTGCTTGGGTTGCTTTGGGTTAGCTAGAGGGGAGGAAAGGAGGAAAGGTGGATTTCCCCTGAATTTGTTCTCCTGGCTCCTCGCCTGCCTTTGATGCAGAGCAGGGAGGAGTTGCTGCCTGTATCACAGATGTGGGTTTGCAGATAATCATTTCCATGCCGATGAAGCTTTTGAATCTTAAGCTCTTCGTGAGTGTGTCCTGGAAGCTGCAGGGAAGCTGGATCAAAACTGAGTCTGTACCAAGTGCAGCCCTGTCTTGGAAGACAAAAGGGCTGAGGGTTCCCCCAGCTGGGTCACCCTCATGGGTGGTCCCTGAGCTTTAGCAGCTTATGAAGAGTGATGAGATGTAACTGCCCACTCTAGCAGTCGATGGGATCCGAAAAACCCAATGGATCTTTTGAGTCCCCTGTCACAAAAATCAAGTAGATAGAGCTCAATTCACTTAGTCCATCCTCTTGCCCTGCTGGAGGGCAGGGATGACATCCAGAGGGATCTGGACAGGCTGGAGAGGTGGGCACAAGCCAACCTCATAAGATTCTGTGGTTCTAGGATCAACTCATCCTGTATCAGCAGCTTGAGTGGTTTCATGTCTTTAAGAAAGCTTCAGAAGGTGACCATCTTTGGTCAATGGAAGTCTCATTACATCCCAAAGGGAAGCCCATAAAGACCTGCCTGTGCCCAAATGGTCTTAAACATGTGGGAGACCAGGTCTAGGAGATAAAGACCTTGGGAGTCCTGACATTTGGCTTCTCATGGTAGACACTGAACCTTCCCTTGGTGACCCAACACAAGAAGGCTCAAGCAGGCAACATAGAATCATAGAATCATTTAGGTTGGAAGGGACCTCAAAGCTCAGCCAGTTCTAACCCCCCTGTACCATAGGCAGGGACACCTCCCACTAGAACAGGTCACTCAAGGCCTCATCCAGCCTGGCGTTGAACACCTCCAGGGAGGGAGCAACCACAACCTCCCTGGGCAACCTGTGCCCGTGTCTCACCATCCTCACTGCAAACAACTTCCTCCTAACATACAGTTTAAATCTACCCTCTGCCAGGTTGTTTAGCCTGGAGAAGAGGAGGCTCAGGGGAGACCTCATTGTTCTCTACAGTGGAAAGGGAGGTTGTAGCCAGGTGGGGTTGGACTCTTCTGCCAGGCAATCAGTAACAGAGCGAGGGGACACAACCTCAAACTGCACCAGGGGAAGTTTAGAGGCTGGATGTTAGGAAGAAATTCTTCACAGCAAGAGTGATTGGCATTGGAATGGGCTGCTCAGGGGGGTGGTGGAGTCCCCATGCCTGCAGGTGTTTAAGAGGAGGCTGGATGAGGCACTTAGTGCCATGGTTAGGTGGTGTTGGGTAATAGGTTAGACTTGATGATCTCAAAGGTCTTTTCCAGCCTAGTTGGTTCTGTATTAATGCCGACAGGGCTAATCAGTTCCCAGGGTCCACACTCAAGCAGCTCTCCCCTGGTGAGCTGTTCCAGTGCTCTTGGTGTCTTGCTAAAGGCATTCATCCTTGGTTACTATTACCTGGCAAGTTGGCTTCTTCCTCCTGTGACTTCTTGTTTAGTAACTAAACTTCAGCACTTCTGGCCTTGCCTGAGGAATTGTTTTAAAGGGTTTGGGGATTCTCTTTTTTTTTCTTTTTCTTTTTCTTTTTCTTTTTCTTTTTCTTTTTCTTTTTCTTTTTCTTTTTCTTTTTCTTTTTCTTTTTCTTTTTCTTTTTCTTTTTCTTTTCCTTTTCCTTTTCCTTTTCCTTTTTCTTTTCCTTTTTCTTCTTCTTTTTCTTTTTCTTTTTCTTTCATTTTAAGGCTTATTTTTTCAGCCATCTGCCAGACCAAGTGATCCTCCATCAAGATATAATCCAGTTGATTGGCCTACTTTTCAAGAAGAGCAGCTTTAGTTTCGTAGGCTCCTGCTACTGCTGGCATTCCAGATTGCCCAGGCCCTTTTTTTTCCCGAGGGTGGAGGAGGCAGCAATTGATCTAATCCAGCCTGGCGTTTATGCTGCTTGAAATGAAATTGTATTTTGCTGAATGAAACTGAGAAAGACGAAAGCAATACTGCAAACAGGCTGGGCCGTGTGGGACCTTCTGCCTGGGAAGCTTCCTTAAGGAAGATACAGCTCATCATGGGGTCACAGAATCATGGAATGCTTTGGGTTGGAAGGGACCTCCAAAAGTCATCCAGTCCAACCCCCACCGCAGTCAGCAGGGACATCCTCCATGAGCTGAGGTTGCTCAGAGCCTTGACCAATCTGACCTTGAATAGCTCCAGGCATGGTCCTCAATTACCTCCCTGGACAACCTGTTGCAGTGTTTCAGCACCCTCATGATGCAGAACTCGTTCCTCACGTCCAATCTAAAGCTGCTCTGCTCTCATCCCAAACCATTGCTTCTTGTCCTGTCCCTGCAGGCCTTTGCAAACAGTCCCTCTGCAGCCTTCTTGGAGCCTCCTTCAGGTACTGGCAGGCTGCTATTAGGTCTCCCTCCCTAGATCAGGCTGCCCGCAGCCTCATCCAGCCTGGCCTTAAACACCTCCAGGGATGTGGCCCCAACCACCCACCCTGGGCAACCCACTCCAAGCTCTCACCACTCTCATGCTGAAGAATTTCCTCCTCATTGACACCAAAATCTCAGAGTAGATGGCTCTGATGTTGCTGGATGAGACAAATTCTAAGAGCTTATTTGTCATGCTGGAGTCCATCAGGCTCGTATGCAGCTTGCTCCATTCCTCCACTGATGTCCTCCTTGGCAGCCCCAGAAAGGAGCAGAGCAGTTTGCATTTGCCTGCCCATCCGCAGCTGCCCGAGTAATTATTGGCGCTGACTTTTATGCCCCAGAGCAGAGAGGTAAAAGCAATTCCACAGAGCATTAGGAGATCAAGTAGGTCAATTGAGAGGAGGAAAAATTGCCATTGGCCATCTTCAATTAAACTGTTATCGCTCCACATGAAGGATCCCATTTAGAGGGAGGCATAAAACCTGGGAGTAGAGGTGACTTGAGAGAATGAGTTCTCCATTTTTAATTCTGTAGGCAGATAGTCAACATCCATCAGCAGGCATGAGGAGGAGATACCTCTCTCCTTCTGCTTCCAGCCTACTTTTTAAGTGGAGCCCATTTGGAAATTGTTTTGGGTTTGGGGTCTTTTTTGTTGGTGGTGGTGGTGGTGGTTTTGGGGGTTTTTTTTAGGGTTGTTTTTTTTCAGCAGAAAGCACAAACTCGTTGAAGCCACAGCTTTAAGCATAGACATGAAGGGCAGCTAAACCTTTTCTGAGAAGGGCTTTTTGTTCTGAGAGGCTGCAGAATCCAGCTGCAGAATCCAGCGAAACACAAGGCAGGAGGAACCACAGAGCAGCAAATGACTTGGAGGCCAGGGGAGTATTCAGGGAGCTGGGGCAACCTGGTTAAAGTCCCTGCTTCCTTTCCAAGGCCAGAGAGCATAAATTACTTTCAACTGCACTCATGTGCATGGGAAAGCATCACCCCAACCCCTTTTTGTAGTAAGAGAAGTTATATTGCACAAAGACAAGACAGCAACTGTGTGCTGGGCTGCAGCAAGAGCAGCTGTGGGCAGCAGGGCAAGGGAGGAGATTCTGCCCCTTTGCTCTGCTCTCCTCACACCCCACCTGCAACACTGTCTGCAGCTCTGCAGCCCCCAGCACAAGAAGGACATGGAAGTGTTGGAGCCAGTGCAGAGGAGGCCACCAAGATGCTGAGAGGGCTGCAGCAGCTCTGCCATGAGAAGGTTAAGAGAGTTGGGGCTCTGCAGCCTGGAGAAGAGAAGGCTGCCAGGAAACCTTAGAGTAGCCTTCCAAGGTCTGAAAGGGGGCTAGAGGAAGGCTGGGGAGGGACTATTGACAAGGTCTTGTAATGAGAGGGTGAGGAGGAATGGGTTTAAACTGGCAGAGGGGAGATTGAAACTGGATGTTAAGAGGAAGTTGTTTGCAGTGAGGGTGGTGAGACACTGGCACAGGTTGCCCAGGGAGGTTGTGGAGCACAGAATCATCAAATGTGATCTTTGATCCCATTGGGTGATTCTGTGCTCCACAACCTCCCTGGAGGTGTTCAAGGCCAGGGTGGATGAGACCTTGAGTGACCTGTTCTAGTGGGAGGTGTCCCTGCCTATGGCACATGGGAGTTGGAACTGGCTGAGCTTTGAGGTCTCTTCCAACCTAAACCATTCTATGATTTTATTAATTTCCATGCCTTGAACCATAATCCAAATTGACTAGAGTGGGTTTAAGTTGATTTTAAGACTGAGAGTCTTGTGCTGTAGTAAATAAAGCGTTTACAAAGGAAATGCTTTCAAACAGGGAAACTGAAAGGTCCACTTACCTTGCTCTTCATATTGTTTTTAAGGGCAGGGAATGCAGAGGAGGAAAATAAGCCAGGGCTTAAATTTCTTGGGTTTGGGGGGTTTTTTGTTTTGGGTTTTTTTTTTTTTTGTTTGTTTGGTTGTTTCCTTACCTTAGAAATATCAGAATTTTATTGCACTTGGGCTTTGACAAGCATGGGAAAAGGGAAGAAAAAGAAAGGTCAAAATGTAGCCTTTACATTTGCTGGTAGCCTTCTGAGATGTCACTGACATTCCCTGATGGTTCTGCTTTGGCTGCCAGCTTCTGGCTCTTTAAACTTCCTCAGAGAGGACCTTTCCCCAGACTGCCTCACAGGCATTGGAACAAAATAATTGTGAACAGAAACGAGGATACAATTTGCAGAGTGTGGAGCTAGGGGCAGTGAGCACAAACTGGAGCTCAGGAGGTTTCATTTAAGCGTGTCCAGTGAAGGGCAATAAAGAAGGTGAAGGATGTGGAGAAGAGGTCTAGTGACAAGCAGCTGAGGGAACTGGGGTTATTGAGTCTGGAGAAGGCACTTGAGGATTCCTGAAAGGAGTTGATCTCTTCTCCCCAGGCTCACAAGATGTCAGGCATTAGAAGGGACCCAAAGAGATAATCCAGTCCAATTCCCCTGCCACAACAGGACCAGACAATCTGGCTCAGGGCACAGAGGAATGCATCCAGACAGGCCTTGAAAGGCTCCAGAGAAATAGACTCCACAACCTCTCTGGGCAGCCTGTGTCAGTGCTCTGGGACCCTTCCAGTCAAGAAGTTGGCCTTTGTGTTGAGCTGCAACCTCCTATGCTACAGCTTCCATCCATTGCTCCTTGTCTTATCCCAGGGAGCAAGTGAGCAGAGCCTGTCCCTCCATCTCCTGACCCCCAACCCTCAGATATTGATAAACATTGATTAAATCCCCTCTCAGTCTTCTCTTCTCCAGACTAAGCGACCCCTCAGCTTCTCCTCATCAGTCATGCCCTCCAGTCCCCTTAGTATCCTCATAGCCCTCCACTGGACCCTCTCCAGCAGATCCCTGCCCCTCTGAAACTGGCGAGTACTCAAGATGAGGTCTTACCAAGGCAGAGTAGAGAGGGAGGAGAACCTCCCTTGATCTGCTGGACACACTCTTCTTGATGCACCCCAGGATCCCATTGGCCCTCTTGGCCACCAGGGCACATTGCTGTCCCAATCAGGTAACAGGGTGTGAGGAAGTGGCCTCAAGTTGCACCAGGGGAGGTTGAGGTTGAATATTAGGTAAATTTCTTTCCTGCAAGAGTGGTCAGGCATTGGAATGGACTGCCCAAGGAGGTGGTGGAGTCCCCATCCCTGCAGGTGCTCAGGAAATATTTGACCATGGCATTTCAGGACATGGTTTAATGTCCATGCTGGGCTTAGGTCGATGGTTGGGACTCAACCATCTCGGAGGTCTCTTCCAACCAAAACAATTCTATGAGGAAAAAAAATTCTTTCCCATGAGGGTGCTGCCCAAACAGGTTGTGGAATCTCCTTCTCTGGAGAGATTCCAAACCCCCTCCTGTGGTGTCAGTGCTTCAGACTCATTTAAGCTATCTTCCACCATTTTGGAACAATATTTCCTATTAAAGAAGGGGAAAAAAAAAAATTAAAATCTCATCCCCTGCCAAATCATTGCTTTAATCTGCCCTGGAAAACTGGCTTTCATCTTGTGATTGCTTTCACAGTGTCACATAAGCCCTGCAAATGTAACATGGAGCCCAGTAATCCATCAGTTAAAGAGATCAGTCCCTATAGGATGCTGCCATGGCTCAGCTAGGAAAGGAGCAGGCTTGATTCTCCCTCTGCACAATGCAAAAACTGGCTTGAGCATAGCTCTGTGCTCTGCAGCTGGTGGGCACTGGAGATGCCAAAGGCTTCCTTCCACCTTGCAGGGATTGGCTGGTGGCAGTGTCTTGGTTCTCTGCTCAGGTGAGTGAGCACAGATATCCATCATGAGATAAGAAGGTGAAGCATGAGGCTGAGCTGCCAAGAGGCAGCTTTAAATCCCATCAAATGGGGGCGATGCTAAAGACTGCAGAGAGGTGAAGCCTGTTGCAATGGGGTAGCTGGGAAATGACAATGGTTGGGAAATAGGATGGAGAGGGAAAACATGGAGTGTCCTGAAGCCAACCACCGACAGTTCATTTTGTCTCCTCTTCCTGGTCTCTGCAGACCAAACCTAAAAACGTAAAGCAGAAAACCAACATCAGCAAGAACCCCAAATCCAGCTTTAGGCCCAGGACTAGAGGGAGGGGGGAAAAAAAAAAGGAAAGGGAAACATAAGTGCAAAGGATGTTTATGAGACTGAATGTCCTGGGTTTGTTTATCACTGCTCTGCGTCTCTGCCAGCCTCAACTCTGCCTGTTCAGGAGGAGTCAAATGGCTGCTCTGGGCTTGGGGGGGTGGATTTCTGAAGCAAATCACATCTCTGGCTCTGGAAACTTCCTCCACTGTTCATTCAGGAAGAGGCACCAGGTGTCTAACAGCCCTTTTCTCCAGTGGGATGCAGGTATGGGAATGGGAAGGGTTGGAAGGGATCTCTGGAGGTCTTAATGTTTCCAGTATGGCAGTTTCCATTTACAGCATCCCAGCATGGTTGGGGTTGGAAAGGACCTCTGGGTTTCATCCGGTCTAAGCCCTCTGCTAAAGCAGGGGCACCCACAGCAGCTTGCCCAGGATCACAATGCCCAGCTGAGTTTGGAAGCTCTCCAGACAAGGAGACTCCACAACCTCTCTCCCTGTTCCAGGGCTCCAGCACTCTTACAGCAAAGAAGTTTCTCCAGTTCAGAGGGAACCTTCTGGGTGCTGGTTTGTGCCTTTTACTCAGCATCAGAAGAAAAACCATGCCCCAGCCATGGCATGAGGCCAACCTGCTGGTGATTAGACCTCAGCTACATAGAATAGGTGGTTGTGGATGCAGCAGTCAGCAGAGACAAGGCAGAAGATGGGCAAGAGGGAAAAAAGAGAGGCACAAAGAGATAGTGACTCCCTTCAAGAACTGCATCATTCACTTGCATAAAGAGACTCTGGGGCTGCAAAGTCCTAGTCCTTCTCTTCACCTGCTTGTAGGAGCCATCAATCAATTGACCATCATTGGTTTGTCCCTTATTGAATTTCTCCAGACTCCAGGAAGGCTCCAGGCTTGTGCTGTGCCTTGCTAAGCCCAGAAGTATCAGCTTCCCAGAGCCTTGGCCTTTGGAGGTTTTCAGACCCAAGCTATTTAGAAAAGGATTTTTGGTCTGTTTATCTGAACTTAGAGTGAACTTCTAAAACGTTTGAGGTTTGTCCCTAATAAAAACACAGGTTTGAATCACTGAAATATTCCACGGCATAAATAAGGCTTTCAAAGTGGGCAGAGGTGGTTGTGCTTTCCTGAGATGTGTTTTGCCTGGAGTCAAGGCTGGCTGTTACTTTAAACTCAGGTTCAAGGAAGCTGGAATCTCACAAATTGATCCCAGACAGTTCCTGCCTTTCTCTTCCGTGGTGGGCAACTCTCTTCTGAAGGCAAAGTGTGAGGATTCGATTTGCTCTCAGATCTGAACCTTTTTTGACTATTACCTGCAGAGCTGTGAGTTTGCATCCTCTCCATGCTTGTTTTCATTTACTGTCTCCAACAAGGAAGTTTCCACTCACAGCATCATCCCAGCTTGGTGGGGGTTAGGAGGAACCTGGAGATCACCCAGTCCAACCCCACTGCTAGAGCAGGGGCACCCATGGCAGGTTGCTGAGGATCACAAGGTCCAGGTGAGTCTGGAATCTGTCCAGAGAAGGAGACTCCACAACCTCTCTGGGCAGCCTGCTGCAAGGCTCCAGCACCCTCAAGGTAGAGGCATTTCTCATCATGTTTAGGTGGAACCTTCTGGGTTCAAATTCATGCCCATTGCCCCTTCTCCTGCCACTGAGCACCACTGGCAAGAGTCTCTCCCCATCCCCTTACCCCTACCCTTTAGCTCTTGCTGAGCATTGGAATGGGCTGCCCAGGGAGGTGGTGGAGTCCCCATCCCTGGAGGTGTTCAAGAAAAGCCTGGATGGGGCACTTAGTGCTATTGGATAGGGCTGGGTAATAGGTTGGACTGGATGAGCTTGGAGGTCTCTTCCAACCTGGCTTATTCTATTCTATTCTATTCTATTCTATTCTATTCCATTCCATTCCATTCCATTCCATTCCATTCCATTCCATTCCATTCCATTCCATTCCATTCCATTCCATTTTATTGATCAGATGCCCTCTGGGGCTGCTCTTCTCCAGGCTCATCAGCCCCAGGGCTTTCAGCCTTTCCTCCCCACGGAGATACTCCAGGACCCTCAGCATCTTTTAGCCTCTGCTGAAGTCTCTCCAGTAGTTCCCTGTCTCTCCTGAAGTTAGGAGCCTAGAACTGGACTCAGGACTCCAGTTGTGACTTCACTAGAGCAGAATTGAAAGTGAAGAGGACCTCTGTCACTATGGACCCTCATACCAGCACCATACCATCACCCACCATATCCCACTGTGGGGATTGCTTAGTGTTTCACAGCCTCATGCAATGCCACTTGGCTGCCCTTTGGCCATGCTCCATCTGGCCCATCTCTGAAGGTTTGGATCAATGGGAAGATCAAGAATCACAAGGGCAAAAGATGTGGAGATATCCAGAGCTGGTGAGGGGTTATGCTGAGGAAGTTTTCATCGATACGGGTTGGAGCCCTGTGGTGGGGAAGAAGTTTCCTTCTGCCAGAGTGGTTAAGGTTTGCAAAGCATTTGGCACAAAGCAACAGAAACACCAATTCAGAGCAACCCTGCTGGCAGTGAGCCTGTTTGGTGCCAAACTTTGTTTGTTAACCACTCCTCGCTCGAAAGGAAGTTGAGTTTTGTGACACAGCCACGTCTCGAGCAAAAAGCTTGTGATTTCCTTTGCTGTCAAGGTCAAAACAAGACATTGCAGCAGTTTTCAAGCCTTGTTTCAACTTCATTTTCCTCCAGTCAGGAAGTTTGACAAAAATAATCCTTGCCATGAGAAGTTTTTGTTTACAGCAGTATTTTGGGTGATGTTTGGTTTTTGTTTGGGTTTATTTTTTCCTCAGAAGAAAAAGCTTCTGGGAAAAAAATCCTGCTCTAGAGTTGGCACAAAAGTGAACAAACCAACAGTGTCTCCTAGTGGCTGATTCCAGGGGAATGGCCAAATCCACCTTGACTTTTGAGTGTCTCTTCCCTGAGCCTCCTCCTAGATCTTCGCGCATCAGGGAGCCAGAGAAGTGGGAAATGAATTGCACTCTGAGCAGCAAACCATTTCGTAAGCCATAAAGACATCCATGGCAGGCTGTTCTCTAGGCTCCAGTTGGTGTGGAAAGAAGGTAATTACATTTGAAGGCTGTATCACCGGGTGCTTGGCTCGTCTGCTCTTCAGCATCCACTCTTAATACCACAAAAGCTCAGCTCAGCAGCTCTGCCAGGGCAAGCTGCTGTGGGTGCCCCTGCTTTAGCAGTGGGCTTGATCTAGACGGTTTCAGGAGGTCACTTCCAACCTCACCATGCTATAATTTTGTGTGATTCCCCTACTCAGGTTGTTTTGGCATCATCAGCGTGGGGAATAGCACTGGTGAGTGGTGATTGATGTTTAAAAGGCAGTTGTCATCACCGCAGCAAGGAAGGTGTGAGGACGGCAGCCTGGTGATCAGACTGTTCAGAAGCACTGAGCAGCCATCTGGGCCATCCCTTGCTGGGGACTAAAGAACTGAAAATTGCCGTGCTGGTTTGAACTAATTGGAGAATCTGGGGGAGAAATTAGACTATAGGCTGAGAGAGGAAAACAGATGATGCTACTCCACTCACAGCTTTACTGAGAAAGAAAAAAAAAATTTTTTTTGTTTTAAGAGTTGTAACCCAAATATAGATAAGTCAGACTGCTCCAGGCCTCTCTGGGCTGTGGCTGCTCTTTGCATGGCTTTTTCCCTGCCTTTTGTAGCTAATTCTCAATAATTCCACTAACCTCTTTCCTACTTCTAATCCCCCCTGGCCCATCTACCTCCGCCTATCTGCTGCATCAACAGCTGGTGAGATGAGATTGGGGAAAGGGGGAAAGGTGGTAGGGGTGGTTAGAAACCCCTCTTAGGGATTTGGATCTCTGGGAGGGGCTGTGGTGTTTCTGTATTGTTTTTTCACTGTATATATCTGTAAATACCTGTTATACATTGTAAATATCTGCTTGTATATTGAGCATTGCTGCAAACAGCTTCATTTACCAACTTCCAGCCGTTCTGTGTTCTAGCCTGGGTTATATCACAGGGTGGGGGGGGCAGGTAACTGCTAAACCACCACTGTTGCCCAGTCCTTCCCCTGGTGCCCCTTAGTGATTAGCATATGTGGGTTATAATCACGAGATCTGAGGCTCTTAGTGCTCTTTCTCTGGCAGAGCTGGTTGAGCAAAAGGCAGCCTCTTGCATGAAGTCATTTCACCTATGAATGATGGCTCATTAGCAGCCCACAGACTGTCTGGCCTCTAGTGCAGGATGTGTGGGCTCTTCCTGCCTGGCAGTTAACTCTTTTCACCCTTCTCCTTCAATTGCCAAGGACTGAGTTTGCAGACTCTGGAGTCGAACGTGCCCCGCAATGATCTCCTCCCTTTGCAGCCGCCAACGGCGCAACAACCCTCCCAAGAAGCTGCCAACTAGGGAGGCAGCCTCTGGTGATGGATGGGGAATAAAGGAAGCTATTATCCGTCAGGAGATGAGTCAGATATGAAAATAACACCTTTTTTCTAGACAATATTATTGCACCGAGGAAATGAAAAAGGCTCATTTGCTTTTGCAAAGGGCCTCGAGTGTTAGAAATGTGCAAGGCAGAGCCAGGTCCCCCCGGAAGGAGCAGCTCCAGTAAGCCAGTGATGCCCATCTCCCCGTTTGGCACCTGTGCCACCTTTTGGAGCCTGGGTGCTGGGCAGGCATCCCTCAACTTCCCAGGAAAGGACCATCTAAAGCCATGTCTAGAAAGCGAGGTGGTAGCCTGAGGTGATTTGGCACTGCTGAGAGAGGAGGTTGTAGCCAGGTGGGGTTGGCCTCTTCTCCCAGGCACCCAGTGACAGAATAAGGGGACACAGCATCAAACTGAGCCAGGGCAGGTTTAGGATGGATATTAGGAAGAAATTCTTCATGGAAAGAGTGATTGCCCACTGGAATGGGCTGCCTGGGGAGGCAGTGGAGTCCCCATCCCTGGAGGTATTTAAAAGGAGGCTGGATGAGGCACTTAGTGCCATGGGTTAGTTAATTAGAATAGGTTGGGCTTGATGATTTTGGAGGTCTTTTCCCACTTGATTAATTCTGTGATTCTGTGAATGGAAAAAAATCAGATCTTGGATTTAAGCTGCGCGCAGTCTCATGTGCTAAGGGAATGTCACACTGATCCTGGAGGGAATCCTGACCCACAGGACCACGCTGCTGTCACATTAACAACATCTGCTGGACATTGCCAGCTATGACTTCAGAAGGAAAAATTATCTTGGGTCACTTTTGGGGATGCAGTTTCCAAAGGGAGATAAATATCTCAAAGGAAATTAAACTGCTGCCCCCACTGCTTTTCGCTGGTGTTTGTTTTCCTAATTCCCTTAAGCGATGTCTGCAAGAAAACTGCTTTGGTTGTGTGTGGGTAGAGCTGTGCTGCACTGACAGTGCTCCTGCTCTGCATACAGCAGCATCCATAAAGATCTGCTGGCCTGAGGGCAATAAAACCAGCCTGAGCAATGCAAATCCAAGTAGAAGCCTCAAAAGCCGCAGCAGCCATTCACCTGATGATTTGGTCTTGCAGCACTGAGCAAGTCCTCTCTTTTCATAGCTTTAGGGGCTTGGGGACTGTATCTTGGGCTGTGATTCTGACTGCTTCTATGATTTCCAGCAAGACTTACAGGGAGGGGAGATTGAAATGGGATGTTAGGAGGAAGTTCTTTACAGTGAGGATGGTGAGACATTGGCACAGGTTGCCCAGGGAGGCTGTGGCTGCTCCCTCCCTGACGGTGTTCAAGGCCAGGTTGGAGGCCTTGAGTGACCTGATCTAGTGGGAGGTGTCCCTGCCTATGGCACAGGGGGGTTGGAACTCGCTGAGCTTTGAGGTCCCTTCCAACCTAAAGCATTCTATGATTCTATGACTGTCCAGGAGGTTGGTCTGCTGTTTCCCTCAGACACTTCTCTGCCTCCATGGCTCTCTGGAAGGGACGTGGGGAAATGGAGCATATGTGCATGGTTAGCACAAGTCCCAGAAGCAGGAGAAATGTGCCAGCCTTTAACCCTTTCCCCCATGCATCTGTTTTGACCATGTTGCTTTTTTGTTGTCTTTGCCTCATAGCCAGACGAGCTGACCAACGCCTTGGAGATCAGTAACATCGTCTTCACGAGCATGTTTGCCCTGGAGATGCTCCTGAAACTCCTTGCCTTTGGCATCTTTGGCTACATCAAGAACCCATACAACATCTTTGATGGGATCATAGTTGTCATCAGGTCACTGGCGGTTCCTTCGCCACTGGGGCTTTTCTGCTGCGGGCTCNGTGCTGGCCTTTCAGATTCCTGTCATTAGAAGGGCTGTCCAAAGTAAATGGACCTGGCAGATGGAGAACAAAGTCTATTTACGCCGCACATCTGGCAGCGTGGTCGATTTTCCGCTGCAGTGCAGAGAGGCTTGTCCTGGGAAAGCAGTTCTGGGAGCGTCTGCATCCCAGCAGCGTGCCCTCCTCTCCCAAATTAACAAGGAACAAGGAACTCCAGCTGCAATAGGGCAAGCAGGAGGCTAGGAGAGGGCACTGCTCTGCTATCCTCTCCCAGGGCAGCACTGGCTCAGTCTAACAGGCGATGTCGCAGCATGTGGAGGAGGAGCTTGTGCAGCACCTCTCTGTGCTGGGCTTCGTTCTGGCTCTGCTGTCCATGCCTTGGTTGGCAACTGGGGACAGGGAGGTTAAAGGAGACACAGAAGGTGTAAACCAAGACAGAGTTCCTGGCTTCAGCTGGCCCATTTCTTTGATTCAGAGAAGTGAGGAGCAATAGAGGCTCAGAAGAAAGGCTTGACCTGTTCTAGCCAGAGGTGTCCCTGCTGATGGCAGGGGGTTGGAACTAGATGATCTTTGAGGTCCCTTTCAACCTAAACCATTCTATGACAATGGCCTGGTCAAACCAACCCACCCAACAAATCCCTCTGCCTACTTAGCTTGGCGCAATGTTGTGATCCACAGTTTGCAGCTCAGCCTGTGACTGGTTGTAGTGGTGCAGACTAGCAGGAGAGAGCCTGTGTTGTGGGAAGCCAGAGAAAGCAAGAGAATTAAGCATCAAGAAACCACCTCTGAAGGGCATAGGTTGTCCATGAGCACATGTGTCTGCACAGGTGGGAAGTGGAGGTGTTTTTCAGAAGGAAGAACAAATAAGCTATCTCTCAAGGGCTTAAATGGTGTGATACCCTAAAACCACCTCGCTCAGGGCCTCCACAGCCCACTACTGCCGTTGACAGTCCTCCTCCTGGTGTTCCTGCAGCGTGTGGGAGATCATTGGCCAGTCGGATGGAGGCCTCTCGGTGCTACGAACCTTCCGGCTGCTCCGGGTGTTGAAGCTGGTGCGGTTCATGCCCGCCCTTCGTCGCCAGCTGGTGGTCCTGATGAAGACAATGGACAACGTGGCCACCTTCTGCATGTTGCTCATGCTCTTCATCTTTATCTTCAGGTACCAGAGGCTGCAGCTCTTCTCCAATGAGTTGTTTGGCATGCTTAAGTAACGTGTAGATTAGAACGGTGGTGCCCCGAATTTGCTAGGCTTTACCTGCAGCACAGAAGTGCTCACAGCAGACACTTTGCAGGCTACAGATCTCTTCTGAGCCTCAGTTTTTCATGCCCTGCTGTAGCTCTGTAGGTAAATGATGGACACAAACAGGCAGCAGTTGCTGTGGAATTCCTGGGAGGCTCCTTCAGCTGTGTCTCAGGAAGCTCTCAGTTAAACGTGCTCTGCAAACGCTCTACTTGAGATGGAGGTTGTGTGGGATCTGTTTGACCCAACAGTGCTCCTGAGGATTCTGTTCTTGAAAACCAGTTGGATTTGGGAGCTGCCAATATGGTTTGTCATTTTCTAGACAGAGGATCTCCTTGACTTGACTCCAGGGTAGACAATTATAATGAAATGTGGCACAGAAAGAACCAAATGATGGGGGATGGTCAGTGGAAATGTCAGTGGGGGAGCAGAGTCCTTCTTCCTGGGAGGTACCACAGGCACAAAAAAACACTGAGGGGGGCCTCCTCCCTGCACCCATATTGCACATAATGATGTGGGTTTTTTCCATCTCCTTTTTTTCCCCACTCCAGCATTCTTGGCATGCATCTTTTTGGATGCAAGTTCAGCCTGAAAACTGACACAGGAGACACAGTTCCAGATAGAAAGAACTTTGATTCCTTACTTTGGGCCATTGTGACAGTATTTCAGGTAAGTTCTGGATCCTCTGGGAAGGTTTAGTGTAGACCACCTGGACAATTTATTACATTAGAGAAAAACCCAAAAAGCAATGAAATCTATTCTAGTATTGAAGGCCAGGTTGGATGAGGCCTTGAGCAACCTGGTCTAGTGGAAGCTGTCCCTACCTATGGCATAGGAGTTGGAACTAGGTGATCTTTAAGGTCCTTTCCAACCCAAACTATTCCATGATTCTATGATTAGGTGTCAGATTTGGACTGAAATGGCACTATAGAGTAAGAACTCCAGGGTTAGCAGACTTACAGGGCAAATGATGGAGTTAGCTGCTCTCTATAAGCTCTGATAGAGAAGGAACCCACTCAAAAATCACTTTTATTGTAGTTCATAAAATTCTAAGAAGGTTTTTGGAAGTCCACCCTCGTTTTTCCTTTCATATGGTTGCTTAGATCAAGAGCCACAGCCCATCAAAACCCACAGTCCATCAAAACCCACAGTCCATTAAACCCCACAGTCCTTCAGGACCCACGGTCCATCAAATCCCACAGTCCATCAAGACCCACGGCCCATTCTCCTCCTATTCTGTAGACCTCTGTCTCCTTACTTGCCTTCCCTGCCCCCCAAAACTGCACTCTGCAAACAGTTTCCTCTAAACTGGGAGTGACAAATACCGTCACAAATCAGAGCTGGAGGGTGCTGGCTCCACATGCTGGGAAAGCCTTTGTAGGAAAAGTTGTGTTTCCTCTGCAGGCAAGATCTGTTATGTGCCTGAAATTCCTGGAGTGTTCCACGACGGAGCAATAAGCTGCTATTTCCGGGACGTTCTAAATATAAAGGCTAAGCTGTTCTGTTTAAAAGCTCAGGTTTTTTAGAGCCCAAGTGGAACACCACGTAAAAATAATGTTAAGCTAAGAGTAGTTGCTCACCGTGGTAGAGAGCAGTCCAGAGCCTTCGCTGTGAAGAATGCAACTTCTTGCAAGGAAGCAAAGGCAGGGCAGCATCAGTCTTGCAGGTGCAAGTTTTTCTTTTACCAACACAAGCACACATTTCTGCCTCTTGTCTAACAGTCCCTTGGGATAAAGAGTTGGCACAGAGCACAAGGACTCAATCCTACATCCCAAGAAGGTTAGTGAGAGGTATGGCTCAGTGACTGCATTCCTATCCCCATTTTTTTCCTTGTCAGCTTCAATTAATGGGGAGCATGAATTTGGCCTTCATTTTTCTTAGCCTCCCCTAAGATTTTTGAGCTGCAGGAAATCTGGGAGAGTGAGAATGCCTGAGGAAGGTGCCTTGGAGCAAGGTTTTGCCAAGCTGTGTATTTTTTTGCCCAGCTCGTGGGTGCTTTTTTTCCTAATAGAAACCACTTTGCCTCTCTGAGTTTCTGGAGCCACCCAGTGTCATTTGTCCCCTCAAATATCATCTCCCTCACTTTTTCCTTCAGCTCCAGATGCACAGTCTGAACAGGGACAACAGCTCTGATCCCAGATCTGTTACCTTCTGGTGGTAACCAAAGGAGACAACATGCCACTAAACAATGGGACTTGTACCAGCACATCCTTCTGTTATGAATTATGCAAAATTAATAATCTATTATTAGTTTTGCTATCCAGGCGAAGATTGTTAATAACTATGAAAACATTAAATCTCACCAGAATACTTATTTGCAGTGTTCAAAACGCAGGGTTTGGCTACTTATACACACAGGCAACAGGCAAAACTAGAACACTTTAAGAAATAAGTAGCAAATGCAAACATTAAAAAAACTGGAAAGAGGTTCTTAGTTTCAAATATACCTCTTGCCCACCAGGGGACTCGAGAGGCTCCTTCCTGCTGCTAAGGCAGAAAGGCACAACAGAATCTGGTTGCAGAATTTCTTAGAGGCTTTGCACTATTTGCACACAATAAAGTATTAGACAGTACCCAAAGCTCAGAGGGAATTCTGTTGGTATCTTCAAGGTCGTTGCAGGCAGAGCATGTGGCAGGGCAGAGCAGGCAAAGCAAAAGAAGTAAAAGCGAAAGCAGCAAAGCCTGTGGCAGAAGCCTATTGATTCTATTGCCTGAATGCAAATAGCCACCATGGCCACACAAACTCACCAATCAGAATGGTACTTTGCCAAACCTGACCATATGAGGTGAAGTCAGGAGCTTGCTTTCCTTTATTTGGGAGGAACAAGTCTGGGCAAGTCTTAGACCCTCAAACTGGGGATCTCCAAGCCTTTTGTCTTCTCCCTGCACTTCCCAGTAGAGGAAAGGGACCATGGGATCATGCCTGAGCAAGCCGGAACATGTATCCAACACGACACCTCCATGATGCCATACCTAAGACCTGAAGTAGTCACCTTGATGGACAGCAGTGTGCTACACCTTCCTGCAGAGAGGGGAGGTTTGGCCAGGAAAGAGCTCTCACATGCAAAGATCTAAACAGAGGAATGGCCAGGAAAGAGCTCTCACATGCAAAGATCTAAACAAAGGAATGCTTTGCTGTCTCATCTCATGAGGCTTTCTAATGATTATGCTCAGAAAAGGTCAAAAGGAGAGGAAGAAATGGATGAGTCAGCATTTGAATGCAGCTGCTCTGCCTGAGAGAAGTGGAGTAATTAGAATCTTCCCCTTCACCTCTCTGCAGATCCTAACCCAGGAAGACTGGAACGTGGTCCTGTACAATGGGATGGCATCTACATCCTCGTGGGCAGCTCTCTACTTTGTGGCCCTGATGACCTTTGGCAACTATGTGCTCTTCAACCTTCTTGTTGCTATTCTGGTAGAAGGCTTCCAGGCAGAGGTAAGAGAACGGAGTGGAGGGAGGGAGAAAAGGGAGAAGCACACAAAGACAAAAGTGCAGGGATGAATCCATGTCAATGCAAACATCTCACCGTGCAAGCAGCCCTCAGTGTTAACCGTGTAGAGGAGCTGCTTTGGCCACTTGAAGCTCTTGTGAATATAGGCAAATATGGCTCACTGGCCTTGGAATGGGACTTGAGAGTCCAACACTTTGGTTGATGTCACAGAAAATCTGTTGCATGACCTATGGGAAATAATTTGGTATTCAGTTAGCTCACCAGATCTTCTATGTGTCCTGTGTTTCCTGTTTCTTTATGGAGGGCCTTAGACCTTCAATGAGGACCAGGGGGGACATCAACTGGAGATCTTTCCTTGTGATTCTCACCCTTCTGTGTTATCTGAGGCTAGTAGCAGAGCTGTGTTGCAAGGTTACAGACGTTACGTTTTGAGATGCTTAGGATGATGTAGGACATAGAAGTGCTGAGGGGATTTTTAGCCACACCTAAAGACAATGTCTGTATCAGGTCAATGAGCAGGAAATTTATCATACATTGCAAGCATCTCATCTCATCTCGCACGGAAGGGATTAGAGAAATAATTTTACTTCTCAGTCTAAAGTGCTGTGCCATGTCCTGAGCTGAACTAGGCAGGAACCTTAGCAGCCCTGCAGGCAATCCTGTGCCACTTACACCATTGCCACACTGGTGTAAGTGGTATAATACTGGTGTGAGCAGGGGCACCTTGCAGCAAATCCACTCCAGATTTGCTTTCAGCATCCTGAGAGAGTGAAATCAGACATCTTTGTGTCATTTGATGCCCCATGACAGAACAAGGGGCAGTGAGTGCAAGCTGAAGCACAGAAAGTTTCATGTAAACATAAGGAAGGTTACAGAACACTGGAATAGGCTGCCCAGGGTGGGTTGTGGAGTCTCCCTCTCTGAGATGATTCAAGACCCACCTGGATGTGTTTCTGTGTGACCTGGTCTAGGTGATCCTGCTGTGGCAGGGGTGTTGGACTGGATGAGCTTTGGAGGTCCCTTCCAGCCCCTGACATTCTGTGATTCTGTGTGATTCTGTAATTCAGGTCTCACTCCTTACCTGTCCTCTTGGAGGCTGAGTCACCTGCTAAGGTGCTGGCAGAAGTGTGCAGCCTCGTGCAGTACTCTCCAAGTGCATGATTCATTTCTGGCCACGCTTTAATGGCTGTGGTGGGGTTTGGGTTGAAGGTTAGACTCAACGATCTTAGAGGTCCTTTCCAACTGCAACAGTCCTGTGATTCCAAAGCTGGCCAAATGGCTGTTCCTTTGACTCAGCTTAATGGCTCCTTTTAGAGCTGTTACAGGCCACGATTCAAATGTGTGTAAGGAAGTGGTTTGCAAAGCTTCTCTTATTCACTCAGTGCTGCCTCAGAAAAGGCCAGCCACCACAGGCATGACATTTGCAGGGCATGTTTTGCTCTCCACTTCCATTTATTCTAAACCTTGACATTAAGCCTATGGGCTTGTCACTTGTCTCATGGTGAGCCATTAGCTGTGGCACCAAAAAAAAAAAAAAAAAAGCCCTTCTCAGGGCTGTGTTTCAGCTACCAGAGTTCAATTTGAGTCTTAGGCTTTACAAATGCATGACTTAGCTCTGGTTGTAAACAAAAAAAATGTTTACAGTTTTGGAGAGCTGTCTGTGGAGCTGTTGTTTTGTTGGGTGGGTTTTTTTTTTTTTCCTTGTCATCCTTGGTTCTGTTGGCATGTTGGAAATAGGAGAGAAATCCCAAGTTTGACCTACTCTGGGCAGTTACAGCAGGTTCTGCTCCTTTTGCTCAGGCATCTGTTTCACCTTGTGGGGTGGTTTAGCAGTTATCTGCCCCCCACACACTTTGGTATAACCCAGGCTAGAACTCAGTCAGCTGGAAATTAAGGAGCGAAGCTTTATATTTACAGCTCAGCACAATATACAAGCAGACATTTACAATGTATAACAGATATTTACAGATATATACAGTAGAAAGGTAATACAGAAACACCACAGCCCTCCCAGAGATCAAAATCCCTAAGAGAGGTTTCTAACCACCCCTAGCACCTTCCCCCCATTCCTCAATCTTATCTCACCATCTGTTTTATGCAGCAGATAGGCAGAGGTAGATCGGCCAGGGGGGTTAGCAGCAGGAGTGTAAGTGCATGTTTGTGCTTATTGTTCCCATGTCGTTTTGAAGGCTGCCCCAGAGCTGCTGTGGAAGAGCAGGTAAACCTTCCAAAATCAGGCAGATCTTTCATCCGTTCTGTGCTAGTGCTTCTGCTCCAAAGGAGAGAAGATGGATAAGGGAGCCTAAGCCCTTCAGTCGTTTTGTGTGGCTGCACCAGTTAGCAACACACCAGCGCCGAAATGAAGTTCACTGCCACTTCAGCACCGTGCCTCTAGAAACCATGGTGATTTGTTCAGCCATCAGCTAAGGAGCTGGGCTGCTTTTCCCAGGATCAGCTGCTTTAATCCAACCATTTGCTACCAATTTGCACAGCTTTTTCTGCAGTCTTGATGGATCCAGCCAGAGTCATGTCAGCAGCCTGCTGGAATCTCTCTGCAGAGGAGAATCTGACAGTAGCTCTTCTGTCCCGGTCTTAAGTGTTATTTAGGCTGATCATTTATGGTAGCAGAGGCAGAGATGTATGAAAGGGGAAAATAGCTGGGTGTCCAGGAGGGAAGCCAGCCTGAGGGTGGTTGTCTGTTGGCTATTGTCTGCCCTGAGGTGATGTGATGCTGCCAGGCAAGCTGGCCTTGTTCCCTTCTGCCTCAGCTTCAGTGTTGCCAAGAGATTTTTTTCCAATACAATCTCGATTAGCAGCCAGCACGAAGCAAGCAAATCAGGGCTGGGTTTCCAGATCTAAGTCAAATTTACAGTGCTGTCAAGTGAAGAGGGGAAAAAACCCTTTGGCATCGTGGGATGCTAAAACCCAAAGTGCTTTCAGCTGGGATCATGGAACCCCACGATGCCAATTTTTCTTAGTCACTCCTCTGATTACAGCTGCACTTTGGTGTTCTCTCCTGGGATATGTTCAGTGTAGGAAACACAACCACACTGCAGGAACTGTACTCACATCACATCAGCTCTTTTTTTTTTTTTTTGTGCAAGTATAAAAAGGAGGTAGAACTTCCCCAAGGTGATTCCCCAGGACAATACCAGAGGGAATTGGGTATTTTGTCCTCCTGGTTCTTAGGGCCATACTTTAACCACAGGGAGCTGCTTCGGGCTGCTAGACAACCCAAGTGGTCTTTGTGCTGGAGTCTGAATTAATTGGGTGCGTTCATCATCCTTCTCCTCTCTGCAGGGCGATGCCAATAGGTCAGACACAGATGAGGACAAGACATCTGCCAACTTCGACGATGACTTTGAGAAGCTGAAAGACCTCCGAGCAACAGGTAGGGCTTTGCCTCTGCATTTTCCTGGGAGCATGAGAGCTACAACTCTCGCTTCCACAGCCATCTTGTCACAGAAGCTTAGAGGGGAAAGTGGAAAAAAATCCCTTTTATTTGGCAGTTAACCTGACAGCTACATTAGCAGAGCAGCTATGCAAAGAAAAAGAAAAGAAAGAAACCAAACCAAAAAAAACAGCATTGGGAAAGCAAACCAAGCGTTGATATTCCCTTCAAACAGATGTTTTGGGGTTTGGGGTTTTTTTTTGTTGTTTTGTTGGTTTTTTTTTCCCTAATTTAAACCACACTTGAACATTTAGCTACATCTCATCATTTCTTCTGTATCATTACCACAGAATGGGCTGCTGACAGCAATATTCTCACACTACCTCTCAGCAGCTTTTCAAATCAATCATGCTCTCGTCTGTTCTTTTTTTTTCTTCGGTTGCTCACACAAAAGGCACTGAGGTGAGGTCTGATTGATGGAGATGCTGCTGTGCCATTTGTGTTGCAGGAGGGGCTGGCAATTGATTTGAGGTCAGGCCACACTGTACCAGCGTTAGTATAAACAAGGAATAGTAGGTGACAGCCTCGACTCTGTCGTTTGCAACCAGGCAGGAGAGAGGAAAGGATCAGATATTGTACCAGAGTGAAGAGCCTGGTGGTAAAGCAGGAGCCAGTCTAATTCCTCTCTGTACTTGCATTCTCACCTCAGGCTCTTGCTAGGATCTGAAGCAGGATTCATTTCAGCTAAGGAAATGATATTGATTGTGGTGAGCAGATGCAATTCAGCTGAAGAAGGGGCAGAAGTCATCTGCTGGGGAAGCTGAGACAGAGCTGGATCCCAGCAAGCTGCTGATGCTGCTCAGGCTGCAGATGAAGCAACAAATTCCAAACTCCCAAGTGATGAATTGAATGCCCCGTTGCGAATAGGTGGCAGGGACCCCCCACAGCACCAACTCTGCACCAGCTTCACACCAACTGTTTGTTGAGCAGCTTCAAATAAGATGAAATTCGAGGGGAAATTGAAATCAGGGCTGGACTTGCCAGCCAAAGTCCATGAGAAATTGTGTCTCCAGAAGGCTCATAGGTGCCAGCCTGTGATTAAACCTCATAAGGACATCAACAATTCCATTACAGTGCTGCTGGCCTGTGAACAGACTGGCAAGGGGAAGGTGTGTTGCAGATTAGCAAGTTTTTGAGCTGGATCTTCCACCTCTCAAAGCAAATGACAGCATTCCCATGGCCTTCTGCAGTGCAAACCAGGTTATTTGTGCAGAAGCCATCAGCTAGACAGCTGCCAGATACAAGAAGCACACTGCAGTACAGGAGCAGCCAGTGCACTCAAAACAGGGCAAATGCACTGGCTTGGATTTCTCCCTGCAAGAGAAATTCTGCTTCTGTCATAGAATCATAGAATGGTTTAGGTTGGAAGAGACCTCAAAGATCAGCCAGTTCCAACCCCCCTGTGCCATAGGCGCAGTGGGATCTACCTCCCACTAGATCAGGACGCCCAAGACCTCATCCAACCTGGAACACCTCCAGGGAGGGAGTAGCCACAACCTCCCTGGGCAACCCGTGCCAGTGTCTCACCACTCTCACTGTGAAGAACTTTCTCTTAACATCCAGTTTCAATCTCCCCTCTGCCAGTTTAAACCCATTCCTCCTCATCCTGTCATTACAAGACCTTGTGAACAGTCCCTCCCCAGCCTTCCTGTAGGCCCTGTCAGATACTGGAAGGTTGCTATGAGGTCTCCCCAAAGCCTTCTCTTCTCCAGGCTGAAAAGCCCCAACTCTTTCAGCCTGTCCTCATAGCAGAGGTGCTTCAGCCCTCTGAGCATCTTCATGGCCCTCCTCTGGACTCTGTCCAGCAGTTCCATGTCCTTCTTGTGCTGGGGGCTGCAGAACTGCACACAGTAGCGTGCAGTGTCCTCCCCTCTTCTTTCAGACTGATTCTGCAGTTATGCAGGCAGACCCCCACAAAGCCCAGAGAAGCAGGAGCTAGTTCAGCTTTAGAGGATTGCTGCACTCCACAGGGTGCAGACCATAGCTGTTGTGTCTGGTTTCTCTTCAGCACGAGGAAGGCTTTTGGAGCCTGAACTTGCCACGCAGCTGAAATTGCTCTTCTTCTGGAATTACCACAGAGATGTGCTGGGAGATTTCTCTGTTACAGGAGGTTTACTCTTCTAGATGGGCGGGTGGGTGGGGGGGTAAAAGCAGCTTCCATTTCCTGTCTCCTGAACTGATGACTAAAGACAATGACTAATATTTGCTTGCTGCCTTCCCCGTGAAGGAACACAGAGCACATCAGAACTGCATACAAATCTCTGGTCAGAACTGTATGATGAGAGGATTAGCTTCCTAGCATGGATTTAGCCAGTCCCCAGCGTCCTTTCCCTGGAAACTCTCTCCCAGGCCCCCTCCAGAACTTGTAGCTCCACTCTAAATTCCCAGAAACAGTGAGCAAAAGAAGCTTCCTTTGGAGGCCAACGAGGCTCAAGTCCAGGAAAGGCTGAAAGCTTCTTAAGAGGTCACCTGTGACTCTTCCTTATGCTTTTTCAGCATGGTGGGGATGATCCAGCGATTGGCTGGAGAGTAGCCCTGCAGAGAGGCACTTAGGGGTGCTGGTGGGTGAGAAGCTCAACATGAGCCAGCAGTGTGCACTTGCAGCCCAGAAAGCCAAGCAGAGCCTGGGCTACATCAGGAGAAGTGTGGCCAGCAGGGCCAGGGAGGTGATTCTCCCCCTCTACTCCACCCTGGTGAGACACCACCTGGAGTACTGTGTCCAGTTCTGGAGCACCTATTACAGGAGGGACATGGACATGCTGGAGGTGTCCAGAGAAGGGCCACAAGGATGCTCAGAGGGCTGCAGCACCTCTGCTATGAGGACAGACTGAGAGAATTGGGGTTGTACAGTTTGGAGAAGAGGAGGCTCCCAGGTGACCTTCTTGTGGCCTTCCAGGATCTGAAGGGGCCTACAGAAAAGCTGGGGAGGGACTTTTTAGGCTATTGGGGAGTGAGAGAACTAGGGGGAATGGAGCAAAGCTGGGGGTGGGGAGATTCAGATTGGATGTGAGGAGGAAGATCTTCAGTGTGAAGAGTGGTGAGGCCCTGGAATGGGCTGTCCAAGGAGGTGGTTGGGGCCACATCCCTGGAGGTGTTTGCAGCGAGGTTGGATGAGGCTGTGGGCAGCCTGCTCTAGGGTAGGGTGTCCCTGGGCATGGCAGGGGGGTTGGAACTGGCTGATCTTTGTGGTCCCTTCCAACTCTGACTGATTCTATGATGCTATGATCTTACTGCCCACACCACTTCTCCATTTGCTAGAAGAGCCAAGGAGCCGTGCCCATTTCAGAGAGCATTTTCTGCAGCTGAGCCTTCCCCTCATGTTGCCTCTCTCCCCTTCTCTGCAGAGATGAAGATGTACTCGCTTGCTGTCACCCCCAATGGCCACCTGGAGGGCAGGGGAAGCATGCCACCTCCTATAATCATGCGCACTGCTGCCACACCAATGCCCACGCCAAAGTGTTCCCCACACATGGATTCAGTGCACACTTTTGTGGACTCGAGGAGAGGGAGCAACGCGTCCCTAGACCCCGTCAGCTACGATCAGAAGTCCTTGGTATGTTCCTGTTGCTACCAACTTGTCCTCAGCTGCCTCCAAGGTGCACAGGTGGATGCTGGGGGGGGGGGGG
>VWZI01023506.1:537598-551966 GCA_013396835.1 Psilopogon haemacephalus
TGTGCACGTGGGGGTGTGAGCACACAGGATGCTGAAAGATACAAAGGAGGGTGATAGAGGTGAGAAGCATGTGGAAAGGAAGGAAGGGAATAGGATCCATAGGGAGGAGTGAATGGGTGTGCTCTGCTGGGGTGGGACAGTGACAACAGTCCAGGACGTAGAATGGTTTGGCCTCTAAGATCATCAAGTCCAACCACTGGCCTAACGCCACCATGGTCACTAAACCATGTCCCAAATTGCAATGGTTTCTTCAACACCTCCCTGGGGTGTTGGGGACAATGACCCCAACACTTCCCTGGGCAGGCTGCTCCAATGCCTGACCACACTTTCAGTGAAGAAATATTTCCCAATATCCAACCTAAGCCTCCTCTGGTGCAACCTGAGGCCATTTCTTCTCATTCTGTCACTTCACACTAGTTAGGAGAGGCCAACCCCCAACCTCACTCCAATCTCCTTTCAAGGATTTGCAGAGAGCAAGAACTTCTCTCAGCCTCCTTTTCTCCAGGCTGAACAACCTCAGTTCCCTCAGCTGCTGCTCTCAAGAACGGTGCTTCAGACCCCTCACCAGCTCCATTACCATCCTCTGGACTCACTCTAGCACCTTGTAGTGGGGGACAGGGATGTATTGGGATTTGGTGTTTTCCTGCTTGCTACCACAGATTCATAGGAGCGGTTTGGGGTGCAAGGGTTCTACCTGGGGGGACGTCCATGCCAAGACACCTCACTGGAGAGCTGCAACCCAAGACACATCATAAGTTCATGTAGTTACTCTAGCAAAGCCTCTGAGGTGGAGCAGGCACCTCTGGCACGCTGGGGCCATTTTGTGGTGTCTTGGAGAAGCTGTCAAGTATCCCCGTGAGGATGAAGCCTTTTTCCCTGCAAGAGTGTTCTGTGGTCACATCCTTGCGTCAAGGGAAACGAAGCATTTGTCCTTACCAGCACAGCAGCTGAGCTCAGGCAGCCCCACTGGAGGGCAAAGAGAGGACACAAGGTGACAGATTGCCAGGAGACCCAGCTCATGGAGCAGAGATCTGGCTGAAGCTGAGCGTTTCAGCAACTGGCATTCATTCTGCCTGCAAAAGGGAGGGCAGCTGGGTGAAAACACACGGAGCAGAGTTAATAGCCATAGTGGAGCTGCTGCTGCTGCTGCTGCTGCTGCTGCTCCATCCCATTCCTCTGCCCCGTAACTGCAATATCATGTTCAAATCAAGGCAGCAGACCGTGAAGGCACTTCACACAGAGGCAGAGCCACTATCCCCTTCGGTAAGCTGCTTAGTCAAGGTAATGCTTTTGAAAAGAAAATAGAGATGAGTGTTGTTTGCCTTGGGGTTTCACGGGCTCGTGAGCCACTGGAGAGAGTTGTTCATGGTTTGAATCCCTTCCCTGAGAGCACATCAGTGCCACCAGCCAAAAGGAGGCAAAGCAGTCTGCTTTGCTTTCTGGAGGAGAAAGGCAGCCTGCTTTGTTTTTTTTTTTTTTGCTGGGAGGAAGCCATGGAGTTCTCCTTCTAGCTTTTCTGCTCTGGCCTTAAGTGCTCTCACTCTGGCAGCTACCTGCCAGCCAAAGTGAACTGACACAACAATCAGCGCCAGGAATCTCCTGGAAGAGCAAGATTCATTCCGTGTCCCCAGGCAGCGAGTTGAAGAAAACGTAATGGAAATGGGGGCACATTTCCTACAGACACTTGGGTGACTCAGATGCCAGAGCCCCTTTGGAAGCCAGGAAAGTGGTGGGTTGAAACCGCTTGAAAATGGGGAAAGAAAACAGCACTTCAGCAATAGCGTCTCCGGGTTCAGCTTTCAGGTGCCAGGGCAGTAGGATGCTGTGCACCACAGAGGACTGGTAGCTGTGCTGCAGGGGTAGATCAAAGAGTACCTTCAGCGTGGGCTTTAGCTGAGTGCTTGGCTCCCACCTCAAGGCACTGGCATGATGAGCAGTGAGGAAAGCTGGAGGGGGAAAGGCATGGCTTGCGCAAGGAGAGTCTTCCAATCTGGGCAAAAGGCCATCTCCTTTGGCTTTCTCCTACAAACCAAGCCTCAAATGTCTCTCCCCTCTCTCAGTCCAGCCTCCGCAGTTCCCCTTGTGCCAACTGGGGCACCAACAGCAACTGGGGAAGCCGCCGCTCCAGCTGGAATAGCCTGGGCCGAGCCCCGAGCCTCAAGAAGAAGAACCAGTCGGGAGAAAGAGAGTCTTTGCTCTCCGGGGAGGGGAAAGGCAGCACAGACGACGACTCCGACGACGCCAAGTCCAGCACGGTCAGCAGACACTCCTTGCACCGCCGGGCAGAGTCCCTGGACTACCGCAGCTCCCTGGACCTGCCGGAGCTCCTCCAGCTGCCCGCCGTGCGCCACTCGCTCAGCGTCAGCCCCGTGGCCATCCTGCCCGCCGACTACCAGGACTGCAACGGCAAGATGGTTCACGTCCCCAGCGAGTTCTTCCTCCGCGTCGACGGCCACAAGGAGGACGCCGCCGACTACGAGGATGACGTGGAGGATGTGAGTGGAGTGGGAACTGGGGTGGTGCTCGGAGGGGGAAGTGGCTTCTCCACTCCCAGGCGGCAGATTAAAAATCAGCCTTCGCCGCGGCCGGCGTAGGCAAAACGAATCCAGATCTGAAGGGTGGTGCCTTCGCTTCCCAAGAGGGTTCTTGTTATTAATGGGTTGAGCTGTTGCCTTGAAATGATTTCTGACGAGGGAAAACTGCAAGGGGCTGTGCAGGATATTTGCCTGGGTTTTTGGACTGACTGATGTTGTCCTCCTGGCCCAGGATGATTCCGAAAACGAGCTGTATGCACAAGAGCCAGCCAATGTCTTCGGTCACAAGAGCTTTTCTGCATCTCTAGGGCATGAATAGAATAGATTTAGAATGGAATGGGATGGAGTAGGATAGAATAGAACAGAACAGAATAGAATAGAATAGAATAGAATAGAATAGAATAGAATAGAATAGAATAGAATAGAATAGAATAGAATAGAATAGAATAGAATAGAATAGAATAGAAATTGAATGGAATGGAATAGAATTTGAATGGAATGGAATAGAATAGAATAGAATAGAATAGAATAGAATAGAATAGAATAGAATAGAATAGAATAGAATAGAATAGAATAGAATAGAATAGAATAGAATAGAATAGAATAGAATAGAATAGAAGTTACAATGGAATAGGAATAGGAATAGGAATAGGAATAGGAATAGGAATAGGAATAGGAATAGGAATAGGAATAGGAATAGGAATAGGAATAGGAATAGGAATAGGAATAGGAATAGAATAGAATCAGCTAGGTTGGAAGAGACCTCTAGGTTAATCTAGTCCAACCTAGCACCCAGCCCTAGCCAATGGCACTAAGTGCCCCATCCAGGCTTTTCTTGAACACCTCCAGGAATGGGGACTCCACCACCTCCCTGGGCAGCCCATTCCAATGCCAATTACTCTCTCTGGCAAGAACTTCCTCCTAACATCCAGGCTATACCTCCCCTGGCACACGAAAGCCTAGCAAGAACATTTTCAACATAACTTTTTGGGGTTTTGAGACCTTTTTGGGTTTAACACAACTTTGGATCTCAAAATGATACCTCCTAGTAGCCCAGCTTTATTATGTCCTTACCTCAGTGTAGAGCAGACTTTTTCTCCCTCCACTTTCCTCCCTGTTTTGCTGGACAGGTGTGATAGTGCCAGGCACGCTCTGCCCCTTTTCACAGGAAGACTGTGGAAGTTGAAGAGGCAGGGAAATAAAAGAGGAAGCAAAGGTGTTTCTCCTTTTCTCTGCAGAGTTACTGCTACCGGATTCGTAAAGTCCTGGAGCCTTACAAACCACAGTGGTGCAAGACCCACGAGGACTGGTCCCTCTACTTGTTTTCCCCACAGAATCGGTAAGAAATGCCAGCCAAGTGCTAGCCCACCAGGGGGTTATGGTGGTGCACTGGTATGTTGCTAGCCAGCCTTGCCTTGAGAAAAATCATAGAATCAGTCAGGGTTGGAAGGGACAACAAGGATCATCCAGTTCCAACCTCCCCTGCCATGGGCAGAGACACCTCACACTAGATCAGGCTGCCCACAGCCTCATGCAGCCTGGCCTTAAACATCTCTAGGGATGAGGCTTCCACCACCTCCCTGGGCAACCTCTTCCAGGGTCTCACCAGCCTCATACTGAAGAACTTCTTCCTAACCTCCAGTCTGAATCTATCCATTTCTGGCTTTGTTCCATCCCCCCCAGTCCTATCACTCCCTGATATCCTAGAAAGGCCCTCCCCAGCTTTTTTGTGGGCCCCTTTAGGATACTGAAAAACCACAATTAGGTCACCTCAGAGCTTTCTCCTCTCCAGACCGAAGAGCCCCAAATCTCTCTCCTCAGCAGAGCAGCTCCAGCCCTCTGATCATCCTTGTGACCCTTCTCTGAACACCTTCCAGCACATCCATAGCCCTCTTGCAATAGTGGCTCCAGAACTGGATGCAGTACTCCAGGTGGGGTCTCACCAGTGTGGAGCAGAGAGGGAGGATCACTTCCCTGGCCCTGCTGCCCACACTGCTCTTGCTGCAGCCCAGGATCTGGTTGCTCTCTGGGCTGCAAGTGCACACTGCTGGCTCATGTTGAGCTTCTCATCCACCAACATTCCCAAGTCCCTCTCCTCAAGGCTGCTCTCCAGCCAGTTACTGCCCAGCCTATATTGGTGCTCGGGACTGCCTTGACCCAGATGCAGGACCTTGCACTTGGTCTTGTTGAACTTCATGAAGTTGGCTTGGGCCCACCTCTCCAGCCCATCAAGGTCCCTAAATCCTTCTGTCACAGACGCAATGAGAGCTTTAGACATCCAGTTCCTGATTTTTAGGCAATTTTTTTCTGCTACACATGGGCAGAATTGTTGTGTGGTTCATTCCATGCCTGCCTAGGAAGAAGAGCGGTTTAAGTAGCAATCGTTAGCTGTTCTCATACCTTATTTATTCTGCTATTAATGGCTGAAGCTCGTGGAGAAATGAGCTCACCACCTGGGCTGATGCTGGTGGCACAGCTGCTGAAGCCTGTCGTTCAGGTGGGACTCTCCTGCTGACCCAGACCTCTGAAGGCAATTTTTCTCCCCATCGTTTCCTCAGGTTCCGAGTGATGTGCCAGAAGGTCATTGCCCACAAAATGTTTGACCACGTGGTGCTGGTCTTCATATTTCTGAACTGCATCACGATAGCCCTGGAGCGACCAGACATAGACCCACACAGCACAGTGAGTACCTGAGTCACCCAGTCGTGGAATGGCCTAGGTTGGAAGGGACCTTAGAGATCATCTACTCCAACCTCCCTGCCATGGGCAGGAGCACCTCACAACTAGACTTATCTGCTCAAGGCCTCATCCAACCTGGCCCTGAACACTCCCAGGGAGGAAGCATTGAAAGCATCCCTGGGCAAACTGTTCCAGAGGCACATCACTCTTGTACTGAAGAACATCTTCTTAAGATCCAGTCTAAGCCTACTCAGCCTCTGATTAGAACAATTCATTTTCTTCCCTGGTGCAGTATCCAGAGCTTAGTCTTGTCGAGGTAAAACCCTGCAAGATGAAAGATGTTTGGTTTCCACCATCTTTAGTAACTTGCCTCTTATGTGTTGTTCTGTGTTTTACAGGAAAGGATATTCCTAAGTGTCTCGAATTACATCTTCACTGCAATCTTTGTGGCTGAAATGATGGTTAAGGTAATTACATCTTCATCCCATGGCCCATAGTGAGGCCTGGAAAAGACCAGAACATGACATACCTATGGTTTGGGTGAAGATTTGAATCATAGAACTCAGAATTGTTTCTGTTGGAAAAGACTTTTAAGGTCACTGATTCCAGCCACTGACCTCACACCACCATGACCATGAAAGGATGTCCCAAAGTGCCATGTCCACACGTTTCGTGAACACCTCCAGGGGTGGTGACCCCACCACCTACCTCCCTGGGCAGCCTGTTCCACAGCCTGGCTGTGGGGCTGCTGATCACAAGTTCCCTGATAGCTGAGGGTCAGTTCAGGAACTAATGAAGAACCAAATAAAATAAGAACCCTGGGCAGCCCGTTCCAATTTCTCACCACTCTTGCAGCAAAGAAATTGTTCCTGATCTCCAAGCTACCCCTCCCCTGGCACAACTTCAGGCTATTTCCTCTCATTCTATCACCTGATGCTACTTTGTCTCTCTTCTCCTGGCTGTAGGTGGTAGCTCTTGGCTTTTTCTCTGGGGAGAACACCTATCTGCAGAGCAGCTGGAATGTCCTGGATGGAGTCCTGGTCTTTGTGTCCATCATTGACATCATTGTCTCCATGGCATCAGCAGGAGGAGCTAAGATCCTGGGCGTCCTTCGTGTTTTGAGGCTTCTGCGGACCTTGAGACCTCTCCGGTACGCTCAGCAGTAGGGTGACTGAGTTGGCTTTGTGTTGGCAAACCAAGGAGTTTGAAAACTCACACATGACCCATCAAGGCCTGGCTAAGTAACACCGAGAGCTGGAACACAGCATGGGTAGAATCACCTTTGGGCAGCTCTTACCTAGCGAAACCGTTTGAGAGCGGCAGCATCAGTTAGGATTGGTCTTTGCCAGCACGGAGAAGAGCGGATGGAGCTGGGAGGCAGAGGTGTGGTCACCCTCAGGCAGTCAGTGCAGGGAATGCCTCCTCCACCTGCCTCATTTTTATCGCTGTTCCACGACCCAGCCTGGCTGCCCGTGCTAAGCTGCACAACCTCACAGCCCTTCCCAAGCAGCGAGGTCGCTTTGGCTCGGAGAAAATTTGCAGCCGAGCAGATGCTGACAGTAATTTGATAAGCTGCAGCATCTCTACCTGCCTGCCTCTGCCTGCATATCTTAGACAGCCCAGACAATTTAGCTCTGGGCTAGGAAGAAGAAGAAGAAGGAGATGCTCACAGCGTTCGGGGGAAAGGAATAAAGGATTCGTATGTTGGTTGCGAATTGTGCAGTATCAAAGAGAGTGAATGCTTGGGGGATTTTTATCAGCTCACAGCTCCTGTTCTCTTTCCGTTCTGCCTGCTGAGAAGCAGAGACCTTTTTCAATGAAATTTTGGGGGGAAATAAGATCCCTCCAGAGACCTGTAGCGTTCTCATTATAACCTGCTTGCCTGGGAGAGCGATAGGAAGAGGCAATCTTCAGGCCCATGACCACAAGAACAGTTGCTGTTTGTCTGCTGCTCTGTATTTCCTTAGTGGCAAGTATCTGTGTGAGTGTTTCTGTCTCCTTTGCTGCTCCCATGCTTTGTGCAACTGGTGGCACCAGCGCTGCGGCGTTGGTTCCTCATGAACCACTCTGAGTCAGCCTGGGCCATGCCTTGAGCTGGCAGCACCTTGGGACACCTAACACAGAAGTGGGAGCAGAAAGCAGGGCACAGGCAATCCGTAAGCAAACGTAAAGGGGAAAAAAAAAAAGGGGGAATTGTTCTTGGAGAATAACTAGGCCAGATCCTATTAATAGAGAGGAATTCATCAGTTCTCGTGACAGCTTCACTTATCACAGCTTCTTCTAGGATTACTCCAGGGACCCTTCCTAACACTTTGTAGGTAGAGTTCAGACCGACACATTAGTTGGTGCTGAACAAGACCCTGTTGAAATGCTCTGCCCCTGCAGCACACAGCTCCTCTTTGCTCCACCTTTGGCAAGCATGAAAGCATCATTAGTGGTGCAAGCTGCAGCTGCCTGCAAGGATTCCTAGCCTCTCTGCACCCCTAAAACCAGCTTTGATGTTATTCAACCAGAAGACTCACCTTCCCAGAAAGTCCTGCTTGGGCTCGTTGTACTTCACATTTTTCAGACACCCACAAGAGAGCTGTTCTCCAGGAAAAGGAAACACCCAAAAGCTCAGCACATGCTTGGCCTCTCACAGCCTCCCAGCAGGCAAGCTGCTCTTTAATAGGATGCCCTTTTGGCTGTGGAGCTGCTGATCACAAGTTCCCTGTTAGCTGAGAGTCAGTTCAGGAACTAATTAAGAACCAAATTGGAATAACTTTGTGTGAAAAGCTATCATGGGGCCAAGGCCATCAGGGCAGGTGGGACTTCAGAAGGAGAAGACAGACTCTAAACTACCACTGTGAAGCTGTTTACACATTGTGTTAGGGAGCAGGATCAGAGGGGATCAGCTCTCTGGGCTCTGAGGTACAAGCAGCCTTCTAGGGGGTAACCTCTGTGATGTTCTGCCCTTAAAGAGTATTTCCTCCTCACTCTTGCAGTTGCCCCACAGGCTGCAGACAGGACACTTAATTCCATCTGATGTGATTGTCAATGTTCTGGTTGTCCAAGTAAGTCCCTAATGGTCTCTGAGTGCTTCCTGCAGGTGGAGAAAGGTTGTGTTGGCTTTATTGCAGGCCCAAGAGAGGAGAAAGACAATCAGGTGGTACCAGGGCACACGTACAAATTAAAAAGCTTTCTTGTTTTGCCTTTTTTTTTTCTCTTCCCCAGAGTCATCAGCAGAGCCCCAGGTCTGAAGCTGGTGGTGGAAACCTTGATCTCCTCCTTGAGGCCCATTGGGAATATTGTTCTCATCTGCTGTGCATTCTTCATTATCTTTGGAATTTTAGGAGTCCAGGTAGAGTATTTCCCTCACCACGGTCACCTCTAAGTGACTGCTGGAAAAGAGAAGCTGCTTTTCTCACCACGTGGGGTTTAGGCGGAAGCAATGAGCTTAAATCTCTGCAAAAGAAGACTGCAGTTAGGTGTTCACAGGATCACAGGAAGGGGATTGGGGTTGGAAGGGACCCAGGGGTTAGAAGAGACCCCGAGAGATCATCAAGTCCAACTCCCCTGCCAGAGCAGGACCATAATCCAGCTCAGGGCAAGAAAGAAAGTGTTAGGAAAGAAGAGCCAGGCCCTCTGTGACTGGCTTGGCACATGCTCATTGGAAGGTCATCAGGAACCACCAGAGGTGTTCTCCTGCCCTGTGTGTTAAGCCAGCTGTAAGGAAAGGAAAATAAAAGCCATTTGAACTTGGCAAACAACTCTAGTAGGGGAAAGAAAGATAAATCAGGGGTCAGACTATTCAAAGCTGCATATTTGTTTAGTTTTGTTTTTCTTTTTGTTGCTTCTCAAATGCAGCTCTTTAAAGGCAAGTTCTACTACTGTGATGGGCCTGATGTGAAGAACATCACCACGAAGGCAGACTGCACTAACGCACACTACAGATGGGTTCGGAGGAAGTACAACTTTGACAACTTGGGACAGGTAAAGTCCTCAGTGCAGCCAGGTTTTAATGGATGAACACTTAAAATGCAGTCCTTGAAGAGGGAGGGCGTGGAACCACCATCACAGGAAGCTTCCATGAACAGAAACAATCCTAACCGGGTAAAAAAATGGAAGGGGATCGCCTCTTAATCTCTTGCAGCCAGACTTCCTAGGGTTATAAAATCCTTTGTTTCTTGGAGAGTGTCGTCTTAACGCCACTGTTTTTGCCTGCAGTCCCTCATACATGCACCTTAACTTTCATTTTTAGTCTCTTGACTTCTAGCTGATCCTTTATACTGGCTGAAAAGCCAGGCAGCCTATAGCAGGAGCTGGGATGTTTAAAACCCCGTGACGTTGGGCCAGCCTCACATAACTGATTTTTAATCATGCTCTGGGTACCAGAAAGACTGAAGTGTGGCTGAGCAAAAGCTCAGCCTGCATGTGAGGGAAATGGAGTATTGTTGACCACAGTCAGCTTACTTTTAAGCCAGATATGGCAACAAGTAAAATCAAGCCACAATACGCTTCATGTCTCTACCAGCTCCGGGCCAGAAGATGTGTTCTGAGCTGTGGGTTGGTTTTGCTGAGCGTTGTCTATCGTTAATTTCCTTCCACCGGGGGACTAAAATGCTTTTCTCTTTGTTTGCTCTCTTACAGGCCCTCATGTCCTTGTTTGTCCTCTCCTCCAAGGATGGCTGGGTGAACATCATGTACGATGGTTTGGACGCCGTCGGTATTGACCAACAGGTAAATGTACTGCAGAGCCCAGGACACATTGCGCTCAGAAGGTCTCATGCCTGGGTGTGCCACTGATGGTTTTGAAGTCCCAGCAGCTGTGAGATCTTCTCCAGGTCCTGACTGCCCACTGGGCTGCCAAAATGTTCCATTTTCCACCCTATATTGGCCGTGCCCCATGTAGCGCACAAGCGAGCACTGCTGGAGACTTTCATTATCATAGAATGATAGAATCACAGACTCATTAAGGTTGGAAATGACCTCTAAGATCATCAAGTCCAACCATAGAATCATAGAATCAGTCAGGGTTGGAAGGGACCATAAGGATCATCTAATTCCAACCCCCATGCCATGGGCAGGGGCACCCTACCCTAGATTAGACTGGATAGAGTCCATCAACCCAACACACACCATGCCCTCTAAATTAGATGGCGTGTGAGGAGGACCAGTGTGCCATTGCACTGCAGCTTTCTCAGGAGGCATGGTGGGCAGCTCCCACGAGATGGGAATCAACCAGGAATGGCTTGAAAGTGACCTTAAGTTTGTGTCATATGTGGCATTTGCAAAGGCAAGTCAAGAGTCTCAGATAATGAGATAGTCTGGCAGTTCTCCACCCCCCCCCAACACTTCTGAAATAACCCAGGCTAGACTCAGCCAGCTGGAAGTTAATGAACAAGGCTTTATATTTACAGCTTTGCACAATATGCAAGCAGATATTTACAATGCATTACGATATATACAGTGAAAAGGTAATACAGAAACATCACAGCCCTCTCAGAGATCACAATCCCCAAGAGGGGTTCCCAACCATCCTACCACCTTCCCCCTTCCCCTCCCACTACTCAATCTTATCCCAGTATCTGTCTTATGTGGCAGGGAAGTGAGGAAGATCAGCCAGGGGAGTTAAGGAGCAGGAACTGATTAGTTGGGTTACACAGATTGAGCTAGAAGCCAAGCAGAGAGAGATCAGCAGCCAGAGCGACTTGAAGCACCTCTGCCTTATCTGTGTTTTGGTTCTTACTCTTTTACATCTCAGCAAACCTATGAGTGGAGTAGACACAATTTTGTTTTCCTTTCTCAGCCTATAATCTAACTTCTCGTTAAAATCCTCCAATTAGCCTCAAACCAGCATGGATAAGCAGTACCTCATTGTAGCCACAGCAAACACTTCGTACTTAGATTATCTCCTCCTGCTTTTGTAGATAACCATAACAACTCAGAAACATTAGCCATAAGCCCACATCTCAAAAAAAAAAAATAAATATATATATATATATATATGTCTGGAACCTATCTTTAACTCAAATGATCTCACAGGTGGGATGATGCACATCCACTGAGATTTATCTTGAGCTGTGTGAGCCAAATGCCAAAATGATTCAGTCCTGTAAAGCCAGCTTATGGAAGCCAGGGTGAGTTTTACAACAAAAGCAAAGTTATAGGCAGTGAGAAAGTGAACAAGAGCAAATAGGAAGTTCTATCTAAACGTGAGGATGAGCTTCTTTTGATTTCAGGGGTGGTAGAGCACTGGAACAAGCTGCCCAGAGAGGCAGCAGAGTCTCCATCTTCGGAGTCATTCAAAATCCACCTGGATGCATTCCTGTGCAACTTGCTCTCAGTGAACCTGCTCTGGCAGGGGAGGTGGACTTGATGATCTCCAGGGGTCCCTTCCAACCCTTATCATTCTGTGGTTCTGTGCAACTGCTTTGGGGAAGATCTCATAACTCCTCCCATCCCTCTCCTGCTCCCCACAAGTAGTGGACAGTGCTGTCATGTTGCTACAGAGTGCCAAGTACCCTGACTTACCGCACATCTTGTCTGTGCCGCTTCTCTTTCTCTCTCGTTTTCGATTCCCCCACCTCACCAGCCCATCCAGAACCATAACCCTTGGATGCTTCTCTACTTCATCTCCTTCCTGCTCATCGTCAGCTTCTTCGTGCTCAACATGTTTGTGGGGGTAGTGGTGGAGAACTTCCACAAGTGCCGACAGCACCAGGAGGCAGAGGAGGCTCGGCGGCGCGAGGAGAAGCGGCTGAGACGCTTGGAGAAAAAGCGCAGGAGTAAGGAGATATACCTGTCTGGTCGGTAGACTGTGTTACAAACCAAAATCTTTCTGAGCCCTGCCTGCTCCCAAAGCAAGACTTTTTTTTTTTTTTTTTTTTTCCCCTTTGGTTTTGTTTCCATGGGATTCCGGAGGTCGTTTTGCTCCCTTACCTCTTCGGCGGTACCTTAAGCCCCCGGGGTTGTCCGCGCCTGGGAGTTGTCCGCCGCGAGCCTGACGTAAAGCATTGCCTGCTTACTCGGCTGGGGAGAGAAATCCAAGCAGAGTCTTCTGTCGTGCTCTGCAAGGCCAAAGTGTCCCAAGCACCGAGCAGGAGCTCGTGGTGTGGTGAGGGATGCAGCGAGTAAACAGCTGCAATGCTTAACTGACTGGAGGGCAGCCCCAAGGGTGCCCCTGTGGCTTAATGTGCCGCTTGCATCTGATGATGGTGGCGGTTTGATTTACGACTCCTTTCCTTAGACAAAGTAGTTGTGATGCTTTCTTTTCTTTTTTTTTTTTTTTTTTTTTTTTTTTTTTTTTTTTTTTTTTTGAGTCCTAGAGCATGGCCCCGCATGCCCCAACCATGTTGCATGAGGGCATGAACAAACCCACGGGCCCTGCTGGGGAGAGGGATGGAGCCCCGTGATGGGACTGCCCAGCAAACTTTTCTTTGGAAGATGTCCATTACAAGAGACGCTTGCCCAAAAGAGGCTGGGGGAGCCCTCGACTGCTGAACAGTGTGCTGGGACTCACTTTATCCTTGCAAAGATGGATATCCTGGCCAGATGCAGGGCCATTAGGAATCTGCTGCTTAGTGGATCTAGCAGGAGCCATCAAAGCAGACCAGAAAAAACACCTGAGCTTGTTCTCCTTTCCGGACCCTAAACCTCCCAAAGGTTCTCGTGTATTAATTCTCACTTCCACTGCTCCTTGGCAGGCTCCAGCAGGGACTAGCTGCCTATAGCATCTGGTGGGTATTCCCAGGAAAGCAGCTTCTCCAACTTGCCAGCCAGCTTTAGTGAACATGGGTAGCCTGCATTAGATGCTGGCAAGCGTTTCGTAGAAGCAGAGGAACATGGCTTGGCCACTGCCATGCAAAATGAGCTTAGTCAGGGAGAAGACTTGAGTGCTTCTGGCCCCATTTTTAACAGCAGCCCTGTGGCTCTTTGCCTGGCACTGTGCTGCCCTGTGTAATCTCCTGGAAGGACCTAATAGCTCAATGTGACAGCAGTTAGCTCTCTTCCAAACATCAGGCCATAGATAGACATTTTCAGCTGGGAAAACTGCAGGTATATCAAATAATGTTTTGCCTGGCTCTGTGGACGCAGCAATCAGAACCTCCAGCCAATTTTCTCCATCTCTCCAACACTTGGGTCAAGGCAGGCAGCCTTCTGCATCTCTTCCACTTCCCCTTCTGCTTTTACAGTCCTTTTTATTAGAGCCATGGGAGACCTCAGCACTAAACATCTGCACTGTGGTCTCCACAGGACCTGGATGACAGACTGACCTGCCACCACGAGTGAAGGCCAAGCCCATTTCGTGTCAGCAAGCTGGGAGTTAAGAAGCTGGGGTGAAGTGAAAACCAGAGCAGACTAAGCCAGGGGCAAACAGAAAGCGAATCTCCTCAAGGATCTGGAGGAGTTCAAATGCAATTTCGTTTCCCTTCTCCCATTTTGGCATTTGGAGTTTGAGGTCCCAGCTAGGAGTAGAAGTGGAAACCCTGAAGGCAACGTTGGCAGCGCCAGTGAGAGGGATCTGTTTTATGCTCCCAAGAGTCCTCCTGCTTGCTTGTGCAGTATTTCTACCCCAAGAAGACATTTAGATGAACTGGAAGTTTATGTGAAGGGAGGAGGAGGGAGATTAAAAAAAAAGCTTATTTACCAGGAAGATGAAGCATCCTTAGAGAAAACAGGCTGGGGCACAGGTAAGGAGGGAGCTTAGCCACAGCTTGTTGCTGTTCCTGATTAGTGAGTAAATCTCATTACCAGCCTGTCTGCAGCCTGCTGCTTAGACACCAAAAAAGAGCCAGGCCCTGTCAAAGTGATGGACACTGCTGCCCTGTCCCTCTTTATCCAGCCATCTCCGAGGAGAAAAGCCAAGGAGATATTTCAAGAGGCAGACCCAGGCATTGCACAGATGGGGGTTGTAACATTTCCCTGAGAGCACACAGGGAGGAGGAGGAGGAGGAGGAGGACAGCCTTCTGGATGGTAATCAAGTCCAGGACAGCATCTGAGAGGCTAAATTGCTTGGCCATGTGCTGGGCTTTCAGGAGGTTACCCCAGCCCGTGTGGCTCTGCCTGTGCCTGTTCAGCAGGGAGAGCGTTACCGAGGTGCAATCAAACATCAGAGACACCTTCTGGAAGTTTGCTGTTTACCTCTTAACAGATGTTCCTTGAGAAGTTCTGG
>VWZI01023506.1:551985-567095 GCA_013396835.1 Psilopogon haemacephalus
CTGTGTGCACATGAAGGAGTGGGCTGCTGCACAGGGACAAAGGGGTGGCCAACGTGGAGCCTGGGATCCTGGGGTGGGCAGTGGGATCCTGGGGTGTGTCGAGGAGAGTGTGTCCCACAGATCGAGGCAGGTTCTCCTCCACCTCTACTCTGCCCTGGTGAGACTTCATCTTGAGTACTGCCTTCAGTTTTGGGCTCCCCAGTTGAAGAGGGACAGGGATCTGCTGGAGAGGGTTCAGTGGAGGGCTACGAGGATGAGGAAGGGTCTGGAGCACTGCCTGATGAGAGAGGCTGAGGGACCTGGGGCTGCTTAGTCTGGAGAAGAGAAGACTGAGAAGGGATTTAGTCAATGTTTATAAATATCTGAGGGCTGGGGGTCAGGAGGGGGGACCTGGGGCTACTTAGACTGGAGAAAAGAAGACTGAGAGGGAATTTAATCAATGTTGATATATATCTGGGCATTGGGGGACAGGCTCTGCTCACTTGCTCCCTGGGATTGGACAAGGAGCAATGGGTGGAAGCAGCAGCACAGGAGGTTGCAGCTCAACACAAGGGGGAACTTCTTGACTGGAAGGGTCCCAGAGCCCTGGCACAGGCTGCCCAGAGAGGCTATGGAGTCTCCTGGCTCTTCTCTCACCAACAGAATGAGGGGACACAGTCTCAAGTTGTGCCAGGGGAGGTCTAGGCTGGATGTTAGGAGGAAGTTCTTGTTAGAGAGAGTGATTGGCATTGGAATGGGCTGCCCAGGGAGGTGGTGGTGGAGTCCCCATCCCTGGAGGTGTTCAAGCAAAGCCTGGATGGGGCACTTAGTGCCATTGGCTAGGGCTGGGTGCTAGGTTGGGCTGGGTGATCTTGGAGGTCTCTTCCAACCTGGCTGGTTCTATGACACCTTGTGCCCCTCGTCAGTGTGTCCTGTGACAAGCATCACTCAGCGCACTGGCGGCAGAGCTCGTGGTCCCTACATTACAGCCCAGTACCAGCCACAGGGTTAGCACTGGAAGAAGGTCCTGGGTCCACCAATTAACTCTGCTGACATGAGAAAAGAAGGCAGGGGGGTTGGACCTCTTGACCACACCATAGAAATGCACTTGATGTGGCTTTGAAGGCAGAGTGGCTCACTGTCTTTTGGGTTTTTTTTCCTCATGTGAAGGTGACTGTTCAAGATAAACTAGAACATGGTTTGGTTTTTTTTTTTTTTTTCCCCTCCATCCACTACCTCTTGCTGTGTAAATAAGCAGGGAGCAATTTAATCATCCTGCAGCTCCTAAGCTTTTCATGAGGTTTTTTTTTCAGAAGACAGAGAGCAAAAGCAGCCTCCTCCCCAGATGGAAAGGTTTTGATGAAAAACACAGAGAGGTTGGCTGGAGTGGGAGCCGGGGCCAAAGCCAGCCCGGCTGTGTCTGTGCTGCAGCCAGCAGCCCGTGGAGCAGAACACGATGTCAGGTCAAATGTAGGCAGTGCTCAGGGCTTCAAAGGCTGCAGCAGGGGCTGGGTGTGCCAAAAGCAGGGCAGGAAAAGCTGGAAGTGCCTGATAAAACCCCAGAGAGGCCCCAGCTAGGGAGGAGAGGATGTACGCCGGTAGCATCACCGAGTCACTGGGAAGAGCCCAAAGCCTGAGAAGGCAGAAAAGGCAAATCATAGAACCTCAGCCTGGTTTTGGGTTGGAAGGGACCTTTAAGGGGTCATCTAGTTCGACCCCCACCCCTGCAGTCAGCAGGGAAATCTGCAGCTAGAGCAGGATACTCACAGCCCCAGACAACCTCACCTGGCATGAGCCCAGAGACTGGGGCATCTACCACCCTGGGGCAGGGTCTTACTACCCTCACTGGAAAATATTTCTTCCTTCTCTCTGGTCTGAATCTCCTCTTTATAGACTAATCCATCATCCCTTGGCCTGTCACAACAGGCCCTGCTAAAAAAGTCCTTCTCCCATCTCTCTCATAGACTCTCTCTAAGTACTGAAAAGCCACCAGAAGGTCTCCCTGGAGCCTTCTCTTCTCCAGACTGAACACCCCCAACTCAGCCTGGCCTCACAGCAGAGGGCTCCCAGCCCTCAGGTCATTGCTGTAGCCTCCTCTAGCCCCACTCCAAAAGGTCCATGTCTCTGCCATGCTGAGGACTCCAGAGCTGGCCCAAACATTGCAGGTTGTTTGTCAGCAGAATGGAAGAGAAGGAAAGAATCTTCTCCCTCAGTGAAGGAATCACCAAAAACAACTATTTTTTTCCTGATTTTCCACTTTGTTCAGGAGGAGCATGGACACTACTTTGTCCCTCTGAGGCATTTCCCAACACAATTTCTGTGCACTTGCAGCCCAGAAAGCCAACCAGATCCTGGGCTGCATCAGGAGCAGTGTGGCCAGCAGGGCCAGGGAGGTGATTCTCCCCCTCTGCTCTGCCCTGGTGAGATCCCACCTGGAGTACTGCATCCAGTTCTGGAGCTCCTATTACAAGAGGGATGTGGACATGCTGGAGTGTGTCCAGAGGAAGGCCACGAAGATGCTCAGAGGGCTGCAGGACCTCTGCTATGAGGACAGACTGAAAGAGTTGAGGCTGTGCAGTTTGGAGAAGAGGAGGCTCCAAGGTGACCTTCTTGTGGCCTTCCAGTATCTGAAGGGAGCCTACAGAAAAGCTGTGGAGGGACTTTTTAGGTTCTCAGGGAGTGACAGGACTAGGGGAAGCAGGGAAAAGCTGGAGGTGGGGAGATTCAGACTGGAGGTGAGGAGGAAGTTCTTCACCATGAGAGTGGTGAGAGCCTGGAATGGGTTTCCCAGGGAAGTGGTTGGGGCCACATCCCTGGAGGTGTTTGCAGCCAGGCTGGATGAGGCTGTGGGCAGCCTGATCTAGGGTAGGGTGTCCCTGGGCATGGCAGGGGGTTTGGAACTAGATGATCCTTGTGGTCCCTTCCAACCCTGACTGATTCTATGATTCTATGACAATGCTGAGCATCTGGGCATTGTAGAAAGAGTCCAGTTTTGATTTAAGCCCCAGCAGAGATGCTCTCAGAGCACTCCCTCTGAGCCTTTCCCCCTGGGCGTGAGCAGTGGTGGGCACCACAGAGTGGTACTTATTCTGGCCCATCCCCTCAGTGCCACAGCCAGCAGAAACAGCTGAGCTGTAACTAAGATTTGGGGCATTGCCTATTTGAGTGTTTTGTGCCTCCAACTAGGGACTTATCAAAACATCTCTGCTTATTTTTCCAGGCAGCTGCAGGTACAGAGCTCCTCTGTGCCAAGCATGCACATAAACCCATTAGGGCTTTCTAATGTTTCATGCAGAGGGGAGTAATGGAGGTGTTGTAGCAAGCAATTGTAATGCCAACCTAAATGCTTTTAAGCTAGCAGGCAGAGCTTCATTAATTTTCGTGTCAGCAGAACTACAAGCAAAGGAGTTTAAAGGCTCTGCAGAGAGGTGAGAGTCAAGCAGGAGCCAAGATCTAGAAGTGGGAGAGAAGGAGGTCTGTAGTTTTCCTTTTGGCTTTTGTATGATGGTTTCTCCTTCCCACCCCCCCCCACCTCCTGCATTGTTTCCAACTCAAACCATCACCTGCAGCTGAAGGGAGGCTTGGCAGTGTTTGATAGAGGTCTGCTGGTTGGTTGATGGGAGTCTTATCCCAGAAACCATTTACCTGGAGACACCAGGCACAGGTTGCTTTTAGCCTACTGGAACTGATGATGCACTCAGGTCTCCTGTTTGCTGTCCCCATGGTCCCCATGTTCTCCTCATACAGGTTCTCCTGCAGACCCCACACCTCTGGCTGAGCAGGCTGTGACAGTAGGTGTGTGCAGGGAACACCTGCACCCAAAGTGGGGACAATAACATGGGGTAGTCTCACTAAGAGGGGAAAATGTCTGAGCTGAGAGGAGGCCAGAGCCACTTGCTGTGCTGTGGACTGAAGTGAAGCTGTTCCTAAAGGGATTGGGACTGTGCAATGACCCAGCAGAGCTGGAGGCCAGAGCCACTTGCTGTGCTGTGGACTGAAGTGAAGCTGTTCCTAAAGGGACTGGGACTCTGCAATGACCCAGCAGAGCTGGGGACCTTGGGGCTCCAAACCACAGAATCACAGGATCAGATTGGAAGGGACCCTCCAAGGTCATCTTTTCCAATCTCCCCCTGCAGGGGGCAAGGACAACTGAATCTCTCCAGTTAGACCAGGATGCTCAGGGCCCCATCAGGTGTGACCTTGAGTGTTTCCAAGGAGGGAGCCTCCACCACATTTCTGGGCAACCTGTTCCAGTGTTTCACCACTCTTATTGCAAAGAGCTTGCTCCTTACATCTAACATCCTGCTTGGAGCAGTTCATTGCTGCAGGGCAGCTGTGTGGCTCTTCTTGCATTGCTTTCACCCTGCTGCAACCCCTCTGCCTTCATGGAATTGTCCTCACTCAACACCAGCATTGTAAGAGCAGAAGCTGGCCCGTCCCTGCTGCACACCCCTGCCCACTGCCCTCAGCCTGGCATGAGCAGTATCTCCTCTAATGGACATTGCATGGGTTACTGCACGACAGTGTTGTGTTTTGCATGTGTTTCCACACCTTGTCGACTTAAGCCTGGACTGTCCTTGGATGTGTCCCCCCAGGAGAAGTCTCTTTTCCATCTGCAAACCTGGCTTCAGGGATGGAGTGCATCCCAAACGAGGAAAAGCATTTCCTAGAGCTCCCTCATCCCAGCTCAAGCTAAACCTGTCCCAGGTTTTCTGAGCAACCAGTTGATCTGGTTTAGCCTGCACTGAGCACTGCTGAGTGCCTCTGAGACACTTTCACACACTAAAACAGATCCACCTTTATGGTTGGGTGGTTCCTCTTTACTATTTGTGTATCTAGACCACGTAAAGAGAGAGCTGTGCTGCTGCCAAGCAGCCTAGAAGCTTTTCTGGTCAGCTTTAAGGTCTCTTCCAACCTAAACCATTCTCTGATGAACCTAACATGTCTCTTCCACTTGCAGAATCTACACTCAGCCTGACTTTGGCCTTAAGCAGGCTCTTTGAACATTTGTGTTTCTGAAGTCTGAGGAGAATTTCACTCCACCCAAGTGCCCGTGGCCATCTCCTGGTCACAGGCTAAGTCGAGAGACACAACACAGTAAACACAACTGGATCCCAGGGCAATGTCCAAACACTCTCCCTGGGACAGCCCCAGAAACTTGGTCATGTGCAGCCATTTCCTCATTTCAAAGAGAAGAAAGGAGGAGTCAGGACCAGAGGCACACATGGTCCTGAATGGCTTTTTTAGATGCAACCATGCCCTTGGTTTTGTATTTCCAGAGGAACTTGTGCTGCTAAGACAAATGCTGAGCATCCCTGCTCCATTCCTGTTGAAGCTCTTCTGTGTGCTACTAACTCTCATGCATGTCTCCTCCTTTGCCACAGGCATCACTGTGGGGTGGTTGTTTTTTTTTTAGACCTCAAAAATACAGCAGAAGTCACAGGAGCTGAGCTCAGGTTATGTTCTTCTCTTCCTTGGAACATGCCTGACATCAGCAGGATTAGGAGAGATGCCTGTCAGAGTCCAGAGTGATGAGACCTGCCTGAAGTCTTTCCTCTCAACTGGAGCTGAAGCTTTGCTGCAGGCTTGGCTTTGGGTCTCGTTTCCATGCTGCTTCTCACCCTTCCTGCTTTCTGGCAAGAGTTCTGTTAGAGTGGTTGTCCTCTAGCCTGAGGAAGAGCAGTGGGGACAGAGAGCACTTGGGAGAAAAATGGCCCCAGTTGTCCAAGCTGTGGAGATCCCTCCTGTGGGCACGAGAGGTTTGGCTCAGCCTGACAACCCCCACTATGGTTCTGGGAGGTCAGAAAATCAAACAGGTTGGAAAAGGCCTCCAGGATCATCAAGTCTAACCTACCAACATAACTGTTCACTAACTAACCCATGGCACTAAGTGCCTCATGCAGCCTCCTCTTAAACACCTCCAGGGATGGGGTTTCCACCACCTCCCTGGGCAGCCCATTCCAATGCCAATCACTCTTGCTGTGTAGAACTTCTTCCTAACCTCCAGCCTAAACCTGCCCTGGTGCAGTTTGAGGCTGTGTCCTCTTCTTCTGTCACCGGGTGCCTGGGTCCTAGGCAGAAGCATTTGATCACCTGAAGCGACTTGCTCGAGTCAGTTCTCCCACATGCTGACCCCAGGCGTGTGCAAGGGACATCACCCAGGCCCCCTTGCAGTGGCTGCCAAGCAAGCAGCAGGGCTGCACTCATCCCCTCCCCTTTCTTTGTCTTCTGCAGAAGCCCAGCGCAGGCCTTACTATGCTGACTACTCCCCAGCACGGAAGTACATCCACAGCCTCTGCACCAGCCACTATCTCGACCTCTTCATCACCTTCATCATTGGGGTCAACGTCATCACCATGTCAATGGAGCACTACAACCAGCCAAAGGTAAGGATCATAGAATCGTAGAATGGTTTAGGTTGGAAGAGACCTCAAAGGTCATCCAGTTCCAACCCCCCTGTGCCATAGGCAGGGACACCTCCCACTAGAACAGGTCGCTCAAGGCATCATCCAACCTGGCCTTGAACACTTCCAGGGAGGGAGCAGCCACAACCTCCCTGGGCAACTCGTTCCAGTGTCTCACCACCCTCACTGTAAAGAACTTCCTTCTAACATCCCATTTAAATCTCCCCTCCACCAGTTCAAACCCATTCCTCCTCATCCTGTCATTACAAGATCTTGTGAATAGTCCCTCCCCAGCCCTCCTGTATGCCCCCTTCAGATACTGGAAGGCTACTATAAGGTCTCCTCAAAGCCTTCTCTTCTCCAGGCTGAAAAGCCCCAACTCTCTCAGCCTGTCCTCATAGCAGAGGTGCTGCAGCCCTCTGAGCATCTTCATGGCCCTTCTCTGGACTCTCTCCAGCAGTTCCATGTCCTTCCTGTGCTGGGGGCTCCAGAACTGCACACAGTACTCCAGGTGGGATCTGACAAGAGCAGAATCCCCTCCCTTGCCCTGCTGGCAATGCTGCTCTTGCTGCAGCCCAGCACACAGTTGCTGTCTGGGTCATGTGTGCACACTGTTGGCTTGTGTTGAGCTTCTCATCCACCCAGACCCCCCAGGTCCTTTTCCTCAGGGCTGCTCAAGAGCCACCCCTCAATGTGCCGGCTGTGAAGCGCAGGAGTGTGGGCTAGCAGGGGGGACCCGAGGGCCATCCTGTTGACCAGTAAAGTCCAAAGCCAGCCCTGCTTCTCTGGAGCCATTCCCTACTTTTGCAAAGCCTCAGCAGACCCTGCAGGGTTACCGCTGCAATGTCTAACTCAAGGCCAGCTTGCAGCACGCAGGAGTCGCCTCCTCAGCTGACAGCCTGATTTGCCAGCTCTTGCCTGAAAGAGCAGAGAATGAAGCCAGTGGAGAGCAAGACCAGACCAAATATTTCCTCTCCTGATCCCAGCGGTGCCTGGCCCACAGACTGTCAAACAGTCCTGAGTTCCAGAGCGCTCCCTTTAACAGATGCCAACGTGAAGTTAATGCATGCAGAGCAACGTTCCTTTTGCTCGACGATTTTAGAATAAACCAACTCTCAAGCACAACCTTTCTGTACCTATCATAAACCTCTGCTTTCCCAAGAAGACCTCTGCCATAAATCCTACAGCCTGGCTGTTCCCTGCCTGCATTAATCCTCCAGCACTTTGTCATCCGTGGAGCTCTAAACTCAGTGTTGACTTTTCTTCTACTGCCTGGTAACCTGCAGCTACCTCCTGGAAGCTAAGCTAGAGGAGCACCAAGCTCGGGTGGTTTACACCAGCTGGCTGTGTGCTGTTCTGCACCCTTAATTCCTTTGCACAGCAGCCTTTGTTTTGCACCTAAATGTAATTTATCCAGATTAAGGCTTATTTAGACCTGGTTTATACTCACGTAAAACACAGAGCTATAAATCTGAACGCAAAGCATCACAAATTACACAAGAATCCAGGCTCAGGCAGCGTGCCTCAGATGAAACAGTAAATCATCCCACATTCTTCTAAGCTGACGTTTACATTTTAGGCACTGGAACCAAAATAGGGAGAGTGGTGTGCTGAGGAATGTCACATTCTCTGCTGTGGTTCCAAAAAAACAAACAAACAAACAAAAAATCAGATGTGGTCACACATCTGGGGTCAGCAAAGCACAGTGACAGAATTGCAGAATCAGAGAATCACAGAACTTCAGAACCATAGAATTGCAGAATCACAGAATCATAGAATCACAGAATCATAGACTCATAGAATCACAAAATCACAGAATCACAGATAGATTCATAGAATCATAGAGTCACAGAATCATAGAATCTCAGAGCCATAGACTCATAGAATCATAGAGTCATGGAATCATAGAATCTCAGAATCATAGCCTCATAGAATCACAGGATCACAGAATCATAGTGATAGACTCATAGAATCACAGAATCATAGAATCTCAGAGTCATAGAATCACAGACTCATAGAATCACAGAATCATAAAATCATAGACTCATAGAATCACAGAATCATAGAATCTCAGAGTCATAGAATCACAGACTCATAGAATCACAGAATCATAAAATCATAGACTCATAGAATCACAGAATCATAGAATCTCAGAGTCATAGAATCACAGACTCATAGAATCACAGAATCATAAAATCATAGACTCATAGAATCACAGAATCATAGAATCTCAGAATCATAGTATCACAGATTCATAGAATCATAGATTCATAGAATCTCAGAATCATAGACTCATAGAATCACAGAATCATAAAATGATAGACTCAGAATCACAGAATCATAGAATCTCCAAATCATAGAATCATAAAATCACAAAATCAGAATCTCAGAATCATAGTATCATAGACTCATAGAATCACAGAATCATAGAATCTCCAAATCATAGAATCATAAAATCACAAAATCAGAATCTCAGAATCATAGCATCATAGACTCATAGAATCACAGAATCATAGAGACTCATAAAGTCATAGAATCACAGAGTCATAGAATTGCAGAATCATAGAATCACACAATCATAGAATTGCAAAATTATAAAATTGTTTTGGTTGAAAAAGGCCTCTAAGGTCATCAGGTTCATCTGTGGTGGAGATCTTGAGGTGTTTTCTGTTGACAAAGCAAATGTTGCTCTGCAGACTCCTCTATGGTATCTTATTTCCAGTTGTGTCTGATTTGCTGGAAAGGAACCAAAGAGGTCATCGAGTCCAACCCCCCCTGCCAGAGCAGGACCAGACAATCTAGTTCAGGGCACACAGGAACACATCCAGACAGGCCTTGAAAGGTTCCAGAGAAGGAGACTCCAGAACCTCCCTGGGGAGCCTGTTCCAGTGCTCTGTGACTCTTCCAGTCAAGAAGTTGCCCCTTGTCTTGAGGTGGAACCTCCTGTGCTGCAGCTTCCATCCAACATTCCTTGTCCTATCCCAGGGAGCAGTGAGCAGAGCAAATGGTCAATGATTTTTTTTTTTTGTATTATGAGAACTGCCTAACATTCAAGGTGAGGCTTGATGGGGCTGAGCAACCTGCTCTAGTTGCAGATGCCCCTGCCTACTGCAGGGAGGTTGGATTAGATGACCTTCAAAGGTCCCTTCCAATCCAAACCATTCCACGATTCCACACTTTAACAGCATTCCTCTTCCCTCCCTCCTTTCCCCACATCCCTACCCAACCCAAAAAAAAAAAAAAAAAAAGCTGTTTCACTCTGCAACTATTTTAAGGCCCCCAGCAAGATCCTGCTGCTATTGTTGGCCTCCAGTGAAATCCATTCCAAACACTCCTCAGCTCCAAGGCATAAACACTGCAGATTCCTGACTTCCGAGAGCAGCTCTATAGAGGAGCCTGAGGGTTGCACCAAATATGGACATACTTAGCCCAGCTCTAGAGAGGTAACATTTTTCAAGAAGGCAAGATTTGAGCCCGTCTCCAACATCATTTATTAGCTTTTGTCGTTGTTGTTGTTGGGTTTTCTTTAATTTAATGATTGGTTTAAGCAAAACCATTGTCCCAAGGATTGCCACGCTGGAATAAAAGAATGATGCACCAAGCCTTTGGCTCCAGCCAAGGCTGAGCAGTTCTGAAGTAAACTTTATTTAGGGAAGGGGATGAAAATTTCTCTCTGTCCCAGACTGAACAATTTATGAGTTGGGGTTGGCTTTTGTCTTTTCTTTCTTTCTTTTTTTCTTTCTTTTTTTTTCTTCATAATTGGTGTTAGGGCTTGTGAGGGTTTTGTTTGCATCAGTGTCTGGTCCCTAACTGAGTGTTGCAGTGTGGTTTAGTGCAGGCTTTTTTTTTGTACCTGGACATTGCAGGCTAGTAGGACTCTGCTTCTAAGATCTGGACAGGCTGGAGGGTTGGGTGGAGTGGCACTTAATAAAGCTCAGTAAAGGCAAGTGTAGGGTCCAGAACCTGGGGAGCAATAAGCCCCCTGCATCCGTACAGTTGAGGGGTTGACCTTCTGGAAAGCAGCTCCAAAGGGAAGGACCTGGGACTGCTGGTGGACAAGTTCAGCATGAGCCAGCATGGCTCATGGCCAAGAAGGTCAACGGTCTGCTGAGCTGCATTAAGAAGTACATGACCAGCAGGCCAAGGAAGGTTCTTTTCCACTTCTACTCTGCCCTACAGAGGGCACAACTGGAGTGTACTGAGTCCAGTTCTGGGCTCTCCAGTTCCAGAGAGACAGGGAACTACCAGGGAAAATCCAGTGGAGGCTGCAGAGATGCTGAGGGGCCTGGAGCATCTCTGTGAGGAGGAAAGGCTGAGAGTCTGGAGAAGAGCAGCCTGAGAGGGGATCTTCTCAGTGCTCAGCAAGAGCTAAAGGGTGGGGGACAAGGAGATGGGGGCAAACTCTTTGCATTGGTGCTGAGCAGCAGGACAAAAGGAAATGGGTGCAAACTGGAACCATCTGGTTCCATCCGAACAGAAGGGAAAATGTCTTTGGTGTGAGGCTGCTGGAGCCCTGCAGCAGGCTGCCCAGAGAGGTTATGGAGTCTCCTTGCCTGGAGAGATTCCAAACCCACCTGGACATTGTGGTTGTGGGCAAGCTGCTGTGGGTGCCCCTGCTTTAGGAGGGGGATTGGACTGGATAACCTCCAAAGGTGCTTTCTAACTCCCACCATGCTGGGATGCTGTGATCTCTGTGCCAGGGCTGTAGAAAAGGGCCAGTTTGGGCTAATCTAACTGCTCTCTCTATCTCTCTCTCTTTTCAGTCCCTGGATGAAGCCCTGAAGTACTGCAACTACGTGTTCACCATCGTCTTTGTGTTTGAGGCAGTTCTGAAGTTGGTGGCATTTGGCTTTCGAAGGTTCTTTAAGGACAGGTGAGAGTATTTTACAGTGCTGGGTGCTTGGGACAAGAGCTGTGCTGGCCTAGTTTTGAAGGCAGATGCTGGGTAAATGTAGCATTGCTTTCATCGCGCTGCATGCTGCGTGCAAGAAAGGAAGAGCAAAAAGCTCTCTCTCCAAAGGGCAGAAACTTTACAGTGCAGGAACTGAAATCCTGAGAGCTGCTGGCAATACTTTGTAGAAGGAACTCAAAAATCTTACAAAATTCTGTGTGGATTCTTTCCCCTAGTACCTGCCACTCCGTGATGCCTCACCAGCTCAGCTCAGAATCATAGAATCAGTCAGGGTTGGAAGGGACCAGAAGGATCAGCCAGTTCCAAACCCCTGCCATGCCCAGGGACACCCTACCCTAGGTCAGGTTGCCCACAGCCTCTGCCAGCCTGGCCAAAAACACCTCCAGAGATGTGGCCCCAAACACCTCCCTGGGCAACCCATTCCAGGCTCTCACCACTCTCATGCTCAACAACTTCCTCCTCACATCCAGGCTGAATCTCCCCACCTCCAGCTTTGCTCCATTCCCCCTAGTCCTGTCACTCCTTGAGAGCCTAAAAAGTCCCTCCCCAACTTTTCTGTAGGCCCCTTTCAGATCCTAGAAGGCCACAAGAAGGTCACCTGGGAGCATCCTCTTCTCCAGGCTGAACAGTCCCAACTCTTTCAGCCTGTCCTCATAGCAGAGGTGCTGCAGCCCTCTGAGCATCTTCGTGGCCCTTCTCTGGACACCTCCAGCATGTTCACATCCCTCTTGTAATAGTGGCTCCAGAACTGGACACAGTACTCCAGGTGGTGTCTCACCAGGGTGGAGTAGAGGGGGAGAATCACCTCCCTGGCCCTGCTGGCCACACTTCTCCTGATGCAGCCCAGGCTCTGCTTGGCTTTCTGGGCTGCAAGTGCACACTGCTGGCTCATGTTGAGCTTCTCACCCACCAGCACCCCTAAGTGCCTCTCTGCAGGGCTACTCTCCAGCCAATTGCTGGATCATCCCCACCATGTTGAAAAGCATAAGGGAAGGCCTGCAGGCCACACTTCAGAGGTCAGAAACAAGCTGGTGACACCAAGCCAGTCCTCAGAAGAGTCCTTTTGTCAACCTAAGGTCACAGAGTTCCTCAAAGCAAGCCTTTTCTGCAGTCCTTTGGTAGACTGCTGGCTCAGGAAAGCCTTTGAGAAAGACAAGAGGTAGTCTTGTTCAGCTTCACTGCCTTCAGATCCCAGCTGCTGTGACCTGCAGACCTTATGCTGCCTCCCATTTAGCCAGGAGCAAATGTTGATGAAAGCACATCGTGGCCACAGCTTGCCACAAGATCAGCTTGGCACTTTTCCACAAGATCAGCTTGTTTGCTCCATTTATCCTGACTGAGCAGCTGGAAACCACCGTGAGCAAAGCACTCATGAGGGAAGTTGGGCAGTAAGGACAGGCAGCTTCTTCACATCTTGCTGTGCTGGTGTGTGGAAGGCTCTCTCCAAGCGTTAGGAGATACTCAAGTCAGGTAATTCAAGAGATGGGCGACGTAGCATAGGAGCAGCTGCATTGCCTCACATCACAGGTCCATCCTGAACGGTAGCTTGGCCCTGAGAGTGGCTCCACGTGGACAGCAGAGAGACAATAGGGACCTGGAAGTAGGCAGGGACACCTCTCAGTCTGCACTGCTCATATTCAGAGGCCATCTGCAGGGAGCTGCTTTTGTACCACAAAGATCATGAGCCCAGATACAAGACAGAGAGAAGCATTTGGTGTTTGCTTGTCTGTTCAGATATCATTTTTTTTTTTCCCCTTGCTCTCTTTTCTCTGCTAGGTGGAATCAGCTGGATTTGGCCATCGTCCTCTTATCAATTGTGGGAATCACACTGGAGGAAATTGAGATGAATGCTGCCCTGCCCATCAACCCCACAATAATACGCATCATGAGGGTGCTGAGAATAGCAAGAGGTATGTATGGTCTGCTCCACAGGTCTCCACCCATCCCTCATAGACACATCAGCAAGTGGTTTGGCCAATGCATAGAATCAGAGTGGCTTGAATTGGAAGGAACATTAAAGATCATCCAGTTCCAACGTCCCCCTGCCATGGGCAGTGATGCCTCCTACTAGACCATATTGCTCAAAGCCTCACCCTTCTTGGTCTTAAACACTTCCAGGGATGAGTTGGTGCTGTTGTTGTTATTCTTCAACTGCTTCTTCTTCAGCTTCTTCTCCTTTCTTCTTCCTTCTCCTACCTTCTTCTTCTTCTTCCGTGTTAAACCTTCTTACTTCTTCTACCTTCTTTCCTCTTCTTCTTCCTTCTTCCTTCTCCTACCTTCTTCTTCTCCTTCTTCTTCTCCACCCTTCTTCTTCTTCTTCTCCGACCTTCTTCTTCTTCTTCTTTCTTCTTCGTTCTTTCTTCTTCCTTCTTCTACCTTCTTACTTCTTCTACCTTCTTCTTTCTTCTTCTTCCTTCTTCTTCTCCTTGTTCTTCTTCTCCTTCTTCTTTCTTCTTCCTTCTTCTTCCTTCTTCTACCTTCTTCTACCTTCTTACTTCTTCTACCTTCTTCTTCTTTCTTCTTCTTCCTTCTTTCTTCCTCCTTCCTCCTTCTTCCTCCTTCTTTCTCATTCTTCTTCCTCCTTCTTCTTTCTTCTTTCTTCTTTCTTCTTTCTTCTTTCTTCTTTCTTCTTCTTTTCTTTTTAAATTCTTCTCACCCTGCTGTTTCAGTTCCATTTGAGAACAGTTAGGAGATCAGGCTGCCAAATGCCAAATCAGAGACAAGCTGGGTGAGGTTTCATGGGGATTTCCAGTGGTCTCTAATTCAAACACGGCATCTGAGACCTTTTATACTGCTACTAGATTAGGAAGTGGTGGAAAAGGGAGGATCAGAGCTTGAGATGATGCTCTTCACAGATGAAGTGGCTCCCATTTTCCTGCTAGGACATGCTGGGTTTGGGTCTGGTTTACTGCTAAGGTTAATTGGTGGGGGAGGTAGTCAGGATGTTCAGCTGGTCTGTGGGCCCTGCCAGGATGCAAGGCTGTATGAACAGACGCAAGAGAGCTCCAAACCCTCCCTACAAGAGCTGAAGCTAGATTTTCTTCACGGCTTTTGCTTGAAATATTTCCCAACCCTGCTGACCAGGATTTGATTCTCATTGTAGTGTTGAAACTGCTTAAAATGGCCACTGGGATGCGAGCTCTGCTGGACACAGTGGTACAAGCACTACCCCAGGTAAGCCCTCAGACTTCACCCCCGTTCCCCTTGGTGGACTCCTGCTTTTGGACCTGGACACAGCTTTTGGTGGACACTGGGAGCCACCTACAGCTTTCTCTCCTGCTCACATGGAATACGTTAGATGGGAGAACCAAAACGATGGGAAAAGTGTTAAGAGAGAGCCAGTTGCTGGAGGCAGAGCTCTTCTCAATCACAGATTTTCCTGGCAAGTTCAGCAAACACAAGGACAGAGAAGAGAAAGCTGTTGGTGAAAGCGTTGGAAGCAGACAGCTTTCTCTGTCAGACAGCAGCAAGCATGTTCAGTGGCAGCTATTGACAGAGGAGCTGCAGATTTTAAAAGGCGAATGGAGGAGATGTTTCTGAGTGCTAAAAGCTTGAAGTGAGGCCTCAGATCACCATGAGCTGTAAGAAGAACAAAGGTGCTGCCAGTCCTAATGGGGTTCAGTTCCTGGGGCCACTTCTTATGAATCCATTTCTTTGAAAGAAGGAAAGAAAGAATAGAATAGAATAGAATAGAATAGAATAGAATAGAATAGAATAGAATAGAATAGAATAGAATAGAATAGAATAGAATAGAATAGAATAGAATAGAATAGAATAGAATAAGAAAAGAAAAGAAAAAAAAAGAAAAGAAAAGA
>VWZI01023506.1:597215-615215 GCA_013396835.1 Psilopogon haemacephalus
AAAAAAAAAAAAAAGACCAAAACTGAAATTGGCCTTTAGCTAGCTCCGAGGTAGTTGGTAGCCAAGTGAAGTGTTAATTAAACAGCCTTGCTAGCTACATCAGACAGCTGGTCCAGAACTGGTTTCTTTTCTCTCCTGATAATTTTCAGTTCAAATTAATTATTTTCTCTACAGCTTTTCCAAGGGCCAGGAGCAGAAGGATTAAATTTCAGCCATTCCAATCTATCCCAGCCCTATTACTTTTCTCTCTTTTTGGTTTTTTGGGTTGGTTGGGTTTGGGTTGGGTTTTTTCCTTGGTTTTGGGGTTTGGGAGTTTTTTTTGTGGGTTGTTTGGTTTGGTTTTTTTTTTTTGGTTTGGGGGTTTTTTGTGTTTCTTTTTTCTCTTGGCCAAACTGGTTTGGAAAAAAACAAAAATCAAATAAACCCTGAAAAATCATAAGATCATCAAATGGGTTGGGTTGAAAGCCATCTGAAAGATCCTCTAGTTCCAACTCCCTTGCCATGGGCAGAGACACCTTCACTAGACCAAGTTGCTCAAGGTCCCATCCTGAAACACTTCAAGGCTTTGGGCACCCACAAACTTCCTGGGCAACCTCTTCCAGTGCCTCACCACCCTCACAGTGAAGAATTTCTTCCTTGCATCTAGTCCAAATCTCCCCTCTCTCAGTTTATAACCCATCACCCTTGTCCTGTCACCACACTCCCTGGCACAGGAAGATGGGGAGAGGCTCTTTATTAGGGAGCATAGTGACAGGAGGAGGGGTAATAGTTTCAAACTAAAAGAGGAGAGGTTTAATCTAGGTAAGGAAGATTCTTTTTACACTGAGGCTGTTAAGGCACCAGCCCAGGTTGCCCAGGTTGAGAGGTGCCTCACCCCTCAAAACACTCCAGGTGAGGCTGTATGGGGCTGTGAGCAACCTGCTCTGCTTGCAGATGTCCTTGCTGACTGCGAGGGGGTTGGACTGATGACCTCTGAAGGCCCCCAAAACGTTCTATGATTCCACAGTTCTACAAAGAGCAGCAGATGGTGGCCTCCGTGCTGGTGACACTCGTGTGGGCGGTGAAGCCTCCTGGCAGGAGCAGCAGCACGACTGCAGCCCAGCACTGTCACGTCTGTGTGGGCACACAGAAAGGCCTGGTCAGCAGGTTGCAGCAGGGGCAGCTCAGGACCTGCAGATTTTCCCCTCTCCTCTTAATTTGAGCAGGATAATTAAACCAGCACAATCCTCCCTGCAGTATGTGTGGCCGCTGTGGAAGCACAGCCTGCTCCTGCAGGGCTGCAGTGGCCATCATCAGGCTATGGGCCACTTATCATAGAATCAGCCAGGCTGGAAGAGAGCTCCAAGCTCATCCAGTCCATCCCTAGCCAATCGACTAGAACATGGCACTAAGTGCCCCATCCAGGCTTTGCTTGAACACCTCCAGGGACAGTGACTCCACCACCTCCCTGGGCAGCCCATTCCAATGCCAATCACTCTCTCTGGCAAGAACTTCCTCCTAACATCCAGCCTAGACCTCGCCTGGCACAATTGAGGCTGTGTCCCCTCCTTCTGTTGCTGGGTGCCCGGGAGAAGAGCCCAACCCCACCTGGCTACAACCTCCCTTTAGGTAGCTGCAGAGAGCAATGAGGTCTACTCTGAGCCTCCTCTTCTGCAGGCTGCACACCCCCAGCTCCCTCAGCCTCTCCTCACAGGGCTGTGCTCCCTCACCAGCTTTGTCGCCCTTCTCTAGACACCTTCCAGCACCTCAACATTTCTCCTGAACTGAGTAGCCCAGAACAGGGCACAGGACTGTAGTACCAAGGATCCCCCACCCATCCGCTCTGCTCCTTGCATCGGTGTGGCTCGCAAGGGCGACTCTAGAGAGCACCAAGCTCAGCCTGTCCCCGATTCCCATGTCCCCCACCCATCCGTGTGGCTTGCAAGGCCAACGCTAGAGAGCACCAAGCGCAGCCTGTCCCCGATTCCGATGTCCCCCACCGCTCTGCTCCTCGCACCGGTGTGGCTTGCAAGAGCGACTCTAGACAGCACCAAGCTCAGCCTGTCCCTGATTCCCATGTCCCCCCCGGCTCTGCTCCAAGCTCAGCCTGTCCCTGATTCCCATGTCCCCCCCGGCTCTGCTCCAAGCTCAGCCTGTCCCCGATTCCCATGTCCCCCACCGCTCTGCTCCTCGCACCGGTGTGGCTTGCAAGGGCAACTCTAGAGAGCACCAAGCTCAGCCTGTCCCCGATTCCAAAGGCTTTTGCTGCCTGGCTCTGGCCCTCACCCGGCAGCAGGCGAAGCTGCTTCGCCCTGGTCAGCAGCAGCATCTAGTGGCCACCTCCTCGGTGCCTGCTGCCGGGAGCTGTGCCTTAGGAAGAGCTTGCTGCGGCTGGCACAGAATCACAGAATCAGAGGCTTGGAAGGCGCTTTAAAGGTCACCTAGGCTAACCCCGCCCCTGCAGTCAGCAGGGACATCTGCAACTGGGTTGCTCGGAGCCCCAGCCTGGCCTGGGATGTGGCATCTCACAACTCCGTGGGCAACTTGGGCCACAGTCTCACCATCCTCAGTGGAATTAAGTTCTCCTTTCTTTCCAGTCTGAATCTCTCTTTTTTTTTTTTTTTTTTTTTTTTTTTTTTTTTTTTTTTTTTTTTTTTTTTTTTTTTTTTTTTTTTTTTTTTCTTTTTTTAGTGCAAACCATCGCCTCTTGTCCTCTCACAACAGGCCCTGCAGGAGGGTCTGCCCTCAGCTTTCCGATCGGCCCCTTTTTAAGCACTGAAAGACCACCAGAAGGTCTCCAGGCTGAACGACCCCCAACTCTTCCAGCCTGGCTTCACAGCACACAGCTTCCAGCCCTCCCGTCATTGCCGTGGCCTCCTCTGGCCCTGCTCCAACAGATCCGCATCTCTGCTGTGCTGAGAAGCGCAGATCTGGCCCCGGCACTGCAGGTAGGGTCTCAGCAGAGGGGCAGAATCCGCTCCCTCCCCCTGCTGCCCGCTCTGCTGGGCAGAGCTGGGCTCGACTGGAAGCGCTCAGTGCCGGCTCGTGTCCAGCTTTTCCCCGCCACTATATAGTCCTACATCAAAAGGAAAGAACAAAAAACGGTAAATATAAAGCCGTGTTGAGGATTAATGCACATTAAAAGTGTTAAGAAGAATAAACGAGGAGAGAGGCTGCTGGGGCTCGGCACCCACCCGGCAGCAGGCTGAGCGGCAGCTCCGCGAAGCGCCCGTCCTGCGCCCAAGCGTGTCCCCTCCGCCGCCCCGTCCGACTCCATGGCAACGGCCCCGCGACGGCGCCAAGGCAGCGCTGGGCGCCATGGCGGCCGCCGCCGCCGCTCCCGGCGTGTTCCTGCTGGCGGTCACCGGGCAGATCGAGAGCGGGGAGGTGAGTGCGGGATGGGGAAGCGGCAAGCCCAGGCCCCCGGCACACAGCATGGCCTAGGCCCCCGCACCGCGGCCTGGCTTCGGGCGCCTCTCCCCCAGCTCAGGCCTCTCACCGAGGGCGGGCAGGGCCTCAGCCCCGGGCCGGGCAGCGCGGGCTGGCTCTTGGTCATAGAAGAGACTCGTGGGATGGTTTAGTTTGGAAGAGAACTTTAAGATTCTAGGGTCCAACCGTTAAGCCATCAGTGCCGGATCACCGCTAAGCCATGTTAACCAGAGCTGGCTCTGGTGCTGGGCCCTGGTGCTGTTTGTGCCATGGTGGTGCAGGCTGCCCTCAGACTTGCCTCTCTGTTCCACTAATTTCTTACCAACGCAGCCACCTTCTCCCACAGTTCCCTGGATTTGATGACCTCTACTGCAAGTTCTGCTTCGTCTACGGCCAAGACTGGGTTCCCACAGCGGTAAGGCCCCATTGTGTGCCCTGAGACCCAGCCTGGTGGGCAGCATGGGAGCTTAGTGCAGACCTGTGGCTCCTACCACCTTCTCCCCACAGGGTCTGGAGGAAGGCATCTCCCAGATCACCTCCAAGAGCAGCGTCTCACCCACGACGCTCGTCTGGAACTTCCCCATCGACATTACCTTCAAGAGCACCAACCCATTTGGCTGTGAGTGCTGGGGGTGCTGAGGTCTGTCTCCCAGAACAAGCAACCCTTTCACACGGGCTTCATTTGCAGGGCCACAGATCGTCGTGAGTGTCTATGGACCAGACTTCTTTGGCAACGATGTGGTCAGAGGTTATGGAGCTGTTCATGTTCCCATCACACCTGGAAGGTGAGGTGACAACTCCGCTCTCAGTACTGAGACAGATTTTTTTTTTTCCCCCCCACTTCCTGGGTTGTTCCAGAAGCAAAAAACCTTCCCCCATTTCCTTAGAATCATAGAACGGTGTAGGTTGGAAGGGACCTCAAAGCTCAGCCAGTTCCAACCCCCCTGTGCCACAGGCAGGGACACCTCCTACTACAATAGGTTGCTCAAGGCCTCATCCAACCTGGCCTTGAACACCAGGAAGGGAGCAGCCACAACCTCCCTGGGCAACCTGTGCCTGTGTCTCACTGCAAACAACTTCCTCCTAACATCCATTTTCAGTCTCTCCTCTGCCAGTTCAAACCCATTCCTATTAACAAGACCTTGTTAATAGTCCCTCCTCAGCCTTCCTGTAAGGTCCCTTTCAGATACTGGAAGGCTTTGTCAATGTCTTGTCGATTTGGTACAAGGAAAACAGATTTCCTGGCAGGTGGATATCAAATAGCTCTTGATAATCCTTCAGAGAACTCTAAAGTCAACACTGGTGTGTAGGAAACCCACGTATGCAGCACACTACATCACCTCTCCTCCCTCCCTCTCAGCTCATCCTAAGCTTTCATCCATTCCACCACTGGAAATGGAGAAAGATTTCTCTCTGCCTGTGCAGGCCTCCTTGTGGAGTGAAAGTGTTAAACTTCCAGATGTTCAGTGGTCTGATGCATCTGAAATCTTGGTACCTTTATAGACAGAGGAAGTGCTATAGAGAGAACAAGTTCTGAGTGTCTCATGTTTGTTATAGGCATACAAGAACCATTGCTATGTTTGTCCCAGAGTCCACATCGAGGCTGCAGAAGTTTACAAGGTAATAATTGAAGGCTCTTCCTTTTAAAGTCCTTCTGTCTCACACAGATATGTCTCTAGCCCAGAGATAACTTGGATTTAACATAACATGTATGAAATTAGTTTCTTTTTCACCTTAGACAAAAAAAAAACCCACCAAAAACCAAAACCAGCTTACCTTTGATCAAAGCAGATCAGCAACAGAGAGTCCTCAGCACTCCTTACTGCAAACTGGGAGTCTCATTAAACCCCTCCTTTGCTTTTTGAACATGCATTTAACTGTATCAAATCTACAGAGCACTGAATGTATCCAATTAACTCTTTTCTCTTGTCTTCTCCAAGTTGGTTCACAGGGAGACGTCCAGAATTCACTGACCCCAGAGTGGTAGCACAGGGAGAAGGACGAGAAGGTGAGTCCCTGGGAGCTCCTGACTGTAACCCGCACAGGGCAGGAGGCCACAGCTCAGCCATCCATCTTGTGCTGGTAACAAAAGATTGGTTGCTCCTGCTGAGAACAGTCCCACCTGAGTATGTGAGAGTTCAACAGCTCCTCAGAACCTCTCCTAATCAGTTTTATTTGCATCTTTCTTCCAGTAACCAGGGTGCGCTCTCAAGGCTTCGTGACCATTTCCTTCAACGTAATGACCAAGGATATGAAGAAGCTGGGCTATGAAGTGAGCCCCAGTGACCTGCAGTGCCCGTCCCTGGCCCCTGTTACAGAAGGACTTCTCAAGTACTGAACTCAGGCATGAGATGTTTGAAGGCTCACAGAGAAGCTAAGAACTTTAGTGCTTACCTTTTTGTGGCAAAGGCAAAGGAGCCTCTGACTCAGCCAAGAACCTTTCACTCCAGACTGTTGCTCCAAAAGAAACACAAACCCTTGAGAATCATCCCCCAGGGATAATCCTTTCAGTAAGCACACAGGTTGAAGTGTTATCCACGTACAGGTCAGCACATTTAGCATTTTTATGAGTAGTATCAGACTGTATCAAAGTATTTTTATAACAGCCTTTTGTACACGATGCCCCTAAAGAGCAGGAACATTTAGCATTGGAGCAGTTGTGCTGTTTAAAACATCGTTGCAAACCCAGTTCCTTTTACTGATGTTTTTGGGTGACAGAAGTGGTGAAGTGGAATCATTGCACCTGCCAAAAAGGGCAGGAATATGGCAAAGCTCCAGCAAAATGCAGATGCCATGAAATGAGAAATATGCCACGTGCTGCCTCCCCTGCAAAAGCAAAGGCAGTTGCCTTTGTAGTCCCACCTAGGCCTTTAGTTTTCATGCAAAATAGAAACTTTCCCCTTAAGCTTTTGCATTTTTAGAACTAGATAATGACTCTTCCATTCCCAGGTATTATTTTTGCATCATGCTTCAGGAAGAAGAAAAAAAATAATAAAAGGACAGGAGTTTATTTTAGAGTCTGAAAGACAATGGGTTTACCTTCTGGTCGAGCCAATTGCATTTGAAGTGCAGATACTGAGTGAAAAGGCTCTGCTAAGAAAGCAGAGTCTGAGTACAGCAGCTAGGGTGTGCATTTAGCTCCAGATCAGGTACTCAAAGCTCTGTGCTGTACAAGAGAGGGAAGCAGCAGGAAGGATATTGTGCCCTCAGTAAAGTATCCCCAGCCAGTGAATTACCACACCATGGCTTTCCTCAGCTGCTTCTCCTATTCAAAGGACAGAAGAAAGCAACAAAGTGATGTTCAGGTCTCCTAATCTTGGGCTTTCTCTCCCATTGCATAACCTCCAAGAGGAATCAAAAGGATGCTGGTGGTTGTTTGGGTGTGACAGGCTCCAAAGCTGCTGTGCTGCTCTCAGTGTCTGCAGCGTGAGCTGCCCTTGGTCTGAGGAGCTTCTCTGATGCCTGCCTCTGTCCTTTCAGTGAATCTCCCCTAAGCTAATGTAAGTGCTCTTCTTTGAAGCTGACCAAACCCAGCTAGTTAAATACTTTTCTTTTTCTGCTGCTGGGGTTTCATTGGATCATTTAGGATGGAAAAAACCTTCAAGGTACTGAGTCGAACCGAGCACTGCCAGGTCACCACTAAACCTTGCCCCTCAGCACCTTAGATCCACAGCTTTTCATTCTCTCCAAGGATGAGGACTCCACCACTGCCCTCAGCAGCTTGTTCCAGGCCTTAACAACCCCTTCCATGGAGAAATTGTACCTCATATCCAACCTAAACCTTCCTTGGAACAACCTGGGGCCATTTCCTCTTGTGCCATCACTTTTTAATTGGGAGAAGAGACCAAGCAATCTCCCTTCATTTGTAGAGAGCCAGAAGGCCTCCCCTGATCCCCCTTTTCTCCAGGCTGAACAGTCCCAATTCCCTCACCCACGCCCTTTGTATTTGTGCCAGAAGGGACGTTTCTAAGTCCTGCATCACCCAAGAGCTGCTGTTCTTACAGGTACAAAGGAGAAAGGAGGGAGTGCTACAATGCAGTGACTAATTGCCTTGTCATTTTCATACTTAATTTTGGGCCTGTAACCTCTTGTGTTGGACTGCAACTGCCAAAGGGTGACTGTGAGAATGACTTGATGTCACTGACACCACCCTGTCAGTGAACCACGGAGACCTTGAAACTACTGATACAAATCACAGGAGGGTGCAGAACTGACACATACGAATTAAAGAGGCTGCTTAGAGACAGCTGTGGTTTCATGCTGAGCAGCGTGGCTGAATAAAGACCATTTCTGAGGAGATAATGGGATCACTGTCACCTTGCTGTGAGCATTAGCACCTTCTACACTGCTTATAAACACCTTTCCAAGCGTGGCTACAGATGGTTTTTCATTTCTTGTTTCCCTTCTTCTTTGTGTTGATCTTGCACTTCCAGTAAGCTCCTCCACCAGCTGTTTTGGCAACTGCTGTCATCTCCAAACTGAGTCACGTTGGAATCCAAATTAATAAGCGTTTCCTGCTGGCTCAGAGGGGATGGAGGAATTTTGTTTCCTCTTCAAAAGCATTTGGGAAGCAGTTAGCTACAGTAACAGGATAAATATCTGTGTTTGAAATACCTGAGAGGCAAACATTAACCTTGCTACGCTTAAATAACTTTTCCCTCAAGCACAGTTACCTGTCCCCATTCTGGTTAGAGCCAAGGTGCCCAGCAGAGTTTCTACTCAGAAAAGCCCTGTTAGACCCAGACAATGCCCAAACTGTGCCCACAGGGGCACAGGGAATGCCTTCACACACCGCTTTGCAGCATGGTGCTACATTTGATCTCCTAAACTCCTGTTGCAATCCAGCAATTGGACACTTAACCACGCTGAAACCGATCAAAGCAGCTCCCCCTCTCCCTGTCCCCAGCAGCCAAGAGCTGCCAAATGAACAGAGAGGCTGGGCAAAAGGTTAACAGGTTCCACATCGGCCAAGCAATATGCCCTTGGGGCCAAGAAGGCAAATGGTTTCCTGCGGTGCATTAAGAAGAGTGTGAGCACCAGGTCAAGGGAGGTTTTCCTTCCCCTCGACTCTGCCCTAAGGGCACAGCTGGAGTTCCTGGGTCCAGTTCTGAGCTCCCCAGTTTCGTAGAGACAGGGAACTACTGGAAAAAGTGCAGTGGAGTCTGAAGGGCCTCGAGCATCTCTGTGAAGAGGAAAGGCTGAGAGCCTCGGGGTTGTTGATCCTGGAGAAAAGCAGCCCCAGAGAGGATCTTCTCAATATTCAGCAAGAGCTAAGGGATGGGAGACAAGAGGATGAGGCCGGACTCTTTTCAGTGGCACCCAGTGACAGGACAATGGGCACCAACTGGAACCCAGGAGGAGAACCTGAACAGGAGGAGAAAGTTCTTGCTGTGAGGGTGCTGGAGCCCTGGAGCAGGCAGCCCACAGAGGTTGTGGAGTCTCCTTGTCTGGAGAGCTTCCAAACCCACCTGGACACTGATCCTGGGCAAGCTGCTGTGGGTGCCTCTGCTTTAGAATGGGGGTTAGACTGGATGATCTCCAGAGGTCCCTTCCAACCTGCTGGGATTCTGTGAAAACCAAACACGCATTTGCAGAGTTTCACTGGTCACAGCCGAGCTGCAGGGCCCCTCAGAAGAAAGGTTAAAAGAAAGCAGTGAAAAGCAACAGTTTGAAACCCACAGAAAGCTCAAAGCCTAGAGAGCAGGATCTCAGACACATGAGCAAGCAGATCCCACACTGCTGCCTTCACTGTTAGGGCTCTTTGCCTGTTTTCTTTGGGTTTAGTGGGGTTGGGGGTGGGTAAGGCTTTGACTTCTCAGTATCTCAAAAGCATGTTTAAGAACCTCACATACCTTCCTCAAGGCCTTAGAGATGTTTAGCTTGAGAGTGCTTCACTGCAGGAGGTTTTTTGGCCGGACAGTTTGCTCCTCACGCAAGGCCACATGTAAGGGGGGTGATGTTTTTGGGAAGCATTTCCCGAGCTCAGTAGCATTCTTTTGTTCCCAGAGGCAACTGTTGATCTCTCTTCTCAAACATGCTCTCCTCCCAGAGGCAGCCTGGTTGCTGCCTTTCCAATTTTCAGGAAAACTCTCTTTGGTCCTCCAGGCGAGGCAGACAGTTCGCAGCTGTTTCGCCCTGGAGAGGATCTCTGCTTTCATCACAGGAGTCAAGACAGACACAAGGCTGCCAGAGTGGGTGACATTAATAAGGAGAGGATTTATGGCCCTAAAGTGTTCCTTGCAGTTAGAGGTTAGAAGAATCCATGCTTCAAAAGCAGCCAAAACACAGGGAGGCGGGGGGGGGGAAAACAAACAAAAAAACCCCCCCAGCCTTGCTCCAAGTAATTTCCTTTCCCCCACTCCCTAGGCAGCTGTAACCACCCTGCTCCTTCACCAGTTAATCATTGTCCCTTTTATTCCAAACTGGACTGAAGCTCCCAGCCTCATGTCACAGTGACAGCAGTGGGGGAGTGCACCTGGTGCTGCAGATCCTGTTTTGTTTTGCTGAAGCCTCTCCCAGATGGTGAAATTTGCCATTAACCTCCCAAGTCAAGATCTTTCCTCAGAACATGTCCTGACACAGGATGAGGCTTCCAGGCCATCAAAACAGAGTGAGACCTGCTAGAGGGAGGCAGATGAAGCCTGTGAGATAGCTGGGGACTTTGGAAAAGCCATCCTCTGCTTTCCTGGTCTGGAGGAGCTTTGGGAAGAGCTGCTCAGCAGGACCATCCTCACTTCAAGGGAGAGATTTCCTGCAGTCAGCTGCCTGCAGGGGAGACAACTATGGACATGAACTGAACAGCAGCTTGGGAAACAAACCCTCCAGAAAAAGGAGAATCATAGGATCCCAGACTGGTTTGGGTTGGAAGGGACCTTTAAAGGCCATCTAGTCCAACCCCTCTGCAGTCAGCAGGAACATCTGCAACTAGAGCAGGCTGCTCAGAGCCCCAGACAACATCACCTGGAATGGTTGCAAGGATGAGGCATTCCCCACTTCTCTGGGTAGCCTGGGCCAGGGTCTCACCACTCTCAACATTAAAAAAAAAAAAAAAAAATTCCTCCTTCTTCTCTCTAGTCTGAATCTCCCTCAAACCATCTCCCCATGTCCTGTCACAACAGGCGCCCCAGAAAGCCTATCCCCAGCTTTCTGATCAGCCCCTTTAAGTACCCAAAGGCCACCAAAAGGTCTCCCTGGAGGCTTCGCCAAGGCTGAACAACCCCAAACTCTCTCAGCATGGCCTCACAGCAGAGGGCTTCCAGCCCTCCCATTATTGTTGGGGCCTCCCCTGAAAAGGAAAAACAAAAAAAAAAAGAGTAAAAAATAAAATTAAATATTAATAATTTAAAAATAAACCCTTTGGCTAGCCCCTTAGGAGCTGCTATTTCCAGCCCTTCCTACCAAAATCAGCAACAGCAGCAGCAGCTCCTGCCCTCTCGTGGCAGTTTTCAACCCTCAGGAAGGTATCTGGAGGTTACCAACAACAATCAGTTGAGAAGGTTGCATGAAGGACACCAAAGGTTTTCCTGTTCCTGCATGGAAATCGCTTGGTGCAGTGGTGCTGGCTGCCCTGCCACAGCCCCTTGGTCCTGAGGGCACAGGGCAAAGATATCCCAGCTGCCTGAGAGGGAGCAGGGCTGAGCTGCAAATATGTGCTTCAGCGAGTGCTGGAGAAAAAAACCATCTCTGTCCTGAGGCTACAAAGCTTTTACAGCAGCAGTATTGCAGCAGCTACAAGTTCTCCCTCTCTGAAAATGAGAATCCTGCAGACGGATTAAAGCTGACAGCAACTGCTCTCCAGCAGCAGTCTCAGTTCAGGAGCAGGAGCCTCCTGTGAAACACTCCAAAGGACAAAAAGGAGAACTACAGAACAGCCACACTTGGAGAAAACTGGAGCTGCAGCTTCAACTTTCCCCAAGGTTTGTTCCCAGCAATGTTTCAGCCCACTGCAAACCAGCCCCAGGATGACTTAACTGTGTCAAGGTTAGCAGAGCACCACGCCAAGACTCACTGCCTGGAGATATCAGGGGCTAAACATCCTGGATATTGGCCAGTAGGGTGACAGGAGGACAGGACAGCTAGGGTGGGAGAGGGAAGTCACAGAATGAGCAGCATCAATGGTGACAAAGCCACTGGCCAGGCACCACCATCTCCCTGGCATCTGGAGGGTATCAGGCCCCACCAGCACGAGCCACCTTCCCCTGGGCCTCTTCCCTTTAACCTGGCAGTGGATGGCATCAAGCTCCAGCTGGCCCTCATTGCATAAGGAACCAAACCTCCCTAATGAGAGCATCATGAACCTCCTGTGTAGCCATCACCCAGCCTGGCTGGAGGCTCGAGGTCCAGGCACAGAAGCCTGTGCCAGTAGCATGGCTGCAGCTGCCACAGCCTGGCAAGGGACCTTCAGCCCCTTTTATCCTCTCGCCGTCCATCCATAGGCTGCGTGCTGCAGAGGCCATCCCCAAGGCTTTTCCACCAGCTGGGCAGTCCCCTGGGAGGCCAACGGTGGGTGAGCTCAAACCTTGAGGCACTCAGGGGTGTCTGCAAACCCAGAAACAACCTCCACTTTTGGCACACAGGAACCAAAAACCCACAAAACCCCAGCTCCCAGCAGCCTGCGGAGAGCACCCAGCACCCTCCCCTGCAGCACAGCAGGCTGTGGAACACAAGGATGGTAGAGGGTAGGAGATTACAATTTTCCAGTGCCTGGCTATCTTCAGAACACAGATCCTGTTAGAAACCATCCTTTGGCCACCAAAACCCAGGCCTGAGCCACCAGAAGGGAGGTTGCAGAGGAGCAAGGTTTGCAACACAACCTGTGTTGATGTCAGGGCACAAGTGATTCAGCTTCTTGTCCTTCAGAGAGAAGATCACCAGAAGCATCTAAGTGCTGCAGGTTTCTATTTTTACGCCTCTATTCAGGCCAAGATATTTAAGTACCCAAATTCACCTCAGAGAGTATCACTACATTTAGTGCCAGACTTGCTAATGAAGACATTAAGAAAGAAAAAAAAAAAACCCAAAAATCCAAACCAAAAAAAAACCAAAAAAAACCAAAACAACCCCTGCTGCCATCACCCAACACAACCCCAGCCAGCCCACGGTCTCCTGGGCCATCTGTGCTGCTACACTCAGGCAGAATTGGCTCCCTTCAGCTTGCTTAAAGCACCAAATTTCATTCCTCACCCAAAAAGCCCTTTGAGAATGAGCTGGGACTCCACTGCCTGACACAGGTTACACGTTTCCACTGCAGGAGGGCACAAGGATGGCATCTCATGGCTCTCCACCTTAGAAATCAGTCGAGGTGGTTCAACGCCTGCACTGAGGCAGCTGGCGTGGGTGAAGTGACAGCTTGGGGCACAGCCCAGTAGCAGCAGAAGCTGGGGGATGAAAGGGTGGAGAGCAACCTGCAGAGAAGGGCCTGGGGGTGCTGGTGGGTGAAAAGCTGGATGTGAGCTGGCACTGTGTGTTCACAGCCCACAGCCAGTGAGTCCTGGGCTGATGATCCCAAGTGGTAGAAGTGTTGCCTGAGCCCCAGTTCCAGCTGGTCCACATCATTTTCTCACAGTCGGATGAAGAGGAGCAGAAGGGCAGAGCTGCACCACTCAGCTCAGCACAGAAAGAGGCAACAGCAATGTCCACATTCAGCACAAACACTTTGGCAGCAGCGGTGCAAGCCTGGAGATAACACTTTATCTAGACAGTCCTTTCCCTCCCCCCCAAGCAGGCAGATGCCACCTCACTTCAGAGCAGAGGAAGAGGAAGCCCAGGATGGGGAAGGGGGCGAGCAGCCTGCCCAAGGTCAGAGGAAGGCTCAGCCACAGACAGCTTTTTCTCACAACAGGTTTATCAGCTCAGGCTCCTTCCAGCTACCAGCCTGCAGCACTGAGCTCTGAGTCCTCAGAGTAGCTTCCACTGAGCCCTTCCCAAAGCTCTCCTGTAGCCAGCAGCTGTATTTCCAAACGTGCAATTTCCAGAGGCCCCAAGTAAACAGGGAAGCATTGACCACACAGAAAAGCAGAGTGGCCAGAGGAGCAATAAACACCCATGCACAGGAGAGGCCTCCTGCAGAGGAGCAGGAAGCATCCCTCTGTGAAAAGGAGAGGCACAAATAGCAACAGGTACCTGGGCTGAAACCCTGGAGCAAAGGAGGCTTTGCTGCTATCCTTACTGGCTAAAACACACAAGCAAAACAAATCAAAGAGCTGACCAGAGGCAGCTTCACTATACAGGGAAACTGGAGCGCTCCTGGGGTGGTAGGTTGGCACAACAGCTCTGTACCACAGATACAGAACCAAAATAGATGATTTCCCACTCCCCCTCCCTGCCTCTTCATGGACACCTTCCCAGTAGTCAGGTCTCCAGCACCTCTGCACTTCCAGCATTAAGAAATTAAGGCACTTGATTAATGATCAGCCTGACTGGCAGCACACCACGGCTAGAGGAAACCTGGAGAGGCTTCTGGAGAGGTGGCTCTTGAAATAGCCTGCTAATGAAGCACCTTCCAACCTGAACCATCCCGAATTAGAAGCTGAAATGACATCCCAGCTGGAGGCAGGCTCACGGTTACCTCATCTGCAGGGCCCTTGATCCATGGGCCAGAGCCAAGGCTGTGGGAAGGGTAAGGCTGAACTGCTGCAAGAAGGGGAAGTGAGGGCTCCCAAAGTCAGTGTTGTCACAGCTCCCCAACCTTTTTTCCATAAGCTGTGATTTTAAAAATCCCCAGACTTCTGTCTGGACATAAATACTGGAGCCTCCACCAAGACAATGCTCAATCATCCCTCCAGAAGTGCCATTTGATGGGGAAAGTGGTGTAAAGAAGCAACTCGGTCACCTAAAACACCAGACTTGATTTTTAACCAGGCAGGACTTGATCATCCCTCTGAAAGTGTTATTTGAGCGTGGTTTAAAGAAGCGATTCAGTCACCTGCAACACAACAAGTCTCCATTTTTATTGAGTTAGTAAGGTCTCAACTGATTCTCATTTCAGTGAGCTGTAAGAAACTCTCTTGTCTCACACCACAGGAGCAGCTCTGCCCTGGGAAGTGATGAACCGCATCCAAGAGCTCACATTGACAATGTACATGAAGCATCACTCTCAGGAAGGGGTTAGGTTTCTCCTAGGCCCTTCAGCACAAACTTTCCATCACCTCAACCCCAGCATCCACCAGCTTTCTGGAGGACTACACCGAGCAGGGCAGCGAGAGATTTCCCAAAACAGGCTTAGAAACGCCACGCAGAGGCTGGAAAAAGCAACACGGCTGGAATATAAGCAATACAATTTTAATTCTGACCAGTCACCTACAAACCCCTTTTGTCTTTCCACTGTTCTGATGGCATTACTCAATTATCACATCTGTGACACGGCTTGGGAAGAGAGAGGAAAAACAAACAACAACAACAACAAAAAGAAAACGACTGAGAGAGAGAGAGAGAGAGAGAGAGAGAGAGAGAAAGATACAGATGTTATGATACAATAGTACAAATGATAAATTATTTATACAGGAAATAATGTTGATAAGTCAGCACAAAAGTCATTAAAAAAAACAAAAAAAAAAGCAGCCAGCTCCCAGCATTCTTCTGAAGAAAAAAAAAAAAAAAAATCAAGCAAAAAAAAAACCTACAAAACCCTCCCAGTTTGGTGACTATTTTGGTTGTAACACTTGGAGAAAGGAAGCAAGGCTGGTGAGATTCTGCTGTGAAAGAATGGGAATTTTTTTAAACCCCAAAAGAAAGAAAGAAAGAAACCCCGTCCATTTATTTTTTTCTTTCTCCACAAATCTGTGCAATCTTCACAGGTACAGTACAGGTTAGAAACTGTAACAGCAAAAAGAGATTAAAAAAAGGGGGGGGGGAGGAAGATGCAGAACAAGAGAGGGACTTCAAAGAGACCTGTAAACACCATAACCCACCAGGGCTTTTCCTTTCCCCGTCCCCTCGATGTAGCTTAAGTTTCCACATAGTACAAAACCTGAATAAATAACTGAGCTTGCTTGGGGTTGAAAATGATGTGCAAGGGTTGGTTGGTTTGGTTAGGTTTTGGGTTTTTTTTATTTATTTAAACCTATTTGTATTCTTTACAAAATATTTAACACTTTTCTCTTTGGTCAATTTGACCAGTAAGGCTATTAGGGGATTTTTTTTTTTTTTTTAATAAATTCAAAAGCACTTTTTAAGATTTGCAAATGAGAAAAGAAGGAGGGGGGAAGAGGGAAATGAGGTTGGAGTAATATGCCAGAGTGGATGTGAGCAGACATGTAGGCTTCCCCCATGCTTAAAGAAGCAGGAGGGCAAAGAGGGAGGGAGGGAGAATTATCCTGGAGAGCAGCTAAATTATTGTGAAAAACAGATTGACCATTCTGGGTACAAGTGAAGCTTTGCCTGGCCACTGCTCAGAGTCACTGTCACAGCACCCCACATTGACCACTGACCCCAGAGATTTGTCGTTCTGGGCACAACTGAAGCTCCACCTGGCCACTGCTCAGAGTCACTGTCACAGCACCCCACACTGACCACTAACCCAGAGACTGATCATTCTGGGCACAACTGAAGCTCCACCTGGCCACTGCTCAGAGTCACTGTCACAGCACCCCACACTGACCACTAACCCAGAGACTGATCATTCTGGGCACAACTGAAGCTCCACCTGGCCAGGACAGCCAGTCACTGCTCAGCATCAGTGTCGCAGCACCCCACATCCATGTGACAGTGGAGATGGGTATATCCCCAGCAGATTCACCAAACTGGCTGCTCATCCTCCTGAGTGCAGCTCCTATCACAACCCCACCTCAAGCTGGGGGTCCTAGCTCAGGCAGTCGTTGGCCTAAAGCTGTAGAGCACTATGGTGTGGGCTGGCCATGGCCATCGTTTATTGTGTGACATAAGTCTCTATGCATCTGTGTGCCATGTAAAAGTAACAGAGCTCTTAAGAGAGGCAGCTGGGTAAAAGCAAGGATTTGCCATTCAACAGCTTCATTAAGCCAGGACTCCCAGAGCACACACGGCTATCAATTCATGTGACTCAACTGGAGATGACTTCTTCAACCTTCAGTACCTACTACCAACCTCATCCTGCCTATGAATCCAGTTCCCAAGTGTTCAACGTGCAGATTTGGTTAGAACTCCTTGGCTAAACAGTTAATGCCCCAATCTAACCACTTCAAATGGACTCAGGTGACAGGCTCAGGGGAAAAACTTCGAGTGACCTCAACTACACTGCTGATAAAATTAAACTGGGGAAATAATGACAGGTAAATCTTGCCACAGATCAATTGGAAAGCACTTCCCCCCCACCCCAGCCCTACCCCCATCTGCAAGAATCACACCCTTCCTGGTCTACACTTTTCAATGACTTCAACAACAACCAAAAAGTAAAGTATTTTTCCTTACTCTGAAAGGCAACATGAATGTTTTGTTTTGTTTATTTAAAGACATACTGGGTGTGGACAGCAATTCTCTTCCCTCCTATATAAAAACAAGAGCAGATGAATATTCTGAATCCTACTTGAGCTCAAGAGGATAGAACAATCTGCATAGACACATCCACACATTTAGCATTCCGTATACTAAAAGAGCTACACTGACCTACACAGTTAAAAATCTGTGATTGTACCCTAGTTTTGATAGTCTTTCAGCCTCCCCTACCCACCAGAAGATAGAACCCAGCCCCTTCCACATCAGCCAGCCCCTCCCTCTTCCCTGCGGCGTGCGCCCCTAGACTGGCACAGCCCCACGCGGCATCCTCACACCAGAACACGCAACTCTGGCGATTTCTTTAAGCTTCTTTTGGTTTGGTTTTGGTTTCCCCACCTCTTTCTAACCAGGCAAAGGCCACCAAGCTGCATCAAGTCCATTCCCAGAGCTGCCTTCAAGACAGCAGCAAAGCGCTGGGACCTCCCCTTCCCCACACTCTGCGGATGTTTGTGGTGCTTGGTAAAGTGGAGCAGGGAAACGTTGCCATCTTTGAGCAGGCCAAGTTTCCTTTCCACCAGAAAGCCTGGCTGAAACCTGAGCGTGGTTTAGTGCCAGTGAATCCAGGCATGCAAGTTAAAAAAACGCAGAGTTCAGCTCACAATTAACAGCTGCCAATGGAACCTGTTATTAGCGTGGGAAGCGACACCTTCCGCGAAGGACAATTAATCAATAAAATTAACGACTCGTGTTGGTAGGTTAAAACAGTTCACATCTCAAGAAGTCTTGGGAGATAAAAACAGCCTCTCTCTTCTGATGTTCACAAAGGCTGGGAAAACGGGAACAAAGCAAGGGAAAGGCGACTTTAGTGTTGTTTTGGTTTTTTTTTTCTGGTTTAATGTAGTCTTCAATCATGTTACGCTCAAATTCATCTAAAAATAATTAGTCACGAGAATTTGCTTGGATTTGCATTATGAATACTTCATTTAAAAGTAAATATTTTAGTGTTAATTTTCCCTTTTAAACTCTCTTTACAGAAACAAAGAGCTAAAACCATAAATAAGAGGGCATTAAAACCATAAAAATGACATTTGCCAACGTCTTAATTTTTTTTTCTTTTTTTCCTTTCCAGCCAGACTCGATAAATCTATCAAAACCAGACAGTTAAATAAGAACCACATTATA
>VWZI01023506.1:615754-662942 GCA_013396835.1 Psilopogon haemacephalus
CAGTCTAGAACTGTGTGTAGTTATGTGCAAAAAAAAAACATTCACTAGCACTCTGAGTCTCAGGTCTATCAGATCGGGCATAGGAAGTGACGGATGCAGGTCAACAGGTCATTTTTTTTTTTCATCGGGATCCAGCACATCATCTCTGACATCTACAAAAACAGCCGACGGGAGTTTTAAACGGCAGGTTCTCCCCCTAGAAAGTGTAGTGAAAATGATTAACAAAGTAACAAAATGGGCAGAATCTAACTTTGGTGGGAAAAAAAAAAAAAAAAAGTCTGAACCATTTCAGGTAATGCTCGACAAGCCAAAGTAAGGTACCATCTGTAGCAAAGACTAGATTTAGATTAACTGGTAAGTAGAGACACTCTTCAAAGATCATAACTGTAAACTGCAAATCTACTTCCGAGTCTCTTACACACCGTTCAGTCCACACAGGCCACGTTCATTCAGCTGTAAAGACTTCAGCCTGGAAACACTACGAAAAGAAAAAGAAAAAAAAAAAAAAAAAAAAGTTCCTTTAATTGGGTCTTTATAGGAGGAAAGGGTTAGTTGTATTTGTTGACTGGGAGGCTGACGGCAGGATTCCTGTACTGTGAAGAGGTTGGGTCATTGATCCTGCAATGCTCAGCCCCTGGCCCATCCTTGTTATAGATGGCACAGTGCCCATCGCTGGTATCGGGGCCATCCCCACAGGCACTGGGGCCATGGAAGACAGAGGTATTGGCTCCATGCTTATCGGTGGCACAGCGCTGAAGGAAGGGCTGGTTCCCATCACAGGACTCGCTCGCATCTGATTTAGAGTGAGGGGTTGAGGCTGATTCACTTGGAAGGGGTTGATTGGAGTTGGTGCTGTAGCAGCGCCTAGGTTTGAGAGAAGAAGAGGGGAAGAGGGAGAGAGATCGCACCTCCATGAACACAAGGCTCTGGAGATATCTCTGCTGGCAAAGAGCATACTTCTAGACATCCCCAGACACTCCCAACCCCAAAATACCCTGCAGAAACCTGCAGAGATGCCATTCAGCACACTGGAGCTGCACTGGTGCACAACCGGAGTCATTTCCTTGAAACTACCAACACTACAAAACATCTCTGTGCTGGCTGACAGTTTTCAATTCTGAACAGTTTTCACCAGAGGGACAGATTCTGACTTGGTTACCTGGAATGTGCCTAACCATAACATCCAGATCAAAAATCCATCGCATGGTTTGGGTTGGAAGGGATGTTAAGGATATCTAGTTCCAACCACCCTGCCATAAGCCTCCTACTAGACCACCTTACTCAAGGCCTGGAACACTTCCAGGCTTGGAGCCTCCACAACTTCTCCGGGCAACCTGTTCCAGTGCCTCACCAGCCTCACAGGGAAGAATTTCTTCCTAACATCTAATCTAAAATGAGCTTCTTCCACCTTTCATCCTGTCACAACATGTCTTTTTACAAAGTCCCTCTCCAGCTCTCCTGTAGCTCCCTTCAAATCCTGGAAGGCTGCTGTGAGGTTCCCCCTGGAGCCTTCCCTTCTAAAAGCTGAACAACCCCAAATCTCTCATCCTGGTCACTAAGTACTTTAAAAAATTTTCCTTAAAACCCACATTTCAGAAGAGAACTGCAGCTCTGCACTCCTCTGCTGCAATCCAGTTGCTGCAGACGTGTGCATCTCCTTCAAGATCTCCTCCAGCCCACCCCTTGGAGAAGCCGTGCATGTTTCTGGCACCGAGTTTTGACAAGAATTCATAAAGTAAACAAGTTGTTTCCGAATTACAGCGGTGTTAGAAACAGCAGAGAAGAACTTTCCCAGCGTTTGAGGTTCTCTGGGCTGCTGCCAACACTACAAATTCCTTTTACTGTAGATGTGCTGCCTTATTTGGATGGCCCAGTGACCCCTCATAAACTTCTTGTAGTAACCGGTAATGGCAGATACACAGACTTCCTCTTGCAAAACACTGCCAAAACTGGTTAGAATTACTGGGTTCTTCCTACCCAAGGAGTTTAATAAACTGGGAATTTTTTTTTCTCTCTTTTTAATTTTTTTTTCCTTCTTCCTCTCCACCGGGAAGAGAAAAAAAAAAAAAATCCTGAAATAGCATTTTGAAGTATTTCACCATACTGGTGTCATATGGAAATTTCAGTGTTCATGAATAGGTATTTTAAAAATATATCTAACATACCTTCCAGGGGCTTGGTGCAACCATCTAAGGCTGCTCACCCCCAAGAGAGGCCAATTTGTAGAACTGCAGTACCCGATTTTAACAAGCCTTCACTGAGTGTTTTTTGATGAAAACCAGTTTATCATGCTAGGCTAAAGATGACCTAACCAGCAACTCACTAGACTATACTGCAGCTTGCTATCTGGAAACTCAGGCTGCAGGCAGAGATCATAGAATGGAATGGACCTTAAAGACTTCCAACCCCCAGGCCATGGGCAGGGACAGCTTACATTAGAGACCAGGTTGCTCAAGGCCCCGGACAACCTGGCCTTGAACACTTCCAGGGAAGGAGCATCCACAACCTCCCTGAGCCACCTGTTTCAGTGTCTCACCACCCTCACTGCAGAAGATTTCTTCCTAACCTGCAGTCTAAATCTACCCTCTTCCAGCTTAAAGCCATTGCTCCTCATCCTGTCACTGCAAGCCCTTGTATATAAAACTCTTGTGAACAAAGCTCAGCCAGCAGATCAGCGGCAGACACATGCAGACACTCTGTGCTTTCATGCCTTAAAACCATGACAGCCTCACCCTGCTGCTCTCAGTCACGATCTGCTGCCTGAAGTGATGAAGAAAAACAAGCCCAGTCCAGTCTACTTTAAAATCAAACAGACCTGAGTTATGCAGAGCTTTCCTACAGGAAGGGAGAACTAAAACAGAAAACTGAAGGAACGTTCAGGAACAGACCTGGTGCCAAGAATGGATTCAGTGAAGTAACAGGTTGTGGTGGCTTAGACACGAGTGAATCCAGGTTCACCAAAGCAGCGTTGGGGCCCAAAAAAGACTCGGGGGTTTTCCTGGCTGCACTCTGTTTGCCTGATGTCACGCTCGAGTGCTGGGAATCAAAGAGATCAGGACTTGTGGTACCGCTATGCTGAGATGGCAAAGTGGAACCTGATTCAGCTGAAACAACACAAAGAGGAAAACAAAACTCATCTCAGTATTCTACACGGTCCAAGCGAAGAACACCCTCAAGTCTGACAGCAGAGAGGTTTCAAAACCTGCTGTCTGTATTAGTCAGATGTAAACAGTTCAGCATGTTACACCCTCACAGCATGCAAGCAGATAAATGTTCTCTAACAGAGCATGAAGAAGCCATGGTTAGAGTTGCAGTGCTCTACCGAAGGTGCCACCTGATTTGCCCTGATGAGTATTCTCACAGCTATGCTGCACAGATTGGACTAAGAGTCTGCAAGGAAAAGACACTGAAAGCCTCAGCTTCTGCCTTTGCACTACACCACTGCTGCTCCCTAACTAGCTTGATTCCACCCAGGTTTTTTTCTTTTGTGTTAAAGGAGCCCAGCTTTGAGTTAGTCACTGTTCTTTCAGGCAGAACCATCCTGAAAGTATCAAAGCACTCACAGGTTAAGATCTGGCAGTTTTTCACTTAGTGACTAATGACCTAATAAAAAATAAATTAAAGCCTTCACAGAAGCATTTTCTCATCTTCCTACTGTTGTTACACGCTGGAATTTACATGTCTGTGAAAGGCACTCTGAGTTGTTCTGTTTGACTCTGAGCATGAGCCAGACTCCAGACACTGGACGCTGTCAATTTAGAAGTCAAACATTTCTGGGTCAATGCAGCAAAAGTTACAAAGTGAAGTTTTTTGTTTTACAATGCAAAGTGCCCATTCCCCAAAAATTCATGCACAGGCCAGAATGTTAACAATGAGCTTTTACAGCTGCATTATGACCAGCTTTAGTCTTTTCCTTTGTTAAGGTAATTTTTTTGTTTTGGTTCTTTAAATTTCATAATAAAGACATTTGTTGCTGAGCCTATCACCCAACCTGTCCACATGCTAAGAATCTGATTCATACCTGGCTTTTTGGAAGTTCGAAGTGTGTCAAATTCAGAAAAATCATCTTTAACTGTACCATTCAAATTACTGAAGAGGTCAAAAGATGTACTTCCTGTTCAAAACAACAAGACAGCCCTGTCATTAACAGATCTTTGGATTCATCACACCCCTCAGCCTACTGACAGTCATTTCTAACTCATTCATGTCACCCAGAAGATGCTCTGTCAGGTTCCAGGGCAGAAGCTCTGACTGGCCCAAGTGCTCCTACTCTTACTCAGGCACTTGCCCTTTCTTACAGGACAAATAATTCAGAGCAATGTGTTTTTAAACCAGCGTTAAGGCACACCTCAGCATGCTGCCTTTTCCTGAATGTCTGCACTACAGACATATAGGCAGGGATACATTGCTGCAGGAAGGGAGAACAGCATTGAATTTACAGCCTGAAGTATAAAGTGGGTTAATCAGCCCTCAAGTAAAACACAGCCCTGAATACAATCCCAAAGGCAAGTGTTGCATTGCTACAACTTCAGTGATGATTTGACTTTACACTTCCAAAGTTAAAAGGAAGAGGAATGCAATAGAAAAGGTTATCTATGCCGTGTAGAGATGGTAAGGGCCTGTTAGCTAAAGCACCAGAACTTGCCCATAGTTTGCAACCAGTGAAAACAGAACATTTTCAAAATGCAAACACAGCCTTACCTCCAAATTGAGGAAGAAAAACCACATCTAAATGAACAGCAATCTGAAAAGCTTGCAAGCCCCCCTCCCGTTATTTTTTTCCTATTAGCTGAAGTGTTTTTCTAATTTACTTCCAACCTTCAGCACATTTCAAGCAAATGAAGGTAGAGACTTAGCTCCATAAAGAGCGCAAAAAGGCACAGCCATCAGAATTAGTAAAAATTATATATAAACAATGCTACTTATCCAGAACAAAGACCCACCACACTTAAATTAGAATCACTCCCATAATGATCCAGCTATTGCCCTTTGCCCAGTGAAGAGCTGATTAGGCAGCACTAATTTCCGCAGTGCTCAGATTCGCTTGTTTATTACATACAGAAATGAACGACCAGCAGAAAATGCATTTAGGATGCATTTAGCCACGGTGCCAATGTGAAAATACCAGGTATTAAGACTCATCAAGGTTGTATTAGTCACAGAGAACCTAGACAATTACATCAGCACCTTCTGCGTCTTGCAACACAACAGCTTAAGGAGTAACTTTCACACCCTCCTTCTCAAGCAGCAAACCTTCACTTGCACCTCCAAACGTCTCCTCAAGAGCATGGAGCTCCTCCACTTGTCAATCTATATCTGCAGAGAGATCCATCTGCATAGCTATTTATCATGATGAAAGGCAAAATTACAGTATCATTCATTCCCAGAAATTACGTATGTCCTTGTCTAATTAAAGATAAAGCCCATTTAAATATCCAACTGCAGCAGCACACATCCACACACAGCAACAGAAGAACATGGAAGGGACAAAGCAGCAAGGTGAATTCAGAGCTCTAGGTCAGAATAATTACATCTAAAGTTCAATCTGCTGCTAGCTATTACAACACTCACTTATTTTACAGACCAGTTCTGCAAGTTGTTCAGCACATTACTACTTCTAAGTAACCAAAGCAAGAAAATCATTCAGATTTCATCTCTATTACACAGGTATGGGATGAGTCTGTTTCTCACCAGAAGTAGAGAGAGGTTTGTTTGCAGGTGCTGGTCCCCAAGGATCCACAGAGGATTTTGCTGCAGTAGAGGATGGCTGAGCAGGAGCCCAAGGGTCAACATTTTTGGACAGAGGCTGAGCTGTGGTGGATCCTGCTGGTGCTGCCCAGGGGTCAACGGAAGCAGCTGGTTTGGCACCTGCAAGAAGAGCCAGTAGGAAATATGTGAGTACAGTTCCCTTAGGATAGCTTTCCTTGGAGATTGATCTCTCTTCTGATCCATTAATGCCAATCAGTACTGAACTTAAATAGGAGAAGCAACTCAGCATGAGGAACGCTGATAAGTCTCAGCATCTGTGTTACATACACCAAAAAGCCAACACAAGTAAACTCTGTGCAAGGCAGAAAGTAAAAGAAAGGAAACAAATCTCCCATTTGAAAGTCAGTAACAAAATCTGCAGTTCCAACCAGAACACACTCTTGCTTTTGTTACAGACACTGCCACCACAATGACAATACCTGGCTGAAGGTGACCTAAATCTAGGGTATACTTCTGAATTCAAGGAAAAGGAGGATTCTAAAAAACCTCTGTGTACAGGGTAAGAAATACACAATATTAAGACTTGGACCAAAGCAAACTGTAAGGCTCAAAGGGAATAGTTTTCAAACTCTTAACCATAGAGTTATTTATAATTAACTCCCTTGAGCTAATTGTGCTTTTTGTTGCCATTTCTAAGGACTCATCCTGAAACAGAGCTAAGCTGCCCACTGACATCCCTTCCTGTATGTTCTTTTTTTAAACCCAATGCCTGTATCTTCAGGATTCCCATTTCTACATTGGAAGATGCTGAAACTCTTCATTCCTGCAAATTCAGATGACCAAAGTGCTTCAGGGTGTGCAGAAGGTTAGGGCTTTTTACTGTAAAGTGACAAATTAAGTGACAAAGTAAAAGGAGAAGGAAAAAGAAAAAAAAAATTTGCCACACTATCTACAATTTCCTGACAGCTTTTTTTCCTTCTTCCTCTCCAACCTACTAATTTATTGCTTTTCAGATTAGGTGACCCCTTCTTCCTCCTGCTATTAAATGAAACTGTTTTGGCTTATCAAGCCAAGAACGTGCAGGAATGGGAACCTCAGACTTTACGTGCACATCCTCTACACCTCTATGGGGATCAATCACCATCAAGTCAAACACTACATGCAAACATTTCCCCTTCCCAGTGAAGCTTCTCAACCAGTCATGGTTTAACTACTAAAAAAGAACAACTGCATAATCCAGGAGCAGGACAGCATTATCCATGCAGTACACAGCTGTTATCTTTAACCACTGTGTGGGTTTCAAGTTATAACTGAATATTGGTTTAGTTTTTAAAGCTACACATAAAATGCCCCTGGCATCACAAGGAGTGGCTGGGGGAACTGGGGTTGTTCAGCCTAGAGAAAAAGAGGCCAAGAGGAGACCTTCTGGCTCTTTACAGCCCTTTCAACTGAGGCTGGAGCAAGGTCAGGGTTGATCTCTTCTTCCTAATAACAAGCGACAGGATGAGAGAAAATGGCCTCAAGCTGCACCAGGGGAGGTTTAGATTTGGATATCAGAAAAAACTTCTTCACTGAAAGGGTTCTCAACCACTGGAACAAGGCTTCCCAGGGAGGTGACTGTATCCCCATTCCTGGAGGTGTTTCTAAGAGGCAGAAATGCGGTGCTGAGGGGCAGTGTTTATCACCAGACTTGGTAGAGTTAAGAGAATGGCTGGAGTCGATCTTAAAGATCTTTTTCAAGCAAAACGATTCTCTGACTCTACAATAGCCTTGAGAATCGATTCAACAGAGTGGCAGAAATTCCAATTTGCAGTATTGGTCTTTGTTTCATCCACAGGCAGCAAGGTCTTGCTGCAGCTTTGGAGAAGGAAATGCTAAAATTCTCCTGGTAAGTCCAACTATTCCCACACGGGTACTTACATTTCTTTTATCCGCCCTCAGTGCTGAGTTACGAGCAGTGCCACACAAGAAATGCTAACAACAGCACTTCCCAGAAGAGAAGCTCTCAAAAATGTCTTTTCTCTCACATAAAGGGAGCACAAAATGAGAGCACTTGGGAAGATACCTTCCCGTAGTTTCCATTATCCCTCCTGAAATGCCAAAGCACAGGCAGGATTTGAGAAACGCAGCTTAATGAGTCACTCTTATTAGCAGTTAAATTCATAAATCATACATCTTCAAGACTACCCTCAGGAGCCACGTGACCAGCAAGCTGGAACAAGGAGTTGTTCTATGGCGTTAATAAAGTTGGAAGCCACTGAGAGGAACTGCTGCAGCTGCCACTGATGCGAGGAGAATCTTGTCAGAGGATGATCTATCAAGCACGAGCTTCAAGATGGATTTTGTTTGTTTTTCAACCACAGGAAAACACACTGAGCAGCCTGAAGGCACTCAGCTTGGACTTTCTGATTTCATGCTTGCAGTTTATCACTAAAGAAATTACATGGAGAACAACGGACTGCAGTTGGCCTAGCAGCTATGTAGGTGCCTGTAATGTCACTGTGAGGAGGGGGGAAAAAAAAAAAATAAAGCCTGCATTTCATTATCAAGCTTCAAAATTTTCATCAGAAGTCTGGACTGCGTTGTGCTGAATACTAATGAAAATGACTTTGAAGCACTTTACAGTGGAGGTCATAGAATCATCTGCCTCAAGCAAAACTGACAGAACTAAGCTGTTGGTCCTCATGAAAAAGCTTCCCTTGGCACAGAAACCCCTTGACCCTAAAAATGGATGGATGGATAGACAGACAGACAGACAGATAGATAGATAGGTAGATAGATAGATAGATAGATAGATAGATAGATAGATAGATAGATAGATAGATAGATAGATAGATAGATGCAGCTCCAACTCCACAGCTATAACAAAGATGAGGAACCATCAACTTTCTTATGCAATGGAGTAACTCCTTGGACAGCCTTTGGCTAACCTAGACACAACAAGCAGACAAAGCAGTCTGAGACAAGTTGGTCTTGCTTTACAAAGACAACTCAAGCTTCACTCAAGATTTCCTGAGATTCAAAATGCACAGAGAAAAACCCATCTGCTTAAATGTCAGGATGAGAGTGCAACTTCCATTAGTTTTTCTTGGAAATGTGTTAGGGGAAGCTTAGACTTAGGACACAATCAAAACAGACTCATTGCCATCACCATTCAGCATGACCCAAAACGCTGAGATACTCTGAAGAGCTCCACATTAAAAATGCTCAATCTTTTTAAACGAGCATTTCTGCTGGCAGTTTGCTCTTACCAAATGATTGCCAGGGGTCAGAGGCAGTAGCTGCAGCTGTGGATCCTCCCCAAGGATCATTTTGGTTTGCAACAGCAGGAGGTCCCCAAGGCTCCGTTTTCGGTGGGGCGGGCGCCGCGGAGGGCAGGGCATCCATGAGGTCCAGCAGAGTGGTGTGCTGAGGGCAGGAAGAATCTGAGCTTTAATCAAGAGCATCACTCATTGGAAGACCAAACCCATGAGAGTGAAGAAGCAATTTTTTTTTAAATTTTTTTTTTTTTTTCCTTTTACACACCTGCATTGAGTAGTAGTTTGAAATTTAACCCACACGGAAGAAGCTTTAAGCTATACAACAAAGCAATCCCAAAAGCATAAAAGAGCTCAGTTATTAAGCTATTTTGTGTTACTGTGTTTCAGCTTTTGGCAGCGTAACCGGGAATTTCTTAGTCGAAGGCACTACCTCCTTCTTTTTGGGAATTTTAATTGTGTCTCTGCGACTCTCCTCCAGAGCCATCTGTAATCTCAGATCATCTCCGCGTCTGAGGCGCTCCTCCTGCAAAGGAAATCAACACTGTTGATATAGACCATTAGCCTAGACTGTGCGGCTCGCTCCCTCCTGGTGTCTAGACCCCTTGGCAGGACATTGCCAGGGAAGGCCTGGCACTGTTCCCTGCCACCCTAGGAGTGATGCTTGTCACAGGCACCTGCAGTGGGATTGCCAGGATTATTTGCTGGGACTTGCAGACACAGCACAAGTAGAAGGGAAATGGTTTCTGGTGGCCCTCGCCTCAAACAGAGGTCAAGAGCACCCTGACTCTGTAACACCTCCCTAATAGCATGGTCGTAACTACTTCTATTTTGTTGACTGAAGTTTACCCTCTTTGTAGTTTTACTCCTCCTGGGAAAGCTACAAAGGAAACGTTCTTTCCGGAGTTCAATGCTGGAAGCACCACAGAACTTCAAAACAAAGTCAACAGCCCATCTCTAAATTACTGTGATGAGCATTCAAATCACCACTGAAGGGCACAGTGATTTCAACTTTAATTCTCCTGGCTTCTTTCAGCTTCCCTCCACACCGGATGCAACTGTTAGAAAGAACACCAAGTGAAATCATCTAGCCACCGCCATGCAGGTGTAGGTTTGTAGGTTTTAAACATCTACACTACTATGTTTGTGGTACGCTGAACTACTTTAAATATCTTTGCTTGCATCACGTTCTTCAGAAGTTGACTAATCCCCCAGCTGGAATTTCCCTGGTGATTTTTTTAAAAGCTATTTCAACTCATACACTGATTTATTTTTTTTTTCCACTTCATTGCTCAATAATGACAAAGTTTACTGGATGACAGTTTCCCCTTTCCAAGAACAGAGATACTAACCCAGCAGTAAACTAAACTCCTGATGGGAAATCTCTAAAACATTACAGGCACTCAGCATGGCTGACTTGAATTTTCACTCACAGCTGAGATTCAATAACTCTGTTATGTATTAACAGGCAATAAACTTGATCCACAACTACAGCATTTACTCCAGATTCAGAATGAACCTCCTAGAAGTTATCACAGTAACATAACCCATGAGATAAGATAAGGAATCAATTCTTTTAAACCAGGTTCTTTACATGTTCTAGAAGTTTGTGTCAGGTCACCCTTTCTGTTCCAGACAATCTTACCCAATGAACAGATCACTCAAAATTTCACTGTAATCAGAATTCACCGACATTTCTCATGCTGGCCCCATTAATGAAGGTTTTCAGGACTAGTCATGCTTTCAGTTCTTCCTAACTGAAAACATCTTCAAGTAATGTGCTGATTAACATCCTCCCACACAAAGTCTTCTTTGCAAAGTGACTGTCATCTTCCACTAGTCTCAACAGCTCGGAGGCTGAAGTTACTTTAAAAAAGAGATTTAAAAAAAAAAACCAATAAAAATAAAAGAGTAACATCTTCCAAAATGGCCTTTCTCCTTTTCCCCCTATTCCACCTGGAGCAAAGCCAAGCTGCCGTTGTAAAAACAAACAAAACACAACACAAAAAGCAAACAGGATTGGAGACTCAACTATGAAAACATGGACACTTTGGAAAACCTACACGGGAACTGACCTGCTCCGCCACTTCTCGGCTCATGGCCAGTGCCAGCTGCAGTTGGAGCTCCTCCTCTCCACTTGTCTGAGGCCGGGCCTGCTCGAGCTCTGAGGAAACTCGAGGGGATGTAGCTGTTGAGACAAAACCCACCAAATTTAATGCACCCAACAACAAAAAGTTAACTCCTACCACAAGATGAGTGGCAAAGCACTGGAGAAGTTTACCCAGAGAAGTTGAGAATCCTCCGAGCCTGGAAGTGTTCCAAGCCAGGTTGGAAAGGGCCTTGAGCAACCAGGTGTCTGCTCATGGCAGGGGGTTGAAACCAGACCTTTAGGGTCTCTTCCACTCCAAACCATTCTATGATTCCATGATAATGGGTTTCATTATCTAAGCAGACCACCCCAACTTTCTCGTAGCTATTCTGAGAGGTCACTAGCACAGCAACAGGTTTCCTGGGTGACAGGGCCATGGATTTGCTGAGTACCAGCAGCCCCCTCACCCAACCACCAGCAGCTTGCTTGCCCATCCCAGATAAAGGTAGTAGTAACACTGAGGTTAGCCAGCCTCAACAATTGAGCATGCAAAATTTTGCAAGACAGTTCCATTGCTTTAAAGGAATAAGATTCCTGCAAGACAAAGGCTTTTTGAGTTGGTGGGGATGCAATATCAAGAAGAATCACCAAAGAATGCTGGATGCACAGCCTTAGCTATCAGAGCTTCAAGGAGTAGGGCACCAAATTAAAAAAAAAACCTACAAAATTAATTGTTCAGGAAAACATTTATTGATATTTCTTACATCTTCCAATGTCAATAAGGATTTGCTGGGAGTTGGCCAGTATCAGGGTAAAACTGGATACCACCCACTCTTCTGTAAAATAATACAGTCTTAATGGGACAGATAAAGAACTATTCTTGACTACTGAACAGGCTCAGAGTACAAACAAGCCAGCTATTCATATTCCAAATTTACAGAAATACTGTATCATTCTCTGTTTTAAAAAAAATAAGTTTGGTATAGAAGTCGTGGGGGTTGTTTGGCTTTTGTTCTTGGTCTTTCTTCGGATGAAGACATCTATTAGTTGGTAATCTGCCCCCCTCCTCCTCGAATAACAGTCAAGCTCCACAGCTTATATACAATTTCTTCATACAAAAATCTCCTTTTACTGATGTTTTTACTACAGTAGCACACAAAAATTCCCACCCCAAGAGGACACCACCAGTAGGTTTAGCATTAGACAGCAATTCTTCACTTTCTGTGCTCACTCCCTCGGATAATTCTCTAGCATCAAAATAATTCACACACAGATTGTCTTATTTCAGCAAGAAGATTGTATTTAAGGGTTGGAATGATAATTTCTTTGGCAAAATATATACTGACATTTAATAAAGAGGAACTGTATTTTTAAACTAGTGTGTCAAGCTCAAAGAAATCCAGTTCCTCTTTCACAGCTCAGCTGGGTGTGTAAAAACCAGCTTGCCAACTGTCACTTCAAAATCAAGTTTTTCAGCCACTACTTCAATCCCCCAGATACTCCCCAATCTCGACTACCCTCAAATATTACAAGATAGAAACTGCAACCTTCTCTCTCATCCAGCAGGCCAGAAGGAAGGTGACTCCGTAAAGAAGGAATGACTTTCAAATGTGCTATCCCATCCCACTTTGTTTCTGAAGTGACAAATCAATTTATCACCCAAAACAACCCTTCCGTGTTGTGCTGATCCTGAAGCTTTTGAGCCAACCAGACATGCTCCTTGCTTCACATAAAGATGTTACTCATACCTCCATTCTATTACTTTTCAAACTTAATTTATTTAGATATAAAACATCTAAATTTAGCCTGCATCATGGGTACTCTTTGCTCCAGCAGTCACAGACAGGCTCTCCAATATATTATATGGACTGTTGTAGGCTTACGAGAGGAATAAGCTGGGCTTCAGATAGGAGGATGTTTGACAGCGTGGAAAATACAACCTTTACGTGTTCGTAAAGCTTCAGTAGTCTTAAATATGGAAACAAAGAGAATGAAAAACAAAACGAAACTCGGCATGAGGTTATCAAAGGAAGCCCATGACAGAAATACTAAGATCCTTCTCTGATCTTTCAATCTAAAGGAAAAGTAGTTGAGTACATATACGTGGACTCAGCAGAGCACTTTATGATACTAAATAGGATGTTTCTGTTAAACAGAGGGGTGTTTAAGAACTGGGACAGAATCATAAGGACCTTAAAGGTCTAGTTCCAATCCCCCTGCCTTAGGCAGGGACACCTCCTGCTAGACCAGGATGCAAGAAGAAACTGTCAACACAGGAGGAGAAACTGGAATATGGAAAAGATGACTGAGAAGTGAAATGGGATGATTAAGAGAAAGATAATCAATCACCTTCTGCTTCCTGAAGGCATCAACTCCAAGTGACAGAGACAGAGAACTTTCTTCAGTATTAAACCACTAAACTCCTGGGTACCAATCTAAAACTATCACTAAGCTCAACACTACTGAGCTGCTGTAACACACCAACTGTAGCTCAAATCCCAGAGAGATGGTTTTGAAACAGAACAGATGTGGCAATATTTCCCTTCTGAGTACTGAGAGTATTTATGTGCTTATCTTTACAAGGAGAAGATTTAAGAGTTTATGGTTTATATCAGGCGTGCAAAGACTATAGAGTGACAAAAGGTATTTAAGATAAAGGGGCAAGAATTAATGGTAGAAACTGACCATGATTAAATCGGAGATACAAACAGAAAGAAGTGGCTTTCCATCAGGAATTCTAGAAGGAAAGAGTCATAACTGGCTTAAAACCAGGACTAAATAAGCATAGAAATGGAAAACAGAAGCACAGAAGCACAGAATTAACCATGTTGGAAAAGACCTCTAGGATCATGGATCCAACCTATCACCTAACCCTTCTAATTAATTAAACCATGGCACTAAGTGCCTCATCCAGCCTCCTCCTAAACACCTCCAGGGACGGTGACTCCACCACCTCCTCAAGCAACCCGTTCCAATGGAAGGTCTCAAACTGCGAGTTCTAGTCAACATAACCAACAGTCACAAAATCCCAGCATGGTAGGGGTTGTTAAGGGCCCCCTGAAGATCATCTATTCCAACACCCCTGCTAAAGCAGGGGTATCCAGAGCAGGCTGCCCAGGATCACAATGTCCAGGTGGGTTTGGAATCTCTCCAGAAAAGGAGACAGGAGTCACCTGAGAACAGATGGCAACAGGACTACCATCAGGCAGGTACCTTCTGCTCGTCTCTTTAACTGCAATCATGGGGAAGAACGTGATTCCCTGCACCTTTTGCACAAGATTTTTCCATCTCTGTTGACATTCCACAGCAGCTAAGAAGCTGATGGCGCAATGACTTTAAAATTATCTGAAATGACTTCACTCTGCCGATTTTCTTCCCATTTCCACATGAAGAACTACTTACTCAAAGCGCTTGCCAGATTCAGCTTTTAACAGCATTTTGCACTAAAAAGCTGCAAGAAGCAGGGACTGCATCCTACTCCATGCATTCTCCTTGCCCTCCCGTGATGGGTTCTGCCTTCCAGCCGGGCAAGGGAAGGGCAGGCTGGATTTGGCAGGGAGCTACATGACCTCAGGGCTCCCAACAGAAACCAGCATTCAGCGGCTCTGGGATGGGCACACAGATAATAAGAGGTCTCACAGATACAGCTTATTTCTTTTCACTGAAGGTTTTCAGCAATTCCTTCTACTTGGTTTTATCAACTCTTAAAGCCCCTTTAGAGTTTGTCTTAGGGGGGGAAAAAAAAAAAAAAAAAAAAAAGAAGAAAATTGTCCATTAGAAATTCTTCCTTGGGCTTCACATTAAAAAAAGATTGATAAAAACATTTCTGCTTCTGCAGTGGTTCTAAAGCTATCTACATTCAATAGCTACCAGCATACTATTTGAGAAAGGATTAAAGGTCCTCAGCAGAAAAGAGACATAGACCTGCTGAAGCAGGGCCAACAGAGGACACAACAATGCAGTGAGGCCTGGAAGCCCTCTGCTGTGAGCACAAGCTGAAAGAGTTTGGGTTGTTCAGCCTGAGAAAGAAAAGGTTTCAGCAAGACCTTCCTGTGGCCTTTCAATACTTAAAGTATTTATGAGGTTTGCAAGAAAGATGGGGACAGACCTTTTAGCAGGGCCTGTAACAACAGAAGAAATCATGAAGGCTTTAAACTAAGATGAGAAATTTAGACTAGAGAAGAAGAGGAGAGATTTAGACTAGATAGAGAACGGGGTTTTTTTGTTGTTTTCTGTTGGGTTGTTGGGGTTTTTTTTCACACTGAGGGTGGTGAAACATTGGCCCAGGTTGCCCAAAGCGGTAGTAGATGCCTATTCCTGGAACCATTTGCAAGCCAGGTTGTTTGGGGCTTTGAGAGAGACCTGCTCTAGTTGAAGATGTCCCTGCTAACTGCAGGGGGGTTGGACTGGATGGCATCTAGAGGTCCCTTCCAACCCACAGCCTTCCTAGATTCTCAGAGAAATTCTAAATACTGCTCTTTGTAGTAACCTGACATGTTTTATCCAGCAGCTTCACTCCCACATTCCCACAGCATTGCAACTGCCCTCCTATGCCAGCCTCGCCCTGCATTAGTGTGTTAATTGCAAGGATTCAGCATAAAGGTTACTGCCCCAGTAACAGCACCGCTGCCACACAAAGGATCTCTTATCCCACAGCACATGACAGTTAACTCAGACGTTTATGTAAGATGGGACTCAATAGATCAATTCTGACCTGCTAAGCCCAGCTTTTGTTGCTGCTTTGAGAATTTGGAGATCCTGGCCCTCCTCAGAAGCAACTCCTGTAGGGCTCTGCTGCTGCAGGGAGAGATGCTATCGGGACAGGCTCTCTTCTCAACATGATTCAAGCTGCAGCAGGAGGAAATCATTTCCAGCCTCAGTTAATCACTAAAGCAGAATCCTGCTCCACCATCTGTCTCTAGTACAGGCAATGACATCTCTCATACACATCTATGGGTAATTTACTATATTTTGTGCTGTATTAGAAACCCTCTGTAGAGGTCTATAGGTTTGGTTAAGTTAGGGGTTTGAAGCATATGCACACTGTGCACCTAGAAAGGTTAAGTCATTGCTTCCTTGCATCAATCCCAGCACAAAAATGGTCAGTCTAGTCCCGCACCCTGGAAACCAAGTCCCAGCTTTATCACCTGCAGATGCCATTCTTTAAAACAGAATTCATCTCTTAATCACACCTGTTCAGAAAGCAAAGCTGCTCCCTCCTCCAATCAGTATGCCTACAAAGATAGGCAAAACCCAGGCTGATGTAAAAAATTAGAATAATATGAAGGTAAGAACTCAGAAATTGAGAGCAATTCACTTGGGAAGCAAGCAGTGATGCCATCTGTTAGTCCTCAAACGAAAGACTATCTAAAGAAAGACGAACACTTTGAAAAAGCCAATCTAACCTCTCAAATTATGATAGGGCATGTGCAAACTGCTTCATCAAGAAGGAATCGTGCAACCCACCTTTCCACTGGGAATTACAGAGATCTTTTCAAATACAAGAATTAACAGCACTTACTGATGTGACAAGGTGGGGCTGCTGATCAGCCTTATGCCACCATTTCCAATTGCACAGAAGCAGACAGAGCACTTTGGAAACTCATTTTAAACTGAATAAATCTATAAGGCTTGTTTTGGTTAAAGTGCATTTTCTCTCTCTGAGGTGATCTCTCTGCTCACCTCTGTAGACATAGTTAAATCATTTACTGCAGCAAGAGAAGCCTGATTACACCAATAGCATCTCCCACCTTTACTTAGAGCATGAGAGAAATAAAAGTATGGTAAGATTAAATTGAGTGGTCAAGTGACACCAGACAGGTAACACAGGAGTCTACCAAATCCCTTCAACACCTCTAACTACAGAAATTATTCAGGCAGCTCATCCAGATTCACTGCTGGAGGATATGCCAGATATTCTAGGGGTACAAAGATGTTGAGGAAACTGAAGCACCTCTGTGAGGAGGAAAAGTTGAGAGACCTGGGGCTGTTGAGCCTTGAGAAGAGTAGCCCCAGAGAGGATCTTCTCGAAGATCATCAGGAGCTAAAGGGTGGGGAGCAAGAGAATGAGGACAGACACAGAAGAGAATGAGGGGCAACGACACAAATAGGAACCCAGAAGGTTCCATCTGAATAGGAGGAGAAACTTCTTTGCTGTGAAGGTGCTGGAGCCCTGGAAAAGGTTGCCTAGAGAGACTGAGGAGTGTTCATGTCTGGAGAGATTTCAAAGCCACCTGGACATTGTGATCCTGGGCAAGCTGCTGTGGGTGCCCCTGCTTTAGCAGTGGGGTTGGACTAAATGATTCGCAGAGGTCACTTCCAACCCTGCCACACTGGGATTCTGTGATACTCTCAGCCTAAAATAGAAGGCCAGAGATGTACTCCACCTTGAAACAATGCAGAGCAAATTACAAGAAAGCTTTTACAAACAAGAGTGTTTTGAATTTCCTACAGTCTCAAACCCAAATCAGTAATTCCTCTGAAGTATTTTCTACTCCAAGCAAAAGAGAGACGAGGCTGAAACAGATGAGTGAACACAAACTTGCTGATGCTTCACAGAGCTGTTCTTAAATAATGACTCAACTTAATGTGAATAACCACAGGGAATATCAAAACTTGTTGTTTCAGCTAAAGAAAACTGCTCCCAAAATCTTTCCAGGTAAGAATAACAGCCTTGGCATTTCATAGGATCCATCAAAGCCTTTTCCAGTCCATTTTCACCAATTCTTCATGAAACAGAGTGTGCATCTAATGAATCTGATTGGAGACAAGAAGTGCTCCTCTAAAATGAGGTCACACTGTGGATGCCACCTCGTTCCCTGTGCTGCCACACTTATGTAAATGAAACCAGGACCTTAAACACACCAGTCTTGCTCTGCCAATGTTTCTAAGTGCCACCCAAACCCAAGGCAGCAGATGAAAGGATGTGTATGGCCCAAGATAACACATAGGTCCTGGGTTAGGTATCATATGATAGGACCTCTTTAATAAGCTTCAGTAAACTTGGGTTTAAACATGAAGGCAGTACAGGGAGTGCACCAATATTCTCCAGGAATCCTTCCAAGTTGAAACTAATTCAAATACATTATTTTCTGGGGGAGGAGTGCCAAGGAATTAGCTTTGTCAGGCACTTCCCTCCAGGTAGAGAATTTTCCCATCATTTTTCTGACTCCCATAATCACTCCAGCCACAGCAGTAGACACCTTTGCTTCCTGAGCAGCCACAGCTCAATAGTGACAGTCCGGAGCATTCCACTGAAGAGAACAGTCAGGAAAGAACAAAGTACTCTAAGTCCCTACGTTGCTGTCACATCTCCCAGAAGATTCTGCAGGCCCAAGGTGCTTGAGCATAGCATGTTGCAAGTCCTCTAACCTGTCTGCCACACAGTACTGAGTTATGCTTCTGCCATGCTGAGGATTCCAATATAGCAACAGAATAGTATCAATATTTCTGTGTAAGCCTCTGCTGAAAGAACACTTTCAAAACATAGTTCTTGAATGAAGGACTTTATTAGGATCAGTAAACTCTTAACAAATGCACTCCCAGGCTTGAACCAGCACACACTTCAGACTTAAGAGGTCTATATTAAGCACACCCTACTTCTCCCTCTGCAGCCCTAAATTCAGAATCCTACTTAAGTGGTCACTGGCAGCTGTGGATAAAACAAGGCTAGTAACAAGAGGCTGAAGTATTCAAAAAAGAGTGACTAACATCTATCATAAAGACAGTATTTAGGCACAAAGCCAGATCAGAGGTAGGGAGTCTACCCGAAAGATTTAAAATACTAACCTTATATCCCTTCCTCTGTTGAGCAGGTTTAGTTTCAGCACCACACAAGAACGTTCCCCTCATAAAGGGGAAATAAAACCTGCTATCAGATTTCATGCAACTCTGTAACATTTATGCATTTTCCAAAGTAAATAAAACCTTTTATGTACCTTGTGACGAAATACTTAATAGCTCTTAATCTGAACATTAATTGCCCCTGGCTGAAAGCTGTAAGATTGCCAGTGGTCCCCGGTATGTCAGAAATTGTTGACAAAATGGAGGTTGGGAGGAGCTTTCTATTTGCTTTTAGCTTTACAGTATCTCTCTTGGCTCCCATTCAGATTGCCAGACCAGATAGCAAAACCATAGTGGTACGAATGTTTCCATCAATAGTCAGTAGCATTCGCATGCCATAATGTGCTCCCTAGAATTATACAAGCTTTACAGCGCAGAAATCTCCAGGGCCAACAAAGTCATTAAGGCAAAGCTTTGGGGGAAATGCTTTTTTTATTAAGAACCATCATGCTTCATCATTTCATTTTCCACAGTTTCTAAAGGACTGTTAGAGATGAAATGAAAATACCTGCGAGGAAACTGGGGGAAATGGCCTTGCCTGCCAGCATGCCTTGCCTGCAGCGGTGAGGGATGATGGTACAGCAGTTAAGAGATCTTTTTCCATCTTGAATTCTCTCACACTATATGGGCTATCAGTTCTGCTTTCATTTGTTCATAAAGGATAAATTCGGGACACAAAGACCAGCAACTCTACAAGAAAAACCTTCCTGGCTCAGCATCAAACACAAAATCCAATTCTAAAAATGCACTGTCAGATACAAGCGTACACAGATGCTCAAAGCAGCTAGAGCAAAGCAGCAGTCTGAGCACTTGTAATGTTTACAGAGCTGTACAGTGCAGCTAATTCAACACTGGAGAAGCAGAATATAAAAAGGGTCCACTAATTTCCCCAATATTGAATTCCAGTAGCTGACAGAAGGGGAAGAGATCCTTTAGGCACAATCCAGTGGATTTCACAATCCACTGAAATTATTTGTTCTCAGAGTGATCTGTCCTGGAGAAGCGATTAAGCTCTTTCAGCCAGCTTTTCTGCAGGAAAGTATTGAAAATGAGAAGAATGTATAGCCAAAGCATTCTCAAAACCTGCAACTCTCACCATTGCATCTAGCAAAGAATAAAGGAAAAATGCACCAGAAGCCTGAGAAACAAAACATTCATTTGGACGGTAACTGAACATGTGAAGTATCGAGCAAAGAGGGTGCACGTACATTTTTAATAGACAAATCTCATGCTATAGATTGCAAATCTAAATGCCTCTGATCTCTTCTTCAAAGGCTCAGAGGAACGGAAGGCAATTCTGCCAGCATATACAGCACAGCAGCCACATCTCAGAGCTGCTGTAAGGCGACTATTTCTGAGGAGCCAGGCATCACTTAATGCCTTTTACAGATTCGACTGAATCCACATTTTCAGAACAAAAGAAGGGGTTTATTATAGACTAAGAGAAAACAATGACTGATACAATCTCTTTCACTCTAAATAATGAAAAGAATCATTTCCATTAAATTTAGAAGGCACAAGAATAACCCCACATTTATGTAACAGATTAAATGTCTGGATTTTGATGAAACCCCTTCCTCGTCTCCTAGGATAAAGGACAAAACTCTATATGGAGTTCTCCATTACTGGAAGCAAAGCTTTGCTGTAACAAATTAATCCATACCAAAAAAAATATCCCCAAACATATTTAAATTTCAAAAGATACAGATCATAAAACATAACAACCATCTGTATTTTTTCTGATAGATAATTTTAAGTCAAGGAGAGTCGGCAACAGAGGAAGAACCTGAAGTAAAACAGCAGCCTGAGATTTCTAAAGCTTCTTAGGTACATACTTATGTGGGAGGAGAAAGAAAAAAAAAAAGATTAAGAAACCATTACCTCAAAAGCAACCCTGCAAATAGAGATGCACAGCAAAGGCACAGGCAGGGAAATGAGAGTATGCAGTAAATCAATGCTGCACTGACAGAACCACCAGACCTGTCTCTTGACATCTCATGCCCCATCAAAAACCTTCAAGTGTCCAAAGAAAAACTCACAAACACACCCTGCATTGCTCAAGCCTTGCTATGAGGAATAGTTTGAAGCCTCTGGTGGCATTTAACAAGGCAAACAATAGTTACACACTAATTAAAGTTAAGAGCTGATGAAGTAATAACCCTGTGGAACAAACCAAAGGTGTGCTCAGCATACCTTAGTGACTGGCACTGCAGTCCAGCAGCCTTAGGATGAAAACAACAGTATTTCAAGCCAGCTCCTAAGTTAAGAATTTTTGTCCACAGAGATCTCCAGACCTCAGAAGAAAAAAATGAGGATGTCCTGGTAATAAATAGAAATGTTCTTCATAGTAACAACTGATAGGACAAGAAGGAAATGGCCTCACGTTGCATCAGGGGAGGTTTAAGTTGGGTATCAGATGAAACTTCTTGACTGAAAGGGTTCTCTGAAGCAAGCTCCTCAGGGAGGTAGTTGAATCCCTGTCCCTGGAGGGCTTTCAAAACCGTGTAGATGTGCTGCAGAGGGACACAGTTTAGCACCAGACTTGGTAGAGTTGAAGAGTAGTTAGGCTCGCTCATCTTAAAGGTTTTGTCCAACCAAAGCCATTCTATAATTCTCCAAAAGCTCACACTGAACCAATGCTCAAGTATTATTACACTGTTAGTTAGGAGACAGTAAAAATTCTCATACTTGAAAACCTTTATGCACTCTTTTTGAGCCGTCCATCATCAAAATACTTTCTTTGGAGTAAAAAATCATTTCTCCTGCTCCTCTCCACAGCACTAAATGGACAGAGATTTTCTCCATCCTATCTTGATATCTTGATCTGCTTTCCTCTACTGCCTTCCTCAAAAAATGTCCATGCATGCCAGGGGACTGCCACTGTTTTATTTATCATTTGAGCACAGCTTTGGGGGACAGGACACAATAAACTTCAGGTTCTTAGAAGTAGTGCTCAATCGATTCACCACACTGGCTCAGTTACAGTCCTCTACACACTGTAAGCCTTCATTTCAAGCAAAGATTTTCCTTCAGAATTAGATCACAACCACTGACACTGCAGCCAAAGCAGCTTTCATCAGGTCATTACTTGTATTAAGAAGGATTTAGTGCCAAATCAGGACTCTTCCTAATGTGATGGGGAGTTCCCCCAAGCAGTGTTAGAAGGATCAGTATTTTATATTGATACTTGCATATCAAATGCTGATAATACAAACAAACACAGACATGTTCAAAGCATCACTGGTCTAGGAACTGCTGAGCAAACACAGGAAACTGCATACCAATATTTTGGTTCCCAAAGCAAAATTGCAGCAACATAACATAGCAGAAAGATGCAGGAAATACTCCGTGTTTCTAACTTTTTTTTTCCCTGAATGATATCTAAACCAAAAAGAACTCAACAAGTTTTCAAGCATTCATTTTAAAACTAGAAACAAAACCCCTTCATCCACAATCTCCCTCCTGAGGCTGGGGCCCATCACATCAAACACTGGAAAACATTCACAAAAGCGGTTTGACAACACTACCTTTGGGAACTGACAGCAAACAGCCGCTTTTAAAATTGATTTATGTCAACACACATTGTCTCCAAAACAAATATTTAACTAGTCATTTGAAGAGATATTAGTGCCATGGAACAGGCCTGCAAAGACTCAGCCACTGCAAAAAGCCCTTGCAGTCAGCATAAGCACATCAGTGCTCCTGGCAGGAACCATTTGCTCTCATCTCTAACAGAATTACAAAACCTCTCAAATAAAAGGAAGAGAAACTTTTTATGGGTGCTTGCTTTTACTTACAGCCATGGTAAGAGGCTGGAGATCCTCCAGACTTTCCATATTCCTGCTCTGAGTAGCTGGTGGATAGATTTGGCTGACTGGAGCCTCGGCCAAAGGTGATCTGATTGCTGCCCACTCCGGTGGCCACCTGAGCCATGCGTTCTTTGGTCTTCAGCGCTTGGGCCCTCTCTGTCTTGAGTCGCTCGTCATCCTTCAGAAGAGACACCAGCTGCTTGGATTTCTCCCTCACATTGATGCCCTGGTCTTTGCCATCTCGATCTATATACTGAAAATCTTTCAATGTCTGGATAGCAAAAATATTCTCTTTACACTGCTGTGCCACTCGCTCGGAACCAGTTTTAATCAGGTAATCTAGCAGAGTAAGGGCCTTGTAGACGTGTCGCCAGTTCTTGCCGTGGTCATTCAGGCGTTTCCAGATCATGCTCATAATTTCAGAAAAGGCCACAACATTGTATGTCAGATCTGCTATTTCAGTCATTAATGAACTAGAGGGACCCCAGGGGTCATTCGAGGTCGCTTCCCGAACTTTTATTTCGGCCTCTGAGTAATTGTTCACAATGTTCTTCATCTGCCGTCTGATTGATGTTGTCATTTTTATTTCCCTTTTCACCAAGACGGATTCCAGAACACAAACAAAACTGAGCTATATTTGCTCTGCTAGGAACGTTTCTGAACTGCGAAGGCTCCGTATCAGTGGCTTATTTGTAACACGTTCCACTACAATCATTTCCCCTCTTCAAGAGAATGACACAAGAAAGCGAAAATCATGACCTGAGTGAGGAAAGAAAACAAAGCACATGAGTCATATCTTTAATTATTCCCACATGAAAAGCAATCTACATGGAGAAATAAGTTTTAGCAGGGAGGCTGTACTAAATGATCCTCAGAAGTCCCTTTCAACCCCCACCATGCTGGGATTCTGTGAAGTTTTGCTAGAGTTAACAGATTAATTTTCTCGATGGATTTCTTTGGGACCAACCTGTTCTTTTAACAACTAGTATTCAACATTGGAGATGAAAACCTGACCTGATAAAGCAGGAAGATCTCCACGCTGATGCAAATACAAATTTCTATAAGCAAAACAGAAACAAAGTTCACAAAACTACTTCTGGATTTAGTTTTCCAATAACTTGTTTGGTTTCCCACAAGGCAAAACCCACCTAGAATCGGTAACGACAGAAACACAGTCCCAGAGAGCTGAGAAGAAACTACATTAGAAATTCCACACTTAGCAGCCATTAGCTTCTCTCTAACAATTGACAAATGCAGTGTCCTGCCACCACAGATTCCCACAGAGCACTGAGAACAGAATCTCCTAAACACTAATCAAGCCATGTTTGAAACTTCAGGTAAGCTCAAAGTACACTCAGTTCTCCTTTTTAGTGCAGAGATCTTCAATAGTGCTCTGCAGTCCACTGAAGGCCAGGGAAGAGAACCTAGCACCAGAAGGACACAATCCAACTCAAGGTCACCTTTAATTCTAAGCAGATTAAAGAGGAATTTTGTTTTATTCCAAATGTATTTACTTTGTGCATTTCACAATACTCATCAAATCCATATTTTCTGCTCCACGTGTCATTTGCACAGCACAGAAGAATATTTAATTATAGGAAAATTGAATTGTAAGACCACAATTACTGACAAGAGAACCGAAGCACAAACTCTGGAGCTAGGAAGCTGTTGCAGTTATATATTTAAGGTCACTGTTTTCAGCAAGCAGACGCCTGTAAAGCTTTGGAATACATTACTTGGGTGAACTGGCAGGTCTTGCTATTATTTAACACAGAACAGTCTTTGATATTCACTAGCTGCAGGAACGCTAAGCCCTGACTGTGTTAGGGAACTTACCACGTTACTAGAACTTCCACACTCAAGATGTCCTCTAGTAACATTTCTCCCAACACACCAAAGAAGCAGCAGCAGTACCACTTACAAAAGGCAGAAGTAAAGCAGAGAAAAGCAGAATTGTCAACTCAGACAACACACAGCTTTACAATGACCTTCTCAACCTGAAGGCACGTTGCACCCTTCCTAGAAAACCATTCTGGGCAAGTACAACTACTACAGAACAGCACCAGTGAGGTACTGTAGTTTACTTTGTTCCACAAAAGTTAATTTTTGTTAGAAGAAAAAAAAAAAAATTAAATGAGATCAACACTAAACTTCAGGAAACCTGCATCCATCCTAGTCTTCTCCCAATATCTAAAACCAGCTGTAAAAGAATGGCATTCTGTTGTCAGATAGCTGGTAGCAAGACTAATAAAAAGAAGCATCTCCTCCTGGGGCACGTACAGGTTTGTTGTGCACTAGAAACCCAGAATCCAAAAAGGCTGATCCTATATTAAAAAAAACCCAGGTGTTCATGACTGCTGCTTCACTCCAAATGCCCAAATATGGTCATTCTCTAATGCAATACTCTCAAAAGCTGAGGTATCAATAAATCCCAAACTACTTAACACACACACTTTATTTGACCTAAACCATTTCTTCTTGTCAATCATCGATTAAGCCAAGTCCCCAGACAAAGCTGAAACAAGTTATCCAAGAAGGTGACAGCATCTGGTAGAAAGATGGTCATAAAGAACTAGCTGCAGGCAGTAACTTCTTTGGCTGGTAAAATTGGAAGCAACAGAGGATATAAGTGCCAATCTAATTATGAGCACAACCATACTCATGATATTGGTCCCAAAATATAAGAAAGCAGTCCCCCTATAAGGGCTGAGCTTTTCGCCCAACCAGAAAAGCAGAAAGTAACCCATGAGAACTATGAAATCTCCTAAATCAGTTTGATAAAAAGTCCACCAAGCCAATCATCTTCAGATACCCTCAAGCAAAAGGTATAAAAAATAATACACTACATATATATTACCTTGCCTTAGCAGCAGCTTATGGAGATGCAACCTATGGAGAAGGCTCTACAGCCAGCAATGGGTACAGTGTCTCTACCGACTCCTTTTTTGAAGGCACTTGGGAGCCATTTCTCATTTCACCCTCTGCAAGCACACAGCAGTACTGTGACCACTCTCCACACACAAATACTTCAGCTCACTTTAATCCTGGGAATTTATTCTTCAAGCTGTAGACATGGGGTAAGACTTCATGAAAGAACAAGCAGAATTCAGGTTATGTCATTCATAATTCTACAGAAATTTTCCATCTCTTTCTGAGCTGAGGATCTCCTGAAATTCAATCTCTCTATTTAGAAGCTGCTCCAATCATCCCTGATGTCTTTCCATGCACATACTACACTCCCATTTCTCAACATATATACACCACTCCAAGCACTCTACATTTCAGATCTGGCAGCAAGAGAAGTTTGTATCACAATATAATCACTTACTGCTCACCATTTCCTCTTCTTTATCAAATACTTTCTAAAAGTCTATTTACCTTTGGGCACTTGTGCCAAAGCACATGAAACCAGGGTAGATTCCGCTCCCTATGCCTCTGCACTGAGGCAATTTCACCTGCCATTTTACCACTTGGCAGGTCTCCATTTTTTCATCCTTCCTTTCAAGTCAAGATTTGTTCCAAATTTGACTTACTCGGTTCAATTTGGCCACTTGATTACTCAGAGATGATCTGGAAAAGCATTTGCAAGAGCACTGATCTCTGGCAGAACACTTCACTGGGAACAACCTCTCCCTGTGAGAACCAGGCATTTGCTTCTAACCTCATTTTCCGTCTTTTAACTTGCTGCAAATCTATTAAAAACATTCTTGTCTTATGAGAGTTTTGTTTCTTTAAAGGCCAAGCATAAGAGGCCTCCCCAAAATGTTTTTTATACACTATATAAGCAAATGCGTCACCTATCTGCACCTCCCCCACCAAAGACAAAGAGAAGTTTGTTTTATTACCTGTTACAGCTGCACCCAAAAAAAAAAATCATTTTAATACCACTCATGGTATTTGGGAAGGTAAATTTTATAGCACATGGGAACACCTACTACTCCTCAGTAACACCAACTCTGGCCAGTGAATTAATCCTAACAACACCATCAGCAGGCACAGGGACAATCCGGGTGTAATTTTGCATGCTCACTGTAAACCAGCACCAAACCCAGTGGCCTCCCAACCTTCCAACAGCTTCCCCATTTTCTCTCTTGCATCAAATACAACAATTACACAACAGCACAATAAAACTAATCAACTTAAGGTCTCACAGAAAATTAGCTCTTCAGCAGTGGTTTGTTTTCTGTCACATCAGGAAGGTGACCAGGCTGCAGTGCGACACAGTCACATGCTCTGCTGCAAGGCAGACTGTGACAGGACTAGAAACAACCCAACTCTGGCCTCACTTTTAAAGAAGGTGATTAAATGCAACATAAAGATGTGGGCTCCAAAAAACAGCACCTGAAAGAGCAGTCTTTATTCCTGCCCAGCTACATCACATGCATTAGGAACCTGTGCACATGGTGCGAGAGAAGAATCCAAATGAACAGCAGCAGGACTCAAGGCTCTGCTGTGCTCTCCATATGGGATGTGGCTAAACAAAGGAAAACTTTTCCTGGCTTTGCTGTTAACTGAGGGCAAGAAGCAGAAAAAAAATCATAGATTGACCCAGAGGAGAGAACCACATATCTGGATAACACTCAGGTTTATGTATAGGATTTATGAAGTGAACTACTAAGAAAACTGCACCCTAAAACAAGTGATCCTGGAGCACATACACACTGCAGCTCCAGTCCCCAGACTACTGAAGAAGGCTACTAGCAGAGAGTAAGCCTGGAGTAGTGCTTTGAACAACCAAAAGAACAAACATTTGAAGAGGACAACAAAATTAATTGAAATAAGCATTTTTTACTCTTCCAGAAAATTAAACCTATCACTTATTTCCCTGTGACAGACCTGAAAACCATCAATCCATTAGTGCTGGGATGATCCTTTACTTTCACATCTTTGATTCACGAGAACAAGCATCACATTAATTCCTATTTTTTTCCCTTTTCTTCTCATCCTATTCTTTTAACCCACTGAAGACAATTTATTCTAAACTTCATGTTACCCTATTAAAAACACAGAGGATGACCGAAGTTGAAAGAAGATGGACTTTTTAATCTCCCTCATCTAGTCATACTGACACTCAACATAATTTTGGCAGCAGCAGCAATCCTCAGCACACCTTTCAATACTTGCTTTACAAACTCTCTGCTTCCAAACCACGAAAAGGAAGCATTTCACTTGATTGTTGCAGGTCTGGAAGCACTGTAACAGCCTATCTCGTGATTGAAGAGATCAAAAAGGCAGTTATCCCTTCTGCATGAAAGCAAGGAAGCATTTCTAATGCATTATCAAATACTTAGAGAGAAAGTTTAGGGTTGTTGTTTTTTTTTTTTCCCCCAGAGATGTCAGTGAATTAACTTCTCACAACAAACCGCAAGGCAGTACAACGCACTTGCAACTTCAGCAAAAATCTGAGTTTTCATTTTGAACAGCACTGTTGCAAAGGAAGCAGAAAGTAAAGCTCGCTGACGAAAGCTGCTGTTCCTCTCTTACAGCAGGAAAAAGGCCATCAGCTTGGAGAGATTTATTTAAAAGGTTAAGCTGAGGGAAAGAGGGAGTTGTTAGTATGTTTACTTTAGATGAGTCTTCCTCATTTTCTCTTCCTTGGTCCCTACAAGCCATTTTCTAAGTAACCTGTCATCTTTAAATAGACAGAAAAAGAAACACACACCAAGTGGGTGACTCACCTATGCTATCAAGGGTAACCTGGAGGGCAATGTCCCATTTCCTTTTCCTATGCCAATAGCTGCATCGCACACATAACCCCTCCTGCACCTGAGGAGGAGCAAGCCCCTGCACCAGTACAGATGAAGAGTTGTTCTGCTGAAAAGCAGCTCTGCAGAAAACGTCCTGGGGCAGTGCTGGTGGAGAACAAGTTTACCATGAGCCAGCAATATGCCCCCGTGGCCAAGAAGGCCAATAGCTGCCTGGGGAACATTAAGAAGAGTGTGAGCAGGTCAAGGGAGTATTGTGTCCAGTCCTGGGTTCCCCTGTTCAAGAGAGACAGGGAACTACTGGACAGAGTCCAGTGAAGACTACAAAGATGCTGAGAGGCCAGGAGGGTCTCTGTGAGGGGGAAAAGGTTGAGAGTCCTGGGGCTGTTGAGCCTAGAAAAGAGCAGCCCCAGTGGGAACATTCTCAATGATCAATAACAGCTAAAGGATAGGATGCAAGACAGTGATGTCAGACTCTTTCCCATGGTGTCCAGCAACAGGTCAAGGGGCAACAGGCACAAACTGGAACCCAGAAGGTTCCATCTGAACAGGAGGAGAAAACTCTGTGCTGTGACGATGCCAAAGCCCTGGAGCAAGCTGCCCAGAGAGGCTGTGTGGAATTCCCTTCTCTGGAGAGATTCCAGACCCGACTGGACATTGTGATCCTGGGCAACCTGCTGTGGGTGACCCTGCTTTACCAAGGGATTTGGACTACATCTCCAGAGGTCCCTTCCAAAACCCACCATGCTGCAATTCTATGAATTCTCATGGTGCTTTTCTAGATATGTGAAGACAGAATAAATTCTTGACTGAATTTCTCAACATCTCTGTCTCACAAGAGGTTAAATTCAGTAAATCAAATCTACACGAGGAAACCATCTTTAATTTGTTAAGACTAAACAGAAATGAAGCCAAGCCACAAAGTCCTTAATAAACTTAGTTCAAAGTAACAGCCACACAAATTCACCTATGTACAGGCTTTCAGCAGAATCCATTCAGATCTCTGGAATGCAAAACTCAAACCAGGGTTTGTCTGCACTGATAAAATGCCCTTCATAAGCAGCCTAAAGGTAAATATATACACAGCCCAGCTAAGTATGGACCGGAAAAAGGTTATCAAGTGGGCCCTAAAACTGTTTAAATTAGCATTAAACATAAAGAATTCAGCAGAAAATTGTATAAAATTTTAATTAACAGTGTTACAGGAAACATATATTAAGTTATATTACAAATTTACAGTTAAGTAACATGGACCTCAAAACAAAGAGGGTTTTTTTCTGTATGCAGTTATTCATTCAGCCACTCTGTGATTTCAACACATCCTAAATCTACACTAAAATATCTCCCCAGTCAAGAAATACAGGAAAAGACAGCTACAAGTTTTCATCCAAAGAGTCACACTGCAGTTAAAAAGATTGTTCTGGCAGTCACTGCAAAATACACTTGAAGAGCTCAAGGAAGTTCCCTTATTCAGTTCAAAGGACAGTCCTCAGCAGCTGTGCTGGCAACCGAGGGACCAACACTGACCTGCTGCAATACTGGGGACACAGGTGGGCTGTCAAAAGGCCAGTTTGCTGCTAAGCAGTTCTGTACTGGCATAGAATCATAGAATGGTAGAGGCTGGAAGGGACCATCCATGACAGCACATCCTCTGAACAAAGACATCTGAACAGTACCACCCAGGATATTTGCACCCCACCATCATCTCAACAGAATGGAAGGGAAATCTAAAGCCCTAAAGAGCCACCAAGTGTCTCTCCTAGCCGAAGACCTGCTATGGTGGTTGCTAGGAGAAGCTCCAACTTAACATAAAACCAAGGTGTGTGCTCTCCTCTAAGGTGTGAGCGCACACAAATAGCTAGAGATCTGCTCTCCTTGCTACCAGGGAGGAATGAGATAGGCAGGCAATCCCTGGGGGCATCTACTCCAAGATAAATCAGAGAACCCAGGGTCTGGAGAGCAAAGGATCAGACTGAGCAAAGTGCTGCCAGCTGCTGATTAAGACAGAAGCTCCCCCAGACAGGCAAACACTGACACCACACCTGCACTGAGCAAAAAGCACAGCTCCAATTGTAGCACTCAGCTCCTGTTTATGGTGAAAGAAAAAGGAGTCCTATTATCCGACACTGTAAATTCACATCCCAGTTTTCTTGTGGTTATATGTACGAACCCAAACCCACTGTGCTCTTGGTCTCATTTTCCACACACAGGAATGAGAAATATTAAGCACAAGCCTTTGTCAGAAATAGAACAATCCATTCTAAAAAATATAGCAATGTTGTTTTTCTTACACTGGATGCTACACTGCTAGAAGAATTTTCAGAACTAATTAATTCTTTCAACTTTTTTTTCCCCCCTATTCATAAATAATTCTCACAGAACAACTGGATGACCAGAGGCTATCACTATACTGCCTCAAGTGTAATATCCTATTGCAATACAAACACTGTTCCCAAAAGCAAACAGGAAGAAGGGCAACTGCACACTGTGGTCACTTGGAGAGGAGCACTAAGAGAAGTAAAGAAGCTTGGCACTATACATAAAAGACAACAAGCAGCACACTTATTAGCTCTCTCTGGCTATTGTACAGCAGAGAAAACAGCAATTCATGTGGATAAAACAGTCAAATGAAGATACTGGAATTACCATCAATGCCCTTCCTCAACCTTCAAAATTGTTTAGGAAATGAGTTACAAATACAGATTGCCAAACGGTTTGAAGAAGAGGGCTAACGCCAGAAGAAAGGTTTCATTTCCATTTTTCACAGCTTAAACGCTTGTCTGCTTCAGTGTAATTTCTGAGAAGAGGAAATGGTTCAAAATTCAAAGTTTTGGAAGCATTCCACTCCCTTTTACAAATGAGAGAACAAGGTTAGCTTTCACAGACAGCAGGTGGCCAAATTATTTCTTTATTTAAAGAGTTAATGCTGAAAATTAATTCTCCTTCACATTTATGCATATTCATGAACCCCAAGGTTAGGTTCTACACCAGCTCTCAAGACTCAGAGAGAAAAAACTAACCCCAGCTGGTAGGGCCACGTAGTTGTAAAACAGATTTGGTCAAGTTTTCTTTATAACACCTTTTCTTACTTTGTGTCTACTTAAATTACCAGGGCAGTGCTTGAGCTCACTGAAGAGTTTATCTCATTACTCAAGAGTTACAGAAAGAAGCAGAAATCTAACTTGCATCTCGCCGTGAAGAACAAACAGTGCTACCTGGTCACTTTACTTTGGGATCCACCAAGTCTGAGCTGTCAGTGCTCTGACATTCCCTGTTAGGTCTGACTTTGCAGTGCATAAGGTAGCTGGAATTATCGACAGCGTAGAGATCCATTCCCAAGTGCTGGGTAAGGGGACAACCTCTGTGAGAGCCTTGCAGATGACCACAAACGATCCAAAGCCGGCCTACACTGGAGAGCTAATTTTAGGATTACAAGCTTTGACATCTCTTTATAAATAACACATTCCTCCTTCTGTGGCTGGGGCAAGTGTCATCAATGGCACTACCTGCATTCCACACAGACCTCGGTGTAGGTTCCCCCTGGTAAAACAGCAAGCACTGGGTGAGTAACGAATAACAGAATATTGCAGGATTACAGGGTAAGGTCAAGCTAGTACGCACTGAACCAGGAATTCTAAATGCAAATTAATCCAACAGGGCAGTGGAAATACCTCGCTAAACTTTCACAAGGAATTTGTTCTCTAGAGATTACCTACTTGAAGGAAAGTGCTTTGCCTTTTATTCTCACAAATAGAGTAGGAAAAGTAAAAATCACCCCATTGTGTGCCCCAGCAAAAAGGTAACTATCTGGAATACACTGAAGTCATCAGGTGGATCTGAGTAGCATTTTCAACTGAATTGAAGACAGTAGTAGACATTTCTCCTCTTCTCTATTTTCACTTTGGAAAGGAGGAAGATGTCTGATGTACTTGCCAAAGGGTGTGTTTTACAATCTATCACAAATCAAAAAGTCCAGTCTTGTCACTTAGGTTGCTTCCTGGGTGACAGGCACCTGCCAAAGCTTTGCAAGTCATTACACCTTCTCTCCCAACGGCTAACAGCCCTGCTAGATCAGCTTGAACACAGGAGGAGCTGCAGGTAATGCAGCCCTAAAGCTTACAAGACCACAAAATGTTGGATACACCCTTCAAGTCATGGTGTTTTCTTATGCAGCTGCTTTTTTTTTTTTTTCATTTAAAGCTGACAGGAACTACTATATTCATATATATGTGTGTGTGTGTATGTGTTGTGTTTATGTCTCAGACTCAATATTTTGGGAAGGTACCTGCTACTCATAATTACCCAATGATTTCATTAACTAAATTCAGTTGTTATTATGAAGCAGACATCACCATAAGCAGAACTCTATCCACCTACACATCCCAGACATGAAACCACATCAATAAATTCAGTAGGCCAAAGGCAAATGCTTTACCATGACAAAGAATGAGAGGGAAGAAAAAACAGTTTAAGTCTGTATGTGCCTACCTTTAGCCTGTATCTGGGCTAAACTACAGCAGTTGCTCTACCGACCTGATGACCCCTCCCCAAGAGAGAAGGGGAACTAGGAAGAGGTGAGAAGATCCTTGGGTTGAAATGAAAACAAATTTAACAAAACAGCCAACTAATCCCAAAGTAAATATAAAATTATACTCAGCTCAGTGAGTAGCCACACTGAACAGGAAAGCAGCCCTTGGAAGCAGAGCAAGGAAGAGGAGGCTGAAGGGAGACCTCACTGCTGTCTACAGCTACCTGAAGGAACGTTGTGGAGAGGCTGCTGCTGGGCTCTGCTCACAGGTAACTGGAGACAGAACGAGGGGGAATGGCCTCAAGCCAAGACTGGGTAGGTTTAAATTGGGCATAAGGAAAAAGTTTTTCATGGAGAAAGTGGTCAGGCACTGGAATGAGCTGCCCAGGGAGGTGGTGGAGTCACTGACCCTGGATGTGTTTAAGGGTCATTTGGATGTGGTGCTTAGGGATATGGTTTAAGGCGAATCTTGTAGAGTAGGGTTATAGGTTGGACTTGGTGATCCTGAGGGGCTTTTCCAACCTGGATGTTTCTGTGATTCTGTGAAGGGAGGCCAAGCTAAGGAAGAGGCCATGCAGGAAGCTCTCCTCTCCTCAGCAAACTTCCCCCTTTACCTGAGCACGATGCTCATGCTACGGCATACACCTGGTGCCTCAGGCCAGCTGCTTTGGTGACTCCAAACTACTCCAAGTCTGCAGCCTATGTCTGTCCCAGTAAAGCCATGACACCATGTTACTACTGGTAGGAGACATGAATTTCTAATGAAAAGGGACTGCTGAAGGAACAGGTCAAGCTCTGCAAAGTCCTGTCTGTCCATACATCCAGAGCATTACCATTTTCTTCACTTTAAATTGAGTAATGGCTGCTAGTACAAACTACAAGCCTGTAAAGAAAATGGAGATTGATTTAATATCCTACCTGCAATCATCAATGCCCATTCATGGCCTAAAACTTCGCCTGCCATCCCTTAACTCAACTATCACACTTGCTAGCAACTAACTTAAGGCCACTTTAACCCTCAGAAATTAAGCTACACGCAGCTGTATTCTCGTGACTACATAAGTTGCTATAAAATCATAATGCAGGAAATGTATATCCTAAAACCCACTATGCACCCTATTGGAGGGCCATTTTGGCCAAAAGCCAGGGTTTTACACCAGGCTTTACTGTTCAGCAGTCAGGCTCAGAGAGGAACTGAGGATATGGCTTCATCTTACACCTCACTCTCAGCTGGCTGACGGCTGCCACTGAGGGCGGCATCCTGCTGCTACCTGTTCTGTGTCCTGCTCCTACCTACTCCACCAACACAGGCCAGGTCTGGAGATAGAGTAAGTTCTGTGAGTTAATCTGACAAACTGGGGGAGGTGAGGGGGAGAAGGATAGCTGGGGCTTCTGACAGATCAGGTCACCAAACCAATTAATCCGAAGGTCACTCTCATTACCCTAAAGTGCACCACAAATAGGGGAAGCAACATTCATCTTAAGAGCAATCTGCAGTTACATTTCACAAGGCAAAATGTAAAGCTGCACCCTGAAAGCTCAAATTGGTGGTGAAGTTAAAGGTGATGGGTTTATTCTGTGCTTGCTTTCAGCAGGTAACAGTGCAAGAACTGCAAATGGGGTTTTCTGGGAAATCGCCTTTTATTCCCTAGTAATAGGAACAAGCTCATTTTGTTTCACAATGAAGACAGCCACAAAAAAAAGAAGGAAATTTGGTCCTTTACTCTTTTAAAATTGGCTGCCACCTTAAAAATCTTGGCCTTACCCTTTTACAGGCTGATTTTAGCTGTCTGCCCTGCAGCTTTCCCTCCTCCATACCTTTATCTTTTCACACTGTACACCACGCAGCTTCCAAAATCCTTTCCAAACAATCCTACCTCTTTTCCTAACAAAGCTGTTTAACATACCCAGCACTACTACCTCAGTAGGAAAAGCAATTCCATCCAACAGAGAGAGCACAACAACCCTGCCATCAGCAGCCTGAATTTAAGCTGGGTTAGGCTCACCATGAAGCAGCACTCCAAAGTACTGCCAGTCACTTTGGTCTACTTCAGTGCTGTCCCAGTTCCTGATTTTGAGCTATATTTTTGATGGAAGTGAATCACTAAGATGCCTCACCAAAAAAAAAAAAAAAAATCATGTTTGATATAAAGATTTTTCCTCATTATGTTACTTGAAATGTTCTGATTCCTTCATTCAGGCACTAATAAGAATCATCCCTTTGGACAAATTCAAATATTTGTTACTATTGTTTTGTTCTTTTGAGGGGGAACTAGGAGGGGGGAAGGAAAAAAAAAAGGCTGGCTCAAAGCTGCCAGTAAATCTCTCACACTCTCAAAAATTTGCAGCTGTCAGTGTAACAATTGCAAATGTTCTCTGAATCTTTCCTTCAGCACTAATATTCTACCTACTGTTTTATCTATTCTGGTTATTTAGACTGAGAATTATTTGAGTGGGAGTCAGCTTGCTCTTCTCAGAGAGGATGACAAAGGCTCACTACTCAAAAGCATCTGTGCCTGTTCCATTACTAAAGGTCATTTTCTTCCAGCCAGCTCTTGCAGAGAACATGTTACACCCTCCCAGCTCTGATACTCTGCAACCAGCAAATCTGTACATGTCCTTGGGACTCCAAATCTCCTGTAAGGAGTCCACATGTAGAAGACAATCCCTACCATTCATAAACCAAAACTCAAGCCTCTGATACTTCTGAAGCAGCTGATTATAGTCATAGAACAGTTTGTGGCTGGGTTGGAAGAGACCTGAAATATCATCTAATTCCTATCCCCTTGCCATGGCCAGGCACACCTTCCACCACACTCTGTCCAACCTGGTCTTGAACACCTCCAGGGAGGGGGCATCCATGAACTCCCTGGGAAAGCTGTTCCAGTCTCCCACCACCTTCAATAAAGACTTATTTTCTTAATATCCAGTCTAAATCTACCCTTTTCCATCTCAAACATGTCACTCCTCATCCCATCACTACAAGCCCTTGTCAAAAGCTCCTCTTCAGCTTTCTTGCAGGCCACCTTCAGGTACTGAACACATTAAAATTATGGCTCGGAATATGTTTGAAAGAACAAAAAATGGCAAGTAAATCCCCTGTGTAGTGCTACTACTGTCTGTACCTCCCACAGCTGCCTGGTATCCCTGCACTGCTGATTATTCTTTTAACCACTGTTTTAATGAAAGCCATTAAAAAAAAAAACCAAAACAAAACAAAAAAACACCCCAAAACATTCTCTCTCCCTTTAGATTTATAAACAGACTTTAAAAAGTGACTTTAAAAAATTCACCCACTCCATTTTCTAAATTTTTTTTTTTTCTCAAGAGCATTCCATCTATTCCAAATGCACAGAAGAAATTCTAGCCCATTAACATCCATCAGCGAACAGAAGGGTAATGAATTCATCAATACTGCTACACGGCGTGGGCACAGTATCATGCTGAATCATTTAGTAACTACATTTGCAGCAAGAAGAGCTCAAACAACCCGCCTGACGCCGTCAGCGACCATCTTTCCTGGAGGAGGAAAAATGAATGCATTAGGATCACCCTCAATTTTGTTAGCCTTCTTGATGGGCTTGGTGGTGTCTCTACACACCAGCACGTCCATGCCAATCAAATCCTGCCTGAGGTTCCTCCCTTTTGGCCCTCAGATGGGTTGTCGAGCCACTAGCGTCCTTGCAACGCCCTGCCTGTTAATGTCCAGGTGGAATATGTTAGCTCTTAAACCCAGTTTTCAATTTGCAAAGAGAAAAAACCCAAAACAAACACAGCAGACTGTTCCCTCAACACCAGGCTAATGCAACTGCTACAGTGCCACAGGCTTGACTCTGATTTTTCTCTATTTACAAAGCTATGGAGGGACCAGCTGCTTCCTCCAGCAAGAGGTTTTAGAATCATAGAATCAGTCAGGGTTGGAAGGGACCATAATGATCATCTAGTTCCAACCCTCCTGCCATACCCAGGGACACCTTATCATAGATCAGGCTGCCCACAACCTCATCCAGCCTTGCCTTAAACACCTCCAGGGATGTCGCCCCAACCACCCCCCTGGGCAGCCCATTGCAGGCTCTCACCACTCTCATGCTGAACAACTTCCTCCTCAAGTCCAATCTGAATCTCCCCACCTCCAGCTTTGCTCCATTCCCCTGTCCAGTCCTGTCACTCCCTGATAGCCTAAAAAGTCCCTCCCCAGCTTTTTTGTAGGCCCCCCTTCAGACACTGGAAGGCCACAAGAAGGTTAACTGGGAGCCTCCTCTTCTCCAGACTGAACGGTTTTCCCCAACAGTGCTAATTTCTAAACATAGGAAAAGCTAAAATCTACCAAAATCAGACAGTCTTGAGAGAAAACACACAAAAAAATAACATGGAAGCGTAGCTATTGAAACCAGCCCACATCTGTGGCTGGGACTAGAAGCAGAGTTTTGGGGAGAAAGGGAGGAAACCTTACTATTGGGTACAACAGTATTAAGTTTCTGTAACAGCAGAAAGCTATTTGTGGACTCAAGTGGCACCAGGGGAAGTTTAGGTTGGGCATTAGAAGAAACTTCATCCCCAAAAGAGTTATCAAACCATGGAATAGGCAGCAGGGGGTGGTGGTTGAATCCCTATTCCTGGACATGTTTAAGAGGCAGATTTGTGCTGTTGAGGGTTATGGTTCAGCACCAGACTTGACAGAGTTAGAGAATGGTTGGACTTGATCTTAGAGGTCATTTCCAACCAAAAGGACTCTGTGATCCTGAAAAAAATAATAATTATTTTTAAACGAAAAAAAAAATATCCTTAAAGTGTACACAAGAAACAACTCTTCTTGTTTTGCCTTCTCCAGATCTGCCAGGTCTGTCCTTTGCTTCAGCAGTTTTTGGGTTGGCAGCAAGTATGTCCCACTGCTATTTACACTTTCAGTTCGTATTCTAATGAAGTCCAAGAGTAGAAAGGGCTTTCTTAAGGTATCCTTTCTATACCAATTTTCAATACCTTTGCTTCCTTAATATAGCTCAAGTCCCAGCACATATACACTCACACATGTGCCTGCATATCCTGAACTCCCAGGGCGTAATTCAAATACTACTATTAAATCTTTAATGCTTCACTTCAAAGGGTTTTTTTTTAATTATTTTTTATTTTTAATGGCTCTCATCGGTTAGCACCCATGTTTTAAGCCTTTCTACTATATTTTAAATAAACTCCTCTTTTCTTTCCACTTTGATGTTTTCCTTCCTGTCAGCCCTATACTCTGTGAAGCTGCTGGAACTTTGTTTTGTGCAAAATGATGACATTACAAACTCCAAGAGTTATGTTAATCACTGAGCTGTAATCAGGGAGTTGTGTTTTTGGGGTTTTTTTCCCTCCTCTCACCTGCCCTCTGGGCTGGGAGTTGGCAAGGAACCGCTTTAATCAAAACAATGTAGAAACCCATGAGGAGAGAGGATGCAATCGGGAGGGAGCGGGCTCTTATTTGCATGTTTAGCATGTAAGCAGCAGGCGGGGTTTAATTCTCTTCTCTGGTTTCCCATGAAAGGAAAGCCACTGTATTTTATTAAAATAGGAGTTCTGACAAAAGACTAGTCGAGCTGGATGGAAGCACAAGCCTCGTGGCATCTAAAGACACATCATTTTCACACAGCTGACAGGCACCCGATATGGTTTAACTGTAAAACTTTGTACCAACGGCACTGCCATTATAGGTTTGGTCACCATACAGACATGCATCCACACAGACACACACCTGGGACATACCAGTTCTGCTACTTAACAGAAGCTAAGAAGGGCCATGAGGATGATCAGAAGGCTGCAGCACCTCTGCTATGAGGACAGACTGAAAGAGTTGGGGCTGTTCAGTTTGGAGAAGAGGAGGCTCCCAGGTGACCTTCTTGTGGCCTTCCAGGATCTGAAGGGGGCCTACAAAAAAGCTGGGGAGGGACGTTTTAGGCTATCAGGGAGGGACAGGACTAGGGGGAATGGAGCAAAGCTGGAGGTGGGGAGACTCAAACTGAATGTTAGGAGGAAGTTCTTCAGCATGAGAGTGGTGAGAGCCTGGAATGGGTTGCCCAGGGGGGTGGTTGGGGCCACATCCCTGGAGGTGTTTAAGGCCAGGCTGGCAGAGGCTGTGGGCAGCCTGATCTAGGGTAGGATGTCCTTGGGCATGGCAGAGGGGTTGGAACTAGATGATCCTTGTGGTCCTTTCCAACCATGACTGATTCTATGATTCTAAGTTCCACTGTGAGCACCTTTTGCTAACACCAAGTCAACTCACAACGATGTGTTTCTCCCTTTCTTCTACTCTCTCAAACCCCCACCCACTCACCACTTTTCAATTTCTAAACATTGAATGAACAAGAACACAAAAGACAGAATTTTGATGGTGTATTTCAGGCCTGTCTAGAAAGCATAAACCAAAACAAAGAAAACAAAATAACATTTTCCTCCTCTTTTAAAGTTTATTTTTCTTCTGATTAACAAAAATAACCCCCCATTTGAAATAAAACCAAAAGTCATCACTTCCAGAGGCAGGAAAACATAGTAATATACAATATAGTATATTATGCAATGTCCAAGCTGACAAAAAAGAAAAAATTAAAAATCTGGCTCTGTCCCAAGGCACTCAGACACAATTTTGTACCTGCACATCTGGAAATATCTCTGCATTCATGATGCTGAGACATGTTTCTTGCATTTATACCTGGAAAGCTTCAGCACTAAAAACCAACCTCCTGTGTTTGGGATCTACTATGTAAGTGACCAGCCCCAGACCAAGAGATCACTCACATGCTTCCAGTAGAGTACCTGCTAACATCACTTGACCTAGAACATAAACTGTGGGACAGAAACTTCCTCATATACTTATTACGAGGACAACCTACAAAACTACCCTGATGTTAATCACGTCTTCAACATCTCGACAACAGATTATTTCCCATGAGGGTGGTAAGGCACTGGAACAGGTCACCCAGAGAAGGCAACCTTGGAGCGCACAAGCTCATAGCCAGGAAGCAGTCAAAGCCAGGCTGGAAGGGGCCTTAAGCAACCTGGTCTGGTGAAAAGTGTCCCTGGCCATGTCAGGGTGTTGGAACTAGATGATCTTTACGGTCTTCCAACCCAAACCAGTTTAAAATTCTGATTTCAATAGCCTGCAATTCAAGCAGAGCTCTCCCCAGTATTGCACACCTTCACTTACATAACATGTTCTGACTTTCCAAGGCAATGTAAGTTCTCTTGACGGCATCATATGTTCATATTATTGTGAAATTCAATATATGCAGACATTATCAGTTGGCAGATAGACACCAAAATGTCAGTTGCACTGTTCAGTGTGCTTAAAGCAGCAGGCTAGGCAAAAGGAGATTATTCACAATGTAGTCAGATGTAAAGAAAAGCCAGACACTGCAGTCTGTCTCAGTCCCTCACAAAAGGCTCAGCGATTTGTAAACTTTAAATGCAACACTTAAGCAGTTTTGCAGACTGGAAAAAAAACCTCCCAATCTTTGATGATACACCCCAGTGCTTAAAACCCGTTTTAAAGTGACTTTTCTGTTTCGTGAGCTTTTATACTTCAGCTCCTCTAAAATTTAAGACTTCTAAAAGCCAAGTAAAACTACTCCAGCATTCCTGCATGTTACTTGTTATTAAATCTTCGCAGGAGAATCGGCAAACAGGTAAACACAAATATCCTTCAGAGAAGTTGAAGGGGCAGAATCTTTCAGGATCTTCAGAAAGCATTCGATTTGCTGAAAGAGTATAAAAAAGATGGGCTGCAAAATGGAATCCAGTGCAGTGAGAGTCCTTCTGTTCTTCTGAGTGGCAAGGAAAAATTTCTACTTAAAAACACACGTAAGAAAGTTGCAGAGATACTCAGCAACTACAATTACACTAGGATGTACTGATATCCCTCTGCATGTTCGAAGTACTCTCTGTCACCTATGCTCTTTATCTAAAAACATTCCAGAGGCATTATCTTTACTTTCTGAGAAACAGCTCTCCTATGTTGGGAGACAGTTTAACTAAATGAACTCTGCTCAACAACAGCAGTAAATAAATAGTAACAATTCTCATCAGTAACAAACATTCCAAGCCCTTAAAAGAAAAGAAAAAAAAAAAAAAGAAAAGAAAATCATTGCAAATACCAGAGTATTACAAGAGGCAACCATAAACCCATAATTAGCCAGTATGTGCTCAGAAGGCAAGTATTTTGGTAGATAACAGGTATGAGTCTTAGGCTTTAGAATGGTTATTATAGAAAGAGGGTTTTATCAAATGATTAAATACCTGGGCAGAGACATCTCAAGGATTCACCAAATCCTCCCTGGATCTGATACTGCTAGTAATGCACAATGCAGATCTCCCTCTAAACAGACATTAGCAGTCACATTCCAGCAATGAGACAAAATGGAAGGGTGTTTTTCACTGATTAATTAGCTAACAGGATAATTTTACTCATTAAAGTTCTGTTTTTCACATGATAATTGAAGTGCTTTCCTTTACATAAACCACATGACAGAGGGCACTGCTTGATCATCCATCATGGAACAGGCAGGCACGTTAAAATAGTTCTGTTTAGAACTGAAGGATAAGGATTAATTAATGATCTGAAATTTGGGCTGATTGCACAGGGTCAGATTAAATATCTCTGCCTTCCTGCTACTGTCATAAGCCCCATTCCTGTCTAAACAGAGCTGAAAGTTAGGAGAAAGGCAGCTGCAGCAGCAACTGGGTCAACAGATTTGGCTGAAGAAATTCTCACTACTCACAGAAAAATAAATTTAAAATAATGAGTAACCAAACTATGATGCTGCTGGGGTCCTGTGTGCCCAGTCAGCAACACACAACTGGCCACCTGAGCACAGATTTCCTACCTACAAGGAAACATGTCTGAGGGAGTTGCTGGTGTCCACATCTCAAGAGAAGTTACCTTTAATAAGACTTTGTTTTGTCTTTCCCTAAGGAATCTCAGAAATGGGAATATCAGTTATTTTCATGAGTTTGTCCACGACATCCTACAAAGATCGTATTTGTGAACAGTGCAACCTTTACGCCAGTGAGCAATTAATCGCACAATTAGTCCCAATGAAGTCAGAAGAACTGTTTGAGGAAGAAATTCCTTGCCAACCAAGGGTTGCACAATCAGAATTAAAAAATAAAAAAAAAACAAAAAAAAACCAAACCATGGAGGAGGATAAATTACATCGGACAAAAACTACAATCAAGAAATAGCTGGTGACAGATTGTGATTTAAGTACAAGGAAGTGATTTAAACAGTCCAGAGCAGTTGTAATAAGATTACAAGATTCTCTATTAAGATTCTTAAAATGTCTTTGTTCCAGCAATGCTACAAAAAGACCATTGCCCTTGTAAAGGTTCAGAAACTGCCAAATTGATGTTAAGTCTAAAAAATTCATATGGTTTCAAAGTGAGAAAAGGGAAAAGAAAAAAAAAACCAAACATAAAAGAGCATCTCTGACATCACCAGCACCTTTGTCACTGATGCTGACACTGTGAAGTAGCATAAGCACAATGGGTACTGGAGCATTTAGCAGCAGCAAAACTCAATCAAAGAGAAGAGACCCAACAAGAAGGGCAGAGCTGGCTTTGCTCTGGTTTCTGCTGCTAAATAATGAAAACTACCAGCTTGATTTTAGAAGGCATCACATAATGTAAGTGACATCTTCAGCAACGGCAGGAAAGTCTCTCTTTGGTTAAACTGCAGGCAGATTAAATCAATGCCTGGCTGCTGAATCTCTCTAAAGAACAGATGTGACACTTTAGCCACGATTCCATCAGCTACCTTTAAGTAGTTACTGGGAGAACAGGAGGCATCAAATTGGCTGTAACTGCTTGTTACACCGGGAAACAAACATGGCAAGCAAGTCTTCAGATTTCTATCTTCAAAGACGGACATAAAACATCTCCAGGTAAGGTGTCTGACATGTTTTTAAACTAATAAGCAGCTCTGGACTTTCAAAGAACAAAATTATTACTTAATTTGTAGAAGTACTGTTCACCAAGTGCAGCACTGTAAGCATAAAAGAGTGAATGATTCACAGCTTAATATTTTACTGCAAGGGATAAGAGAAAATTGAGCACCCAGCAAAACATTAAAGGTCTAAAGGTGATCAAGTGGTGCAGTAGGAAGCAAGAACGTGAGCAATGCAGAGAGAGGAACCAGAGCTGCAATTCTGGTAAGCAACACCCAAACAGATGTGAAGTGCAGAGTAGCAGGGAATTACAAGGGCAAGAAAGAGTGAGATGAAGAGACATCTAGAAGACAACAGAGAGGGATGTACAAAGCATTCTGCCTTGTTCACTCTTCACAAGTATTCCACTTCTCAACCCTTGTATATTTAGTATTTATTATACAGTTACAGAACAAGACTCAGAAACTGCAGACAACATTAATAAAACAGGGCTTGGAGGCAAGACAGAAGCAGCCAACAGTGTGGAAGAAAACTGCGGAGGCCTCATGCAAAAATTTCAGCTAATCGCTTCAGGCAGCCCTAGTCCTAATCCTGAGAGAAGAACTGTTACTTGAAAATAGATTATATGCATCAGGACGACCAAATATAGTGTGTTTGGGATTCTGCAGAACTTTACCCAGCCACCTCCACCATAAAATTCTGATAAGGAGAGTTCCAAGGTGGAGTTGCAGCTAGTTCTGAGTTGAGACTGGTTTTACCCAGACACTCTGCTAGAGCCAGCACTCGTGGCCAGTGGGGACCTGTTTCTTCCCAAGCCTCCTCAGCTCTGGACTCGTGATTCTCCACCTGGAAAGAGTCAGCTCTATCGAGTCAGGGTGCAAGCATGGGCAGGGCCAGCAGACCGGGGATGACCTTGAATGCAAGCTCTCAATGCACTAGGTAGAGGAACTATTGTTAACAGCCCAAGATGAAAGGAAAAGGGGCATACAAACTATTAACGAAACAGCACTGGTTCCAAGATTTGAAGTTCAATTTTTTAACAGTACCAGATAAACTGAAGTGAAAATTATCTATACAGCATTTTAGAAAAGCCTCTCTCTAAACACAGTGACTCAAAGCACTATTTCCGTATAAAAACACAGAATAGTGAATTGCAAAGCAAATTCTGGTAAACACCTTCAGTTGTTGCTGACACTGCAACTAGAAAACACAAAAGATTTTATATTGATTTTCTAATTAGTAGAAGCATTCATACAAACTCCACTATTAGATATTTGCAGGCATTTAACTTCTTGAGGTAACCCTGGCCATAGATGCTACAGCTTGAAGGAATTCAGTATTTAAGATACTCTCTCCTTAAAGCCTGCTTACCTCTAGTTACCTGAAAAACACACCTTAGAACTGTTTCATCCAACTATTTTGCCTTTCATGAATACTCTGGAGTGTTGTCATAAAATTATCCAAATCACAAACTTGAAAAACAAAGGCAAAACTGTTATTTGCAAAACGAGAAATAAGCAACACCTGCTTTTCTGTAGCTTTCTACCTCCTGCACCACTCACCAAAAGGCTCAACCGTGAGAGCCACCCCATTCCAGACTCATTCGGAAGTTTATGGTCTCTAAATTCCCCTAGTCTGCCATACAAACATTCCCATTTCCCCTCTAGAAGAGAAAAGCAATCCTTTAACAGCCACCAAACCTTATTAATTCTGGGACTTTTTATGGTCTTGCTATTCAGCACACACCAGTATGTGACCAAACTGCAGCATACCAATGCTAGTGGACCTACAATTAGACCTAGCAGGTTTTATTCTGGAGGACAGCACACATGTTGTTCTCCTCCACGGTGTCTCATGCCTTCTTAATGAGCAGCCAGGCTACTGAAACACACAAAAAAAACCCGCTGTTCTTTGAAGCACTCAGACAGCAGGATACTAGTACGTTTCGATACTTTCCCTGCACAGATCAGAGTAAGGCAAAGTGGAAAAAGAACATTACAGAGGTTCACAGAAACCAGGCACCTTTCATTTTCTATTAGCAAAATCCCAAGGGATAATTTAGCACTGCAAATATGGCACTGGAAGGCTGGGAAGTTGCTTCCTGAGTATCAGTCATGAAATAAAAATTTTAAAGTAACTCATATTCTTCCACACCAGACAAAACCAAAAGCCATTTCCCCATCCTACATCTGAGACCTAGGAAAAGCAAGATTATGAGTTTCATTAACTATTCTGGAATGTAATTCTCCTAAATTTCATTACCATTTAATGGTTTCTCTCTAAAAAAAAAAAAAAAAATTTAAAAGACCACAAAATATTATTAAAATTAAATTTAAAAAAAAGGAAAGTTAAAAAAAAAAAAAGCCAATTTCTGTTTCAAGAAAGACTATCAACGTTTTTATGAAGCAACAAATTAGGCCTTTGGCATTTCACTGCAGTGATCCAAGATTCTTTAAAAGCTCCAAGTTTTAAAGCAATCAAATGGCTGACAGCTATAATAAAATTAGCATGATTAACCAGTTATGTAAATAATGATGCGGTCAGTACAAGCTGCATTCATTCCTGTTTGTTGCATTACACAGCACCACTTGCACTGGACATCAGGTATTTGTCAACTACTCATTAAAAATGACTGTAGGGATAATGGACGTGAAAAACAACACGAACAGTACCAGCCAGGTCTTAGCTATCTCTTCCCCCTATCAGGACCATCAGATTAACTGGCAGAGAGGACTTTTCTTACCCAAATGTTACCCAGCACTAATTACCTTCTACCTAGGGAACAGGTTAATTATTTTTTTGCTAAAAAGAGAGGCCCATCCTTTTAGCATCTCATTATATCTCACATTTCTTAGAGGTAGATATAAATATTCATTTGTCAGTACATGGAAAAGTCAAGCTAGCACGCAGGAGAACTGTCATCACAGCAGGATGATGTTGCAGAGTTACTTCACAGCATCAAGGAAGTTACAATCAGCACCCCTAAGACAAACTTCCTGAACTGTAACTTGCAGTCAGCTCAGCCTTATCAGCAGTCATCCTCAGGAATGCACACTCATGGCTAATTTGCTCTCGATAATTTTTGATAACGTAGTTAAATATTGAGTATATGGAAGATTATCTTTGAAATCCGCTCTCAGTGGTTTACCATTACTTGGGGCTTCTGGAAGTTTTGATTCTTCGCAATCGTAGAATCAGAGAATCGTTTTGGTTAGAAAAGACCTTCAAGATCCAACTGTCAACCTAAACCCACCATAGTCACTAGATCAAAATGTAATGTCCACGTGTTTCTTGAACACCTCCAGCAACAGGAGATTCTACTACCTCCTTGGTGGAAACATATTCCAATGCCTGGCCACTCTTCCAGGAAACTTTTTTTTTTCCTAATATCCAACTTAAACCTCCCCTGGCACAATTTCAGGCCACTTTCTCTTGTTGTATCACTTGATACTAGGAAAAAAGAGACCAACTACAACCTCCTTCCAGGGAGCTGTAAAGAGCAATGAGGTTTCTTCTCAGCCTCCTCAAAAGACTTGGTTCTCCAGACCTTTCACCATCTTTGCTGCCCATCTCTGGACACTCTCCAAAAACACACTATAATATATAAAGTTTGACAATAATGCACCTGAGAATCAGACAAGACAAGAATATTTTTAAGTCACTTCATAAATATTAGCCTGCATTTGGCTAAAGATATCCTCATACTATCTTTTTAATTTAAAAAAATACTCCAACATCCCACATTCTACACCCTATCAATCCGATTCTCTATGACCTTGTCTCACATGGAACACACTGGAATTATGCAAGAGTTCCTTATTACCATAAACCATGTGTTTCAGTGCAGAGAAAAATAAAACTTTATTCTTGTGGACCGATTTGCATTTTGAACTCCTAAAGTGAGCCTCTACAGTCCCTAGTACCCACGACTCACCTTAGCAAGTGTGAACAAGTGTGCAGGGCCTCCTGTTGAAAACTCATCTGTACAACTCAGGGTATTTTCTTAGTAGATTAAGAAAATTAAACACTGAATGCACGTAAATTTTAAATCTAGCTTAGCTTTTCGGATCAATGATAATGCCATACTTAAGAAGAGGGGAAAAGCCACATACCCCTTGGCCAAATACTGAACCCAAACATTATCAATGTGCCTGACGGCTTTAAAAGAGGAAAGTTCCATTGTGTGCACCCTGTAATAAATCTCATTTCAATACACTCCTTAGGAACAATAACGCCTTAATATAATGCAGCACACTAACTACTCGAGACCCATCCGTAGAATCAACGGTACTGCAGGTAAAGATTAAGAAGGGGGGGAAAAATACATATATTAAA
>VWZI01023506.1:663977-691187 GCA_013396835.1 Psilopogon haemacephalus
TTGGTCCCTTCAGACAAGCCAGCTCTCGGCGGCCCTCCCGCTATGGAGAGCTGGAAGCAGCCCCTCGGTAAAGAATAGGGCAGAGATCTCAGAAGGGGTCCCGCTGCCACAAGGCGTTGCGGAAGCTGCGGGAAGCCCACTCCTCACTCACGCCTCCCAGGGGTAGCTGATTTCAGGGCAGGAGTTGGGCTGTCCCGAAAAGCAGGGTCCCCAAGGTGGGTCGATCCAAAGCAGCTCCCATTAGTTCGTTGCAGTACGATCACCGCACCCTTCTTCCTCTTCCCACCAGAGACTCAATACAAAATAGAACCGTAAGCGTTGGACCTCCAAGGTTTAAACTGGCAGAGGGGAGATTTAAACGGGATGTTAGGAGGAAGTGCTTTACAGTGAGGGTGGTGAGGCACTGGCACAGGTTGCCCGGGGAGGCTGTGGATGCTCCCTGCCTGGACACGGTGGGTTGGATGAGGCCTTGAGCGACCTGTTCTAGCGGGAGGTGTCCCTGCCTATGGCACAGGGGGGTTGGAACTGGATGATCTTTGAGGTCTCTTCCAACCTAAACCATTCTATGATCATCAGGTTCCCAAGTGCCATGTCTGCATGTTCTGTGAACGCCTCCAGGGGACGGTGACTCCACCACCTCCCTGGGCAGCCTGTTCTAACCCCTGACCATTCTTCCAGTGTGCAAATCTTTCCCGTATCCCATCTGAACCTCCACTGGTGCAGCTTGGGGCCGAGTTTCCTCTCACCCTATTCCAAGCAACTAGCAATAAGAGTGTTTCTGGATCGGGGGACGCTTTTCGATGGCAGGAGGGCTGCCGCAGCCGCCGATCGGGAAGGGGCAGGAGGAGCCGCACAGTCTGGGTGGGTGGGAGCACACGTCCTTCCCCTCTGGGGATAATGACTAAACCTGTGTCCGGGCTCGCAGGTTGGAGGAGGTTAGTGCTCTCATTGTGCTTCTCCCTGGATGTATTTGTTCCCGTCGTAAAGCCATGAGACAATTCAAGGAAACGGGACATCGCTTTACGGGAGACGGTCGAGGTTGGTGCGGGTCAGGGGAGAAGCTGGCTCGCAGGGCTCGCTCCCTGCTCGCGTTACAGCTGGCTCCGGGGAGTGCTACTGGTCATTTAAAACCCGAATTCCTGAGCGATCTTAACTTACCAAAGCACAGCAAAACAAAGGAAACCCCGGCAGAATCCAGCTCGTAAGGTATTGCTGCCCGAGCGAAGGGAAGGTCAGGCTGAGCACCGCAAAGTAGTTTACAGCTCAGCCCTCAGCTCCCGTGGAACCAGTAGGAAAATCGCCAGGGGATCGAGGCTGAACTGGAGAGCGGGGACTGCAGTGAAACACCCAGTAAGCTGCATTAAAAGCAGCTTGTTCGGAAATGCTGCGAGTTCAGAATGCTTCGAATACCATCTGGTAGCTGGGAAGCCAAGTCTTCTGCAGCTAGCTGTGCTGCTGGCTTAGCCGTTAATCTTGAGCTAGGCAGAATTAAATTCTGGGTGGAAAAATAAAAAAATAAGTAAAGGATCGGCATGCATCTGATGCTATCAGCAGGAGCTGAAAGAATGCTTCCCTCTTTTCTTCTTTAGAAGAAAACGGCAATGATGGAAACCCAATGTTTCTGTGCACGTTCATTAATCCTAATGATTAGGCACTGACAGCTCTAAGAGAACGAGAAGAAAGCACTTGGTTAAAATAAAATGGGAAGCACAAGACTGTTCCTGCTGCCTCCTCTCTTTCCTGCCTACATTCCAGGTCTGGGCAGACATGGCTCTGGAGCAGGAGGCAGCCTCCTCTCCGTTCCCAGCTCCATTCCAGGTGTCTGTCTGCAGCCTAAGTGTAGGAATCAATGAACCCAGCAAAGAGCTGTGACAGCTGGCATGCCTGTATCAACAAAACTGTATTTTCTATCAACCAGATCAATCCACTCAGTGCAAACAAAACAATCTAGCCAAGTAAAATGATGCTTTCTTTAATTACACCCATGGCAATGTCTTAAAACCACAGTGATCCTGCTATACTGGTCAGGGACTGGATTGATGCAGCTGTACCTGTGCCCAGGCTGCAAGGAGACTTCTGGTGGTCACCTGAGGACATCCACAGCCAAAGGGGACTCATGACAGTAGATCTATGCCCCTTGTTTCCTATTAGCAACAGGAGGTTGCTGCTACTTGTTCGATTTTAAAGCCAGGAGCTGGCATAGGAAAAAGCTTCCACCCTGGCACTGCCTCATCCCTCTTTCGAGCAGGCTGTACCACACCCTGGATGTTGACCCGAGCCAAATTGTTCCCAACTCACAGCACTTCAGCCGTGTTGGCAGTGCCAGGGTTCAAGGCCATTATTTGCAATATGAGTTTGGCATCAGGAGCTGATAGCCACAGCACCTCCCTGAGAGCTTGCTCTAGCAGTGGATCAGTACACACCGAGGGAGAAGGTGGTGGCAGGGAATCCAGTGAGCTGGAGTGAAGCTGCATGACCAAGGAGCAGGAGGACCTGAAGGGTGCTCTTGGGAAGGAGCTTTTTACAAGGGCTTGTAGCGGCAAGATGAGAGGGAATGGAATTAAGCTTGAGGAGAGGAGATTTAGCCTGGATATTAGAAAGAAATTCTTCACAGGAAGAGAAGTGAGACACTAGCAAGGGTTGCCCAGGGTGATTGTGGGCACCCTGTCTCTGGAGGTGTTCAAGGCCAGCTTGGATGAGGTTTTGAGCAACCTGCTCTAGTGGAAGGTGTCCCTGCCCCTGGCAGAGTGGCTGGAACTGGATGATCCCTTCCAACCCAAACTATCCTTTGGTTGTAGGACAACAAGCAGCGCTGCAGCACCACATCTGCTATGCAAGAGACTCTCCCAGCATACACAAGGCACTCCATCCACCCCAGCTCTGCCTGGCCATGGCTGCCCTCCCAGCCAACCTAGCAAGGAGCGGCTGCCAGGAAGCCCCAGGAGGGCCTGTTCCACAGCCATAATGTGAGTATCGCCCACACAGCCACTACCGCCACGTGGGGCTGAGCACACCACTAATTAGCTAATGAGTTTGTTCCAAACGTCTGGCCAGGGCGTGAGCGACAACAGGAACGGCACTGGAAAAAGCAACGAACAATGACAAGTGCATTGGTCTCTTCTTGCTGACCCCGGCCCTGCATTAGCAAATAGGTCACAAGCAACGGTGCTTTACAGTGATCTAATCCTCCAGCCATATGTCACCGTCGGCTGACCGAAAAAAAAAATACAACAGAAAAGAGAAAAAGAAAAAAAAAAGAAAAAAGAAAAAAAAAAAACAACACCAACCCCTGCCCAGAGAAAGGCCAAAAAAGCTCTGCACAAATTGCAAGCAAAACTTGATAAATATATCCCTGCGGTTTGAAATTTGATTTCCTCACTCTATTGTTTCTCATTTCCTGAGAGCTGGCTCGGTGGATCACATTTTGCTGCTTCTGTCTCCAGCGCTTGTAACCAAACAAGGCTGAATCTCATTATCCTGATGCATGGCCCCGGCTGTGTGCAACCCGAGCTCTAAATCACAGGCGTTTGCGCTCCGCTACTGATTCTCCTCTCCCCACTCCCTAACCTGTAGGTCTTCGGAGGAATCAATTCCAAACCGGAGGAGGGCTGCAGCTAATGAAGGTGTGTTTAATATTCTGCACTTAAGTCTCTATCAAGCAGGCAATTAAGAATGCTGCCTTGTGTCTGGGGAGGTTGGGCAGCCTCCATTCCCACCGACTCCAGGGGGAGATGGCGTTTCTCAGCCTCCCTCAGAAGCCGCATGCAGGGGCGGGGTGGGGGGGTTAAAAAGCGACTTAAGTCCTTAAGTGCCCAATTTTGGGAATCCGCTAATTAAACGAGAACCTGGGCGGATGCAATCGTTATTGTCCTCCCGGCCGAAGCAAGGAGGAGGCACTTCTCGAGGCATGCCTGAATTTTCTGAGCCACCTGCGCGTAGCTGAGAGCGACAGGGGGGATGTGCAGACGCGTAGGGAGCGATGCTCACCCCGGGTTATTCCCTCCTGGAGTCATGAATATTTCACTGGCGTGTGCAGAGCCTCGGTTGCACTCCTCCCTGCTTCGATTAGACGCATGGATCCGCCAGATCTGCAGCCTCACCCCACGTAGAGGATTTGTCTGCCAGCTGAGGAGAATCATGGAATGGTTTAGAGTTGGAAGGGACCTCAAAGATCAGCCAGTTCCAACCCCCCTGTGCCATAGGCAAGGACACCTCCCACTAGAACAGGCTGCTCAAGGTCTCATCCAACCTGGCTTTCAACATCTCCAGGGAAGGAGCAGCCACAGCCTCCCTGGGCAACCTGTGCCAGTGTCTCACCACCCTCACTGTTAAGAACTTCCTCCTAACATCCCATTTAAATCTCCCCTCAGGCAGTTTAAACCCATTCCTCCTCATCCTGTCATTACAAGACCTTGTCAATAGTCCTTCCCCTGCCCTCCTGTAGGCCCCCTTCAGATACTGGAAGGCTACTCTAAGGTCTCCTCGAAGCCTTCCCTTCTCCAGGCTGAAAAGCCCCAACTCTTTCAGCCTGTCCTTTAGCCCCCATCAGATTTAGGCTGGTTTCTTCAGATATCTTTATTCCTCATAAGTACTATTATCTAGAGTCAGAGGGATGATGGATAAGGGAGCATACAGCCCAGTAAGCCTGTGCCTGAGCTCAGCTGGAATCAAGCTGAGTTTAACTGAAACAGAACACGCTTGTGGCCAGCACGAGGGGTTTGGTGCCCTTTGTGATGCAGGCACAAACCTGTAGAACTGTTCCCAGGGCAAAGGGTTCACTCTGACAAGCTCGAAAGTAATACACCCCTAACGTGGGCTTTCAGAGCAGAGCTCTTCTGAATGCATTAGCAGATTCATGGAAAGAGGAGAGAGAATGCAACTCCAGCACATTCTGGCTCTCTCAAAATGAATATGCGCTGACAGTTCAAGAGGCAGTGACATTGGAGATGTGCTTAGCTCTAGTACTTACCAAGTGTGGGGTTTCTTCAGAAGTTAGAGCAGGTCTCAACTGTGGGCACCTTGCCTCATTCCTTTCTTCTTACTACTCTGTAGGTGCAGTTTCTCCCCACGCCACATCCAGAAGCCAAGGCTACTGCACTGCTTACATTAAATCCCACTAAAGCCTCAGGGTGAAATTCCACAAGTTTTAATTGACCTAAGTCAGGGTGTTGTGGCTCCTGCCCTTCCTCCACCACCCGTTCCCATTCCCTCCCTACCACCAACACCAGTTTATGCCATCTGTGGTGAAGACTAATCACTTTTTGAAAGGGGGGAGGGTTGTTTCTCAGCCAGTTTACCTCCCTGAACCAGCTCACCAGAAGGTCAGATGAGCACTCACATCAGCAGAAAGGAGAGGACAGGACCACTGCAAGGCCTCATTGACTGGTGAGGAGGAGTTTTTCTTGTTTAATAAGATCCAGTCAGCACATTTGACCTAAAGAGCCTGGATGTGCTGCTTGTTCCCAGACTCAGAGCACTCATCCGTTGGGACCCCCCCTGCATAGTTTTGAGTGGCAGACTCTGGCCCAGAGTGTTTGCTGTGAGGATGGATTCATGTAGTGCTACCCTCTGATTCCCCAGAGCAAGTCACCAAGTCAGAACCTGTAAGCCTCTGCTGGAGGACAAAGGTTCTGTTGTGGTTGGTACAGTTTGCACTACCCCTCTTGACTTCCTCCTTGCCATGCTGAGAGGACTTCCTGCCAGGAAGGAGCTGATGGGCAACATCACTCATCAGAGCTCCTCTCCACCATTTCTGCAGCCACCCACAAAATGTCATCCAGAGACTCAGACCTTCCCTTTTGTCCCAGGCCCATCCTCAGACCAGTGGAGGCTTTGTAACAACAGCCAAACTGCAGAGTGACTTGTGTGGTTGCGTGGCCAGGAATTATCCTCACTCCTCCCAGCTGGTTCTCACCTTAAGGGAAACCGCTCTGTGGGGCTCATGATGGGGAAGGTGTCAAGGAGAGCAAGAGGAGCTGTGCTCCTGGCTCCGTAGCATCATCTAGAAACTGAGTCTCCTCTCCTCTTGGTGGGCTGTGTCAATAATTTAAGCTGGTCCTATCTGTCTGGAGGGGAAGGCAAAGTGACTTTGCACAACGATAGGAAGCTGAGGAGTGAAGTGTACCTACGTGTGATGGTTTGGGAGTTCCCTCCTCCTCCCCTCCCCCTCCCACATTTGAATTCACTCAGACTAGGCTCAGGCAGCTGGAAGTTAAGGAGTGAAGCTTTTTATTCACAGCTTAGCACAATATACAAGCAGGGACTTGCAATACATTACAGATATTTACAGAAATATGCAAGTCAAAAACAATGCAGAAACACAGTGCCCCTCCCAGAGATCAGAGTCCCCAGGAGGGGTTCCCAAACACCCTTCCACCTTCCCCCCACCCTCTAATCTTATCCCAGAATCTACCTTATGTGCAAGGTAAACAGGGAAGATCAGCCAGGGGGGTTAGGAGCAGAACTTGATTAGTTGGGTTACACAGATCCAGCTGGAAGCCAAGGAGAGAGAGAGAGACCAACAGCCAGAGCTCAGACCAGAGCAACTCTGTCTCATCTGTGTTTGTGTCCTTGCTTTTATACATCTCAGCAAACCTATGAGTGAAGCAGACATCATCATTGTTTTCTTTTCCCAGCCTATAATAAAATTTCCTCTTATTAAAATATTCTAATTAGCCTCAAACCAGCACACTACAAGCGAGCAGCCAGCCAGAGGTGGCTGCTGTCAGAGCAGATGGTGCACTTCAAGTCCAGAGCTCCATTTCTAAGCACAAAATGCCAGGGCCCATGAGGAAAGCATCACCTTGCCCCCAGGAAGTGGGTGCAGCAATTCATCTACCACCTACCTGGAGTGGCTCAGGGGTAGCAAGGCTGAAAGCAGCCTCATCAGACCATGCTCACAGAGACTTGGGGCAGCATCTGGTTAAGAGGAGCTTGCTTCATGTGTGCTCTGCTCCCAGAGCAGCCAGCAGTGCCTGGTAGCACAGGCTGTCTGGACAGTCACATCAGCTTGTGTTCAGCCTGGAGAAGAGAAGGCTCAGGGGAGACCTCATTGATCTCTACAACTACCTGAAAGGAGGCTGTAGCCAAGTGGGGGTTGGTCTCTTCTCCCAAGCACCCGGTGACAGAAGAAGAGGACACAGTCTCAAGCTGTGCCAGGGCAGGTTTAGGCTGGATATTAGGAAGAAGTTCTTCACAGCAAGAGTGATTGGCATCGGAATGGGCTGCCCAGGAAGGTGGTGGAGTCCCCATCCCTGGAAGTCTTTAAGGGGAGTCTGGATGAGGCACTTAGTGCCATGGGTTATTTAATTAGAAGGGTTAGATGATAGGTTGGACTTGATGATTTTGGAGGTTTTTTTTTCCTAAATTGATTATTTCTGTGATTCAGGCAACGAAGCTGGTGAAAGGTCTGGAGAAAAAAAAACTGGTGAGGAGGGGCTGAGGGATCTAAGGGTGTTTAATCTGGAGAAGAGGAGGGTGAAGGGACACCTTATTGCTTTCTACAACTCCATGAAAGGAGATTGCAGTGAGGTGGGCGTTGGCCTCGTCTCCCTAATATCAGGTGATTGAAAGAGAAAAAAGATTGCCTGAAATTGTGCTGGGGAGGTTTAGGTTGGACATGAGGAACAATGTCTTTGCTGCAGGAGTGATCAGGCATTGGAACAGGCTGGCCAGGGAGGTGGTGGAGTCACCACCCCTGGAGGTGTTCAAGCAAATGCATAGCCATGGCATTTTGGGACATGGTTTAACAACCATGGTGGTGTTGGGTTCAAGGTTGGGTTTGATGATCTCAGAGGGCTTTTCCAACCCAAACAATTCAATGCCAACACAATACTACACCCCCATGAGCTTCCAGTTCAACCAAGTCTTTAAGCTCATCATACATGAGCAGAAAGAAGCAGCTAAACACAGCAGCTCAGCCCAAGTGAGGAGGCCCAGCCAGCACCCATGGGTGATGTTAGACCATCAAGGCAATGTTAGAGCAATCATCAATCAAGCCTATCCCTACCTAGCCGGGGGGCCAGCAGGCCCCCCGGCCTTTAGATCACCTCCACCAGTCACCCAGTGTGCACCAAGGGCACTCACCAGTGATGCCAGGAGGAGGATCCCTCTGCCCAGATGGGCAAACTCAGAGCGTGTGCTTCCTGGGGCAGATTATAAAGGGGAGTGAGCAGGGAGGGCAAAGTGGTCACACCTGGGGTGGGAGGAGACTCAAACAGAGCCCAGGTGCTCTGGGTTTGGGGGAAAATGCAGTGTGGGGTGGAGAAGGAGCAGGTGTGGCTGAGAACAGGAGGTGGTGCTGAAGGGAGGGAGGTGGAGAGGAAAAAGATGGAGATGAAAAAGGGAAGATGGGGGAAAGAAAAGAGATGGAGAAGAAACAGGGAAGATATGGGAAAAGAAGAAGATGGAGAGTAAAGGAAAGGGATGGGAAAAAAGGAGGAAGACAGGGGGAAATAGGAGATGGAGAGGAAAGGAGGGAAATGGGGGAGAGGTGGAATAAAAGAAAAGAGGAAAACAGGGCTGTAAAAAAAAAAAAAAAAGGTGGTGCTGCTCTGGCAGGGGAGGTTAGACTAGATGATCTTTTGAGGTCCCTTCCAGCCCCTAATATTTTGTGATCCTGGGAACAAAGCTGGAGGGTTACAACCATTTCAAGCCTAAATTCTCTACTGTTGCTGTCCGTAGCAAAGGCAGGGCCCTTTGAAGCAGGCCAAGTGCTGGAAGCTGGATGCAGTTTGAGCTCTGTCTCTTTTAACCCAGGGTCTCAATCCCACGATGCTGCCACGGCCCTGGATTACAGCTGGATGCCCAGCACCGATTATCACAGCTGAGAAGCTGATCATTTGTCCCTTTGACAGATGAGAACTGAGGGCTGTCTGTTGGCTTTGTTTTTGCACAGCACCCAGCCAGTTGCCTAATTGCTTGGACCATTTTCTAGGTTTCCAGCTCCCACTTCTGCAAGTGACTTCCTCCGTTCCCAGGCTCACGAATCCACTTGCAACTTTCATATCTGCACTGACACTCGTGACTCCCAGCTTGTCCCTGCTGCCCCACCACAAAGAGCATCTCAGCCTCAACAGGGCTTCCCATGGCTTTCAGAATGCAAAACAACCTAAGCAGTGCAGGGCTTAAATACATGGTCCTGGTGTAATGAGCAAGTAGATTAAAACATTTGCCAACTGGGCTGAAAGAGATCCGTGACAAGCCATAAGGACTCGCGACGAAGCTGGTGAGGGGCTTGGAGCACAGCCCTGTGAGGAGAGGCTGAGGGAGCTGGGGGTGTGCAGCCTGGGGAAGAGGAGGCTCAGGGCAGACCTCATTGCTTTCTACAGCTATCTGAAGGGAGGTTGTAGCCAGGTGGGGTTGGGCTCTTGTCCCAGGCAACCAGCAACAGAACAAGGGGACACAATCTCAGGTTGTTTCAGGGATGTTAGGAGGAAGTTCTTGCCAGAGAGAGTGATTGGCATTGGAATGGGCTGCCCAGGGAGGTGGTGGAGTCCCCATCCCTGAAGGTGTTCAAGAAAAGCCTGGATGGGGCACTTAGTGCCATTGGCTAGTGCTGGGTGATAGGTTGGACTGGATGATCTTAGAAGTCTCTTCCAACCCGGCCTATTCTATTCTATTCTATTCCATTCTATTCTATTCCATTCTATTCTATTCTATTATATTCTATTCTATTCTATTCTTTTCTGTTCCATTCTATTCTATTCCATTATATTCCGTTCCATTCCATTCTGTTCCATTCTATTCAATTCTGTTCCATTCTATTCCGTTCCATTCCATTCAATTCAATTCTGTTCCATTCTGTTCAATTCTGTTCCATTCTGTTCAATTCTGTTCAATTCTGTTCCATTCTGTTCAATTCTGTTCCATTCTATTCCGTTCCATCCTGTTCAATTCCGTTCCATTCTGTTCAATTCTGTTCCATTCTATTCCGTTCCATTCTGTTCAATTCCGTTCCATTCTGTTCAATTCTGTTCCATTCTATTCCGTTCCATTCTGTTCGATTCTGTTCCATTCTATTCCATTCCATTCTGTTCCATTCTGTTCCATTCTATTCCATTCCATTCCATTCCATTCTGTTCCATTCTATTCTATTCTATTCCATTCCATTCTGTTCCATTCTATTCTATTCTATTCCATTCCATTCTGTTCCATTCTATTCAATTCTGTTCCATTCTATTCCATTCCATTCTGTTCAATTCTGTTCCATTCTATTCCATTCCATTCTGTTCCATTCTATTCAATTCTGTTCCATTCTATTCCGTTCCATTCTATTCCACGGAGCAAACAAACTGCACAGCCTGGCAAGCAGGAATTTCTCAGGAATATATTCAGTTCTAACACGATCTGACCGAGCTGCTCCATGCACCAGTCCTGCTGGACAAGCACTCTGGAGGCTTCTCAAAGGCAGAAGGCTTCTTTGGTTAAAGAAAAATACCTGCCTTCGACAACAGCAGGTTTCAGGAGCCATTTGAGCATCTTGGCTAGTCAAGCAGGTTCTAATTGGCTGTAATTAATACTCCCACGAGCTTCCACATTCTTATGGCCTGAGCCAGGGAGATACAGGATTGCTCCCTGCCCTTGTGAACATCAGAGGAAGTCAAAGGAGCCCGTTCCTTTCTGATCTTTAGAAATCAAACATCTCTGTGATCAGAGGAGGTGGAAGGCAAACACCGGCGCTTCTGGGAGCCGGCTGTGCACAGCCTGGTTTCTTCTGGGGCACAAACCACGACAGCCTCAACCTCAATCAAAAATAACTGCAAAGCAGGTTGCTACAGACAAGAGGCTTCTTATCTCCCTCAGGAAGCCTCTTTGTACGCTCACGTCGGGCTAGGCAGGGAGGAGTGCAAACCACGCTGCAGCCACAATGGATTTTAGCAATACTGCAGGTAGCCTTTGGTGAGAGGCCTGAGCTGGATGACCCAGTTGGGAAGGGGGGAAAGCCAAAATAGCCTGAGCTGCCTGACATCCTGGAGCCCCCACATCTGTCACCAGTGGGCCGGCAGGAGAGCTCGTGACACCCGCACAGCCAAGCTGAAAAGTGCTTTAGGCTCAGCAGGATCTGAACTGCTTGCAAAGGAAGGGCTGTGCTGTGCAGCTGATTTCCTCCACTGAAGCCACCACTCTGACCCTCAAAAGAGAACTGACAGACATGTCCACACCAACCCCCTGTGCATCCTGCCCTCTATTACTCTGCTTGGAAAACCCTCATAGAATCGTTAGGGTTGGGAAAGGTCACTAAGGTCATCAAGTCCAATCTTCTACCCAACACCTCCATGACCCCTAGGCCATGTCCCAAAGTGCCGCATCTGTTTGTTCTTTGAACACCTCCAGGAACGGCAACTCCACCACCTCCCTGGACAGCCTGTTCCAATGCCTCACTGCTCTTTCAGTAAAAAATGTCTTCCTGATATCCAAGGGTCTGCAGCAGCTTTTCCAGCTTGCATTTGGTTATCATGAGGAAGAGCCACGAGACTCCAGTGTCTCCCCCTCTGACCTTCTGTTCTGCTCCAAGGTGCTAACATCTTCCACTCAAAAATGCTTCCAAATGCTAACATCTTCCAAGCAATGACTGTCTGCTGTATTAACCTGAATGAAAGATGAATGAGGTCTGCCCTGAATAAAATCTTTTGTGTCCATGTGTGAATGTGTGCAAAAAAAAAAACCAGGGGTTAGTGCTGGGACCAGTGCTGCTTAACATCTTTGTCAGTGATATGGACAGAGGAATCGAGTGCACCCTCAGCAAGTTTGCAGATGACACCAAGCTGTGTGGCACAGTCAACTTGCTAGAGGGCAGGGATCCATCCAGAGGGACCTGGACAGGCTGGAGAGGTGGCCCAGGCTAACCTCATGACATTCAACAAGGCCAAGTGTAAGGTCCTGCACCTGGCTCGGTGCAATCCCAAGCACAAATACAGGCTGGGTGGCGAGTGGCTGGAGAGCAGCCCTGAGGAAAAGGACCTGGGGGTCTGGGTGCATAAGTTCAACATGAGCCAACAGTGTGCACACACAGCCCAGACAGCAACTGTGTGCTGGGCTGCAGCAAGAGCAGCATTGCCAGCAGGGCAAGGGAGGGGATTCTGCCCCTTTACTCTGCTCTCATCAGACCCCACCTGGAGTACTGTGTGCAGTTCTGGAGCCCACAGCACAAGAAGGACATGGAACTGCTGGAGAGAGTCCAGAGGAAGCAACGAAGATGATCAGAGGACTGGAGCAGCTCTGCTATGAGGACAGGCTGAAAGATCTGGAGCTTTTCAGCCTGGAGAAGAGAAGGCTTCCAGGAGACCTTATAGTAGCCTTCCAATATCTGAAGGAGCCTACAGGAGGGCTGGGGAGGAACTATTCACAAAGTCTTGTAATGACAGGACGAGGAGGAATGGGTTTAAACTGCCTGAGGGGAGATTTAAACTGGATGTTAGGAGGAAGTTCTTCACAGTGAGGGTGGTGAGACACTGGAATGAGTTGCCCAGGGAGGCTGTGGCTGCTCCCTCCCTGGAGGTGTTCAAGGCCAGGCTGGATGAGGTCTTGTGCATCCTGATCTAGTGGGAGGTGTCCCTGCCTATGGCACAGGGGGGTTGGGACTGGCTGATCTTTGAGGTCTCTTCCAACCTAAACCATTTTATGATTCTCTGAAGATTAGAGCCTGGGGGAGTCAGGAAGCTGGAGGAGCTGCACTCGTGGGCGTCCCTTTCAAGACACATCTTACAGACATAACTCTGGTTCATGACATGCCCAAACCCTGCACTGCTTGGTCCTAGGAGAAGATAACACAGAAATCTGCTCAGCCACTTCCAATACCTGTCCTCCAGCACTCACTATTAACCACTGTGGCTGGGATTCTGACTGGACAGCTTTGTTCTTAAGCAGGATGGATGCTCTGCCCACGCACTGACTCCCAGCTCGGCACTTCAAACCTGCATGTGGATGGTCTTGGAGAGCAGAAGTCAAGTGCAGCACTCAGGTGCTGTTTCCCAGCACTTCTGAGCAGGTTGCCATGGATTTCTCCTGCGAGCTCCATCCCTGCGTGCCTTTCACCAGCCTCTCCACTAACTGGCCTCTTTTACACCCTTAAGGCTAAAACCTCCGCTAAGCCTTGCAGGCAGGTGGCACCCAGGGGTGCTCAAAGCCCAGCCTACATGGGTAGACTTAAGCATATGCAAAAATCATCTGCTGAACCAGTAAGGATCTCTGCCCTGAGGAGCCAAGAACTGTGCAAACCAGCAGAGGCTGCATTGCTGGTCCCAGCCGAGGAAGCAGCAGACAGACAGCAGCTTGGGCTGCAGACCTCAAGTTAATCCCCTGTTTTCCAGTACCCTGGTGTCCAGGCAGGAGAGAAGCTGTAGCCCTTACCCAGGATGGTTTTGAGGGTGTTTTGTGCCCTATGTACATAGTCCTTGCTGTCCCTGCTGGTCTGCAGGTTGCGTGAGCTCCTCCAGCCATTTCAAATTGCTTCCTCTTCCTCCACATCACTGCTAGTAAAGGGCAGCAGTCAGCACAGCTCTCCTGCACACTGCTCTCCACTCTGTCAGGAGTGTCAGGAGGGGGTGGGACAGGTTCTTCTCACTTGCTCCCTGGGATAGGACAAAGAGCAGTGGGTGTAAGTTGCAGCACAGGATATTCAGGCTCAACACAAGGGGCAGCTTCTTGACTGTAAGGGTCCCAGAGCACTGGCACAAGCTCCCCAGAGAGGTTATGGAGTCTCCTTCTCTGGACACTTTCAAGGCCTGTCTGGATGTGTTCCTGTGTGACCTGAGCTAGGTTGTCTTGTCCTGCTCTGGCAGGGGAGTCAGTGATCTCTTTGGGTCCCTTCCAGCCCCTGACATCCTGTGAGCCTGTGATCCTGTCTTGTCCACCTGGTGCTGGACCTTGCCCAAGGTCAAACTCTTGCCCTCATTGCTCATCTGAGGCCTTACAAGGAATCTGATGCCCCACAGTGCCTCCAACCTCCTCCTTGCTCTCAGGCAAATCCAGAGAGGCTGAAATCCCAATCCCTGCAGCTGGGAAGAGCAACAGCATGATACAGTCAGGAGCCTGCTCTCAAACACTGCTCCAGCACCACAGAACACCACCATGGAACATTAATATGACGAGACAAGTGGACATAACACACCATTATTTCCTGCTACCACCTAATGGTTAGCTCCACGAGTTAGCAAGGTGCTCAAATGTGCAAAGCCTGCAGTGGCCAAGGCTGTCAGCCAGCCACAGCCAATCAGCAAAACCCAAACCCAGCTCCCCATTCAGCCTGAGAGAGGAAGAGAGGGAAGGAAGACAGCAAATCTGCATTTCAGATGCTGGCTGAAAGGAGCTCTTTATATAAACACAGGCATGCAACAGTGTTTTGCTCTGTGCTTTCTCAGCTGTTGCAAACGCATCCATCTGCATGCCTGTGCCATGCGTACACCTACCGGGGAAAGGATTTTATTACCTGTGCTCACTCAACCCACCAGCCCTGCAGGAGCCACACTGCAGGGTGAGCCCAGCCACAGTGTTCCTTTGCCATCAGCTTCACGGGGAGGTGGCCCAGGTCCCCACTTTTCCTGGGGATCTCATCAAATCTGCTGCTGAAAGAAACGCTTTCATTGCCAGCGCTGCAGGAACGCTCCTAAAGCAAGCAGTGCCTCGGGTTTCCATTTGATGTTAAGAATTGCCCTGTGGGAGTGCTGCACAGGGCATTTGCTAAGGGAGGCAGAAAGCAAGAGCATGCATCTTGGAGCCGACCCTTGGGTAGTGTCTCCTGAAATCAGGCCAGGTCCTGGTTCTCATTTACACAGGAGGATGTCTGGAGAAGCTCCAGTGAGGTTACCTTGGGTTTCCACAGCTGATGTGTTACAAACCTCAAGCCCCAGGAGGAATGCATCAGTTTTATTGTAGCCTCCCCAAAATAATCTCTGCTCGCTCTTTCCTTTTCGTTTGCACACTCAGGAAAAGGACCTGGGGGGTGCTGTGCCACCAAAGCTTCCTTCAGCTTGGTTTTCTCCAGAAGGGAAGCAGATGCAGGAGCACCGTGTGGGCAGGGAGGTGCAAGGTCCTGCACGTGGATTCTCCTTCGTAATCTTTGGGGCTGGTTGCTCTCTTAGGACCCAAGCTGATGATAGGCTGGGCAGAGTTTTCAGGGCTACTTCAGTTCTAAACACTTCCTGAAGATGGGCAGCTGGGGCTGGGAGAGAGAAGTCTTGTTAAGGAGGAACAGCTCAACCCTATATCAGAGAATCCACATCTGCCACCTCCAGGCCCAGCTCTGTAAGAAAGAAAAAAAAGAGAGGAAAAAAAAAAATAATAAAACAAAACACAAACCAAACTGCAGCAGACTCTGTGGCAGCAGAAATAAATCAGAGTGAAGTGGAGCTGGGATTCTGAGGAGGACTCCTGAGGGCATCTCCTGCTTCCCCGCAGGAAAGGGCGGTGTGGAGCATCCAAGGAACCCGCAGCTGCACCTGCATCCGTCACCGGCCAGACACAGAAGCCTTCAGTGCTCCATCTTCCCTCCGCTTCCTCCCTCTTGTCTTCCCCATCTCTGCTCTGAATAGGCAGTCTCAGGAGGAGCACAGTGCCCGGATTCTCTCGGGGTTTTACAGCGCATCCGGCACTCCGTGAATTATCCCGGTGGGCCCCACTCCAGCAGCCTGCCTGCCTGCCTGCCCCCTCCTCCTCATCCTCCTCCTCCTCCTCACTGCCCGGTTGATCACCAGCCTGGCTGGGGATGCAGGACTGTGCACATCCTCAGCCCGAGGAAGCCTCCTCCCTCTGGCCACCGGCCCTCTGCCCTGGGCTGTCCCCACGGCTGACTCACACCATCTGCCCTGGCACTGACCAAACGCCTGCTGCTCAGGGCTCCTCTTCTGCACGCTCGCTCCCCGTGACCAAAGGGGGCCAAATGCACCCAGGACAAGTCTTTGCACCAGTGGTCCCCCATATCCTTGCCTGGGAAGTGTCCCTGCCTGGCCATGTTCCCCCTAGTGACAAGACACCAGCCCAAGCCATCCCCCCCCCCAAATACTTCTCTATCCAGCTACAATGGCTGAAGGAGCAGGGTGGGTACGGCGCAGAAGGAGGAACCACAGATGCTGTTGCCACACTTCCAGAGGAAGGCATGACGTGAGCTGAGGCTTAATTGGTTATTAATAACTTCTTTGTTAACCAGCCAGCCCTGAGGAGGAACCAAACTTCAAGTGCTTTTCTGGTGGAGAGCTCAGGCTCCCCTCCAGGAGTGGCCATCCACAGTTCAGTTTCTCCCCACAGAGTTTTTGTTCTGGGAAGTGGCAGACTTGCCCGGTGAGTCACGGTGCTGACAGCATGGGCCCCTCACCTACACCAGCCTTCCTGCTTGGAGGTTGGGTTTTTGGGGTTTTTTTTCCCTTTTTAAATCCTAGAAAAATAACAGATGCTGCTGTTGAGGGGGAGAGCTTCTCAGGATCTGTTCCAGTGCTCAGACTGCATCTGGATATGACCGAATCTGTGGTCCCCGTAAAGCAAGCAATTAGGAGCTGCAGAGCATCCCTGTCTGCAAGTGGGGTTACTTCTGTGACCTGCTGGCTGCTTGCTCCAGGCCAGGAGCCTTCCTCCATGGCAAACAGTGGCAGCAAACAGCCTCCATGCCCAAACCCCACCCTCTCTGCCTGATTCCTTTGGAGCTTCCCATTAAAGGCATTCTTCCAACCTGATTGATTCTATGATTCTATGGCCATGGTCTGGTTGATTAGATAGAGCAGGTTGAAATGGATGATCTTGGAGGTCTCTTCCAACCTGATTGATTCTATGATTCTATGGCCATGGTCTGGTTGATTAGATAGAGCAGGTTGAAATGGATGATCTTGGAGGTCTCTTCCAACCTGATTGATTCTATGATTCTATGGCCATGGTCTGGTTGATTAGATAGAGCAGGTTGAAATGGATGATCTTGGAGGTCTCTTCCAACCTGATTGATTCTATGATTCTATGGCCATGGTCTGGTTGATTAGATAGAGCAGGTTGAAATGGATGATCTTGGAGGTCTCTTCCAACCTGATTGATTCTATGATTCTATGGCCATGGTCTGGTTGATTAGATAGAGCAGGTTGAAATGGATGATCTTGGAGGTCTCTTCCAACCTGATTGATTCTATGATTCTATGGCCATGGTCTGGTTGATTAGATAGAGCAGGTTGAAATGGATGATCTTGGAGGTCTCTTCCAACCTGATTGATTCTATGATTCTATGGCCATGGTCTGGTTGATTAGATAGAGCAGGTTGAAATGGATGATCTTGGAGGTCTCTTCCAACCTGATTGATTCTATGATTCTATGGCCATGGTCTGGTTGATTAGATAGAGCAGGTTGAAATGGATGATCTTGGAGGTCTCTTCCAACCTGATTGATTCTATGATTCTATGGCCATGGTCTGGTTGATTAGATAGAGCAGGTTGAAATGGATGATCTTGGAGGTCTCTTCCAACCTGATTGATTCTATGATTCTATGGCCATGGTCTGGTTGATTAGATAGAGCAGGTTGAAATGGATGATCTTGGAGGTCTCTTCCAACCTGATTGATTCTATGATTCTATGGCCATGGTCTGGTTGATTAGATAGAGCAGGTTGAAATGGATGATCTTGGAGGTCTCTTCCAACCTGATTGATTCTATGATTCTATGGCCATGGTCTGGTTGATTAGATAGAGCAGGTTGAAATGGATGATCTTGGAGGTCTCTTCCAACCTGATTGATTCTATGATTCTATGGCCATGGTCTGGTTGATTAGATAGAGCAGGTTGAAATGGATGATCTTGGAGGTCTCTTCCAACCTGATTGATTCTATGATTCTATGGCCATGGTCTGGTTGATTAGATAGAGCAGGTTGAAATGGATGATCTTGGAGGTCTCTTCCAACCTGATTGATTCTATGATTCTATGGCCATGGTCTGGTTGATTAGATAGAGCAGGTTGAAATGGATGATCTTGGAGGTCTCTTCCAACCTGATTGATTCTATGATTCTATGGCCATGGTCTGGTTGATTAGATAGAGCAGGTTGAAATGGATGATCTTGGAGGTCTCTTCCAACCTGATTGATTCTATGATTCTATGGCCATGGTCTGGTTGATTAGATAGAGCAGGTTGAAATGGATGATCTTGGAGGTCTCTTCCAACCTGATTGATTCTATGATTCTATGGCCATGGTCTGGTTGATTAGATAGGGCAGGTTGAAATGGATGATTTTGGAGGTCTCTTCCAACCTGGTTGATTCTATGATTCTGATTTTTCTCCCCTGCAAATAAAAGCAGTGATGTGACCCTCTCCACCCCTGTACTCCACTCACAGCATGCGGCATGGTAGGTTTCCAGCCCTGACTGTATGGGGATGGCTCCTGAGGACCCAAAAAAAGATGGCAGAGAAACCCCAGCTCCCACACATGCTGCAGCACCAGTCTACCCAGATAATGCTGATATGGGGACCTCACCTTCCCCATAACCCACATAGGCATCCCAATACCAAGGAGGGAGATTGGAGGTTGGATGCCAATGCAGTTTCTCACCACAGAAGCCTCTATCAGACATTCCCAAAGGAGCACTCATCAGGTCCAGTAGAAAACATTGCTCAGACAGCTTCAAGCAGAGCCTGGGTTCACCTGGTTGGGAACACCCAGAGTTATCCCCAGATAAGTCAGTGGCAGCAATAATGTCCCAGAGCAGAGGTGAAGGACCAGCATACCACAGCCATGGAGCACACAACAGGATGTGCTTCCAGCCAAGAACCAGGTTGCATGATCCAGATAGAGCTGAATGACTCAGTCCTATCCAGGTCACACACAGGGAAGCCATAGCCAGCTGAGGAGAGGACACCTTGCAGACAAAGGGAGAGTCCACCTCCTGCTCTTGGGGTGTCCCAGGGAGGACACCTTACAGACAAAGGGACAGTCCACATCCCAGGGTGCCAAAGGGAACAGCAGGACCTCATGAGCATCTTCATGACACAACCACAGCTGAGGCCACCCACTGCCCAGCAGCCCAGGGCCAGCTGCTGCTCTATCTTTTCTTTGATAGAACCCAAGGAGAGGAAAAGCTTCCTCTGTTGCTGGCCCTGAGGATTGTCTCATGAGCAGTTAGCATCCCAGCAGGCTTGAAAGGCTGCATGAGGAGGCTGTTTGGGAGGACCTGCCTCCTCAGCAACCTTTCCTTGCAGATTTGGGGTTGAATCCCACACCTGAGACTTCATGAATTCCAGTCTTTTTCCAGATACATCATCAGGGACAGACCCAAGTGCCAAAAGTGAGCTGTGAGATGTGTCCATCCTTGGACTTTCACCCCAGGGGCTGGATAGGATAGGATAGGATAGGATAGGATAGGATAGGATAGGATAGGATAGGATAGGATAGGATAGGATAGGATAGGATAGGATAGGATAGGATAGGATAGGATAGGATAGGATAGGATAGGATAGGATAGGATAGGATAGGATAGGANATAGAATAGAATAGAATAGAATAGAATAGAATAGAATAGAATAGAATAGAATAGAATAGAATAGAATAGAATAGAATAGAATAGAATAGAATAGGTTGGAAGAGTCCTCCAAGACCATCCAGTTCAACCTATCACCAGCCCTATCCAATGGCACTAAGTGCCCCATCCAGGCTTTGCTTGAACACCTCCAGGGATGGGGACTCCACCACCTCCCTGGGCAGCCCATTCCAATGCCATTCACTCTCTCTGGGAACAACTTATTCCTAACATCCAGCCTATACCTCCCATGGGACAACTTGAGACTGTCCCCCCTTCTGCTGCTGGTTGCCTGGGACAAGAGCCCAACCCCACCTGGCTGCAGCCTCCCTTTAGGTAGTCCCAATTCCCATCCCACCTACACCATGGGCAAGAGAGACTCACTCTGATTTGCTAGCCCAGAAAAATCTAATGCCAGCCCAAATCATTCTTGCAGACCCAGAGGAGATATGACTCCATGGCTGCAGGCCACTGATGCCTCCCTCAAAGAGGCTTTCATGGCCATGCTTGACTGAATGTGACCAACTGGCTGTGGGGCTGCTGCCTGCCCCTCCTCTAAATGTTTCCCTACGGGTCCTGTGGGACAATGAGAGGTTCAGAGAGGCCTGATCCTCCCAATGCCAGCCATGCTCTAGACTCAGTTACACCAGGGTGTAAACAGTGACTCAAACTCTTCAGTGTGGGCAGGGCTTTGCAGAGAAGTGGAGCTGCACACAAGGGTAAGTCTGATGCTCAGGAGTCACCAGCGTGACCTCTGCTCCAGAGGGAAATTGCTGACTCTGACCTCCTGCTTACAGGCACTGACGTGGCATTTTCTAGCCCAGGATGTTGCTTCCTCTCTGCACGGGGCCTCAGTGGGGCATTCACTTCCTCAAGAGACAGAGGATGCCAAGCCCCAGGTCACTGCTGGTCTCCAGACACACAGGCAGCCAGGGGTGGCTGACACCTCTGTGCTGTGCGTGGCAGCGCAGAATCACAGAGTGCTTTGCATGGGAAGGGACCTCGGAAGGGCTCTGTCACCCTCACAGCAAAGAAGCTTCTCCTCCTGTTCGGGTGGAACCTCCTGGGTTCCAGTTCATGCCCGTTGCCCCTTGTCCTGTCTCTGGGCACCACCGAAAAGGGTCTGGCCCCATCCTCTTGCCCCCCACCTTTGGCTCTTGCAGAGCTTTGAGAAGATCCCCTCTGGGGCTGCTCTTCTCCAGGCTCAACAGCCCCAGGGCTCTCAGCCTGTCCTCCACGCAGAGGTGCTCCAGGCCCCTCAGTGTATTCTTAGCCTCCACTACACTCTCTCCCTGTCTCTCCTGAACTAGGGAGCCCAGAACTGGACCCAGCTCTCTAGCTATGGCCTCACCCAGGCAGAGCAGGGTGGGAGGAGAACCTCCCTCAACCTGCTGCTCACTCTCTTCTTAATGCACCCCAAGATACCATTGGCCCCAGATGGCACCTTGATGGCTCATGGTGAACCTGTCCACCTCAGCACAGCCTCTGAGCTTGGTGGGCAGCTCTTTGCTGCTGGAGACAGGCAGAGGTAAGCAGGCTGTGGGGTTTCTTCTCAGGAAAACTGCCCCTGGTGTCACACCAGCACCTTCCTCTGTGGCTCTCTCAAGGCTGTGCCTTGCTGTAGAGTTCCTTTGTCTGTTGGGCTGTGCTGTGTTGTCCAAGCTCAGTGCAGTGTGAAGGGACAGGACCTGTCCCTCTGCCTGCTCACTACCAGAATCAAAGCTCCCCTAGACACCAGGGTCTGTGGTGTGGGCCAGCTCACATAGCCCAGCCCTGCTTACAGCTCCACCATGGTAGTCAAAGCCAGGCTTGAGTCACCTTTCTCTCCCATCGTCTCCAAACAGCACCATGAGTCATGGCACAGCAAGGAGCCACAGAGGGCATCAGTAGGAGAGGAGCTGGGGAGATCAGGATCTCCTCCAGAACACAGAATCACACAGAAACATTCAGGCTGGACAAAGCCCCTCAGCATCACCAAGTCCAACCTATAGTCCTACTCTACAAGGCTCACCCTAACCCATACCCCCAACAAAGCCACTCAGCATCACCAAGTCCAACCCACAGTCCTACTCTACAAGGCTCACCCTACACCATATCCCCAACAAACCCACTCAGCATCACCAAGTCCAACCCATAGTCCTACTCTACAAGGCTCACCCTAAACTATATCCCAACAAAGCTCCTCAGCATCACCAAGTCCAACCCACAGTCCTACTCTACAAGGCTCACCCTAAACCATATCCCCAACAAAGCCACTCAGCATCACCAAGTCCAGCCCATAGTCCTACTCTACAAGGCTCACCCTAAACCGTATCCCAACAAAGCTCCTCAGCATCACCAAGTCCAACCCACAGTCCTACTCTACAAGGCTCACCCTAAACCATATCCCCAAGCACCACATCCAAACGACTTCTAAACACATCCAGGGTTGGCAACTCACCCAACCTCCCTGGGCAGCCCATTCCAATGCCTGGCCACTCTTGCTGGGATTTTTTTTTTTCCCCCTAAAAAATAACATGATAACAATAACAAAAATGACAAAGCTTCCCAGGTCTGCAGTGGAAGCGGAAGGGGCTCCCCTCCCTCCTCCCCCTCCTCTTCCTCACGTGGGGATTTCTGCAGCCAGGTAAACACAGGATGTTGATGAAATACTCACTGAGCAGATTGGCCAACGTGGGAGGTGGCAGGAGCTCCAGGCAGCTGGCTCCCAGCATCTGGCATGCACCCAAGGGGTGGTTGTATGGAGGGGGCAGGGTGATGCCAGAGCTGGCTGCACCTTCCTCTGCCTATCCCCAGGGTGACAAAATTGCCCTGTGTGGAGGGAGAATCAGCATGAGCTGGTCAAACCCAGGACAGGAGGGAGCACTGCACCTACGTGGACCTTGGGGTCTCCTTGCAAGCTGGGCTGATGCTCACAGCATGCAGTGCTGAGCATATTGCTCCAGGTTTCAGGCTCTGGCAGGATGGATGCAGTGATAGGGGTACAGACCCCACCAAGATCTCACCCTGGCAGGCATCAGCTCAGCACTCACAGCTGGTGATGCAGGGACAGGCTGATTCCTGCTCTGGTACAGTATGTGCTGCACAAAATGTGGCACTTGAGAAGGCACAAGAGGAAAGATGGGGAGGAAAAAAAGCAAATAACTTGTTTTGATAGTTCTTGGATGTCTCAGGCCTGTGCTTAGTCAGCCATTGGCTCCCAAACTGAGCCTTACAGGGCTCTGCAGCATAGCCTCATGGCTGGCAGCTGGGAATGACAGGGGTCCCTGGCCCCTTCTGAGGTCTCTGATGGGGCAGATTCAGGGCTCTCATGAGAAGGCAAAAGGTTTCATCCAGGGCATGAAGCAGCTGGGGTCCAGGAGGTGATGGCCAGCTCCAGTTTTGCAGTACCAGGATGCTCATTACCCCTATGAGGGGGTTCCCTGGGAGCAGCATGGTGCTGCATGGGTCCTGATGATGCTGAGCTCTGCTCCCCTTCTGGGGTCAGGGCACCCCATGCTGCTCCTTGGCAGTGAGTCAGGATGGGGCACTCAGAAGCCAGCTGAGTGCAGGAGAGTTTGACTCCCAGCTCAGAACCGGGGCCGCAGGCTGCGCTGGTGTCCAGCCCAGTTTGCTGCTCAGGCGTGGGTGCTGCTGTCACCCCCGCAGTGACCATGTGCACTCAGCCACAAGCAGAGCAGGAGCGAGCCACGAGTGAGCTGCAAGCAAACAGGAGGGACCTCACCCCTGGCCTGGGACTGCGGCCAGGGCAGCAGGAAGGAGCAAGGCAAGGGAAGAGGGGATGAGGAGAAGGATATGGTGTGGGAGGTGACTGGACAGGGATGCCAAAGGAGAACGTGAAGGGAGGGGATGTGGCACTGTCCCCTTGTCCCCAGTGTCCCCCTGGATGCTGCTGCCATCTGCTGGCGGGACCCAATTCTGCTTCGGTCCTGTCTCCGGCCACTGCAGCAAGGCCTGGGGACCTCTCTGTGACCTCCACTGCCTTGCACCCTCCTCTCAAGCACCCAGGACAGTGTGACATCGTGCAAGGGTGCGGGCTGGACAACCCACGGCGGGCCCCAAGCCTCCTTGCTGCCAACCCAAGGGAGCCAGTCCCCCAAACTCCTCATGGTGTCCATCTGAAGCGTGGCAGGTTGTCACCCCACGCTGGGTGGCAGATTTCTCCCATGTCAAGCCCTTCCCGGTGCTCAGCCACCTCCACACCCAGCTGACTCCCCAGTCAGTGCCTTACTTTGCAAGCAGCCTCCTGCACATGGGCATCATCCAGTTCGTGCTGGTGGACGCAGAGACAGGACCATGGCCTTGGCCAGCAGTGGGGTTAGAGCAGCAACTCTGCTGGGGCTGCTCTCTCCAGGGATCAGCCACTTCCCCTTCTCTCCAGAGCTGCCCTAAGCAGCAGTCCTGTCCCAGGCAGCAGAGAAATGCTGAGTCCTGTCCTCCTCGTGACAGACATACACATGCCGAGCATCTTCCCACGGTCCCCATGCCCTCCCCAGCATTCCCAGCATCTCCAGTTCCTCAGGGACCAGCAGATCCCTGGGCTGTGCTGGGGATAACCATTAGGACACCCAGGGCCACCCTGCATATCTCTCTCCACTTCTCATGCCCATTGAGGCCCTGAAAACAGCCTTAGTGATGTGTTCCACGGCTCGGGAAGTGAGATTAAGGTTTAGGAGGAGCTAAACCACCAAGCTGGTGGCCCCAGAGAGGCTCTGCAAGCACTGCAGTTCATTCCTTCCCGGGCAGATGGAAGAGGTGTCCTGCTCTTTGCTGGAAAACACTCAAATCCGTGGGCAGGGATTGAGCCACAGCTGTCCCCAGTTTAATTCCTCACAGAAAAGCAAAACCAGTGTCTGGGGGATTTTTCCATGCCCTCCTCCCACACACACACACACAATGGGAAGGCTGCTTGGCACTGGAGAGCTTCCCAGGGGTAACAATGCCCTGCATGCAAGCCTTGCAGACTCAAGTGCCGTGAAGAGTCACAGGAAGGTGTTTTCATCTAAAAGGGAATTATTTTTTTTCNAACAAACTGGGAGTGGGGGGGGGGGGGAAAAAAAAAAATCAGCTCCCAAAGGGCCACCACACAGAAAGCCAGGAACAGCTGTGCTGAAACCTCGTTGCTCAGAGCTGGGAGCTGGCACATGGATTGGGATCTGGTTTCCAAAGAAACCAGATGTGTGCCTCCACCCTGCCTCCTGCGCCTCTGCCCATCCTACCCTCCCTCGTTTCTTTTGGCAGCAACAACCATTTCAGTCTGGAGAAGAGGAGGCTCCCAGGGGGAGCCTCATTGTGGCCTTCCAGTATCTACAAAAAAATCTGGGGAGGGACTTTTTAGGCTATCAGGGAGTGACAGGACTAGGGGGAAGGGAGCAGAGCTGGAGGTGGGGAGATTCAGACTGGATGTGAGGAGGAAGTTCTTCAGCATGAGAGTGGTGAGACCTTGGAATGGGTTGCCCAGGGGGGTGGTTGGGGCCACGTCCCTGGAGGTGTTTAAGGCCAGACTGGATGAAGCTGTGGGCAGCCTGCTCTAGGGTAGGGTGTCCCTGGGCATGGCAGGGGGGTTGGAACTGGATGATCCTTGTGGTCCCTTCCAACCCTGATTCTATGATTCTAAGACTCCCTTAAAAGGGCAGGGGTGGTCTCTTCTCCCAAGTAACAAGCAATACAACAAGAGGAAATGGCCTCGAGGGAGGGAAGGTTTAGGTTGGACACAAGCAGCAGTTCGCTCCCCCAAAGGGTTGTCAAGTCCTGGAAAAGACTGCCCAGGGCAGTGAGGTCCCTGGAGGGGTTTCAAAGCTATGTAGAGGGATATAATTTAGTGGTGACCTGAGTTAATGGTGGGACTATGATTCTATGGTTGGTCTATGATGTTAGGAAGAATTTCTTTCCAGTGCGGGTAGTGAAGCACTGGCACAGGTTGCCCAGGGAGGTTGTGGATGCTCCCTCCCTGGAGGTGTTCAAGGCCAGGCTGGATAAGTGTTCTAGTGGGAGGTGTCCCTGCCTATGGTGGGGGGTTGGAACTGGATGATCTTTGAGGTCCCTTCCAATCTAAACCATTCTGTGATCCTATGGCTTGATGATCTGAAAGGTCTCCCCCAACCCAAATAATTCTACGATTCCCACCAAGCCACCTTGCAGAGGCCATGCTGGCTGCTCAGCCCTCGCCTGCCCCATCAGCACCACCTCCTCACCAAGCTCACCAAGCACTTCACCCACATCCTCTACCTGTGTCCAGCCATTGCCATCCTATTTCCTTCCAACCCCCACCCTCGGCTGCCAGCGCTGCCACCCACGGCTCGCTGCAGCGGTGACGTCAAACTGTGCCACCAACTGACACACACCCCCCAGGTTCTTTTGCCCTGGCATCTCCCCCACACTTCCCAGCACAGCTGGGCAGCTGTTTCCCCCATGGTGCTCAGGGTTCGGCCCCAGCAGCACTCTGACATCAGCACACCTTCCTGCCCAACTGCTCCCTGCCCTCAAGAGCCCTGTGCCCTCCCAGCCCTGTGCCCTCAAGAACCCTGNCGGCGAAGGACGAGCTGCCCTTTAAGAGAGGAGACACTCTAAAGGTATGAAGAACAGGGGGGTCACCAGCCATCGAGGGGGTGGGGGAGGGTCACCACTGGTCATTGTGGGGTTGGAGGCTACTGCTTTAGGGGACAGAGTGGGCACACAGCATGGGGGTGATGTCATTGTAGCTGATTTGGGGCTCTTTGTGGGGTGTCAGGAGCCGTCTTTGGGTTGTTGAGGGAGCAGAGCAGCACTGCCAGCAGTGCTGGGTGCCACATGAGCGTCCCACCAGCCACATCTGCTGGAAGACCTCCCCCACCTGGGATGAGGCACATGGCCTCTGAGGCAGCCAGCCCATGGGGCTAGGGCAAAGAAGCTCTGGGGGCTTCAGGGACCCAGCAGCAGGGACCACGTGCCCAAATCCCCACCCTGATGCTGGCATTGGGATGGGTCCCTCAGACGCCACTTGGGAATCTCGAAACAAAACTTCAGAGACGGCTCCAGACAGCCCCAGGGGACTGCAGCCCTGCGATGGGGACAAGAGCATCCACCCCCAGCCACTCGCTCCTTCTCCAGCAGCTGCTCCCGGACCCCCCCCCCCCGCACCCACCCGGCCCTCATGGGGTNNCCCGGCCCTCAGGGGGTCCGCCCAGCCGCGGAGAGGACAAGGGTTACCGCAGGTCCCCAAGCCCACCGCGGTGTCCCTGCCTGCCCGCCGTGTTTTTCCCCGCGGGGTTTCGGATCCTGTTTGCACAGCTGTGGCGGCCCCGGGCCCCTGCGTGGGAGGCTGGAAAATGATGCTGCGAGGAGGCGAGTGGCAGCGCCAGGATGCTGCCTCCCGAGAGGCACCCAGCCGCCACCTCCCCGGGGAGGACACGGGGGCCCTGCCACCACCCCGGCTTGTCCCGGGGATAGATTTTTACCCTCTTCCCTGGGCGGGAGTTTGGAGGCTCTCTGCCAGCTCCCATGGTCGTCTGCAGCTACTGCGAACTGAGGAGTGCTGGGGGGAAGCAGCCAGCTCTGTACAGGTACCCCCCAAACGCCCCCCTAAGCATGTCACCTTTGTCAGAGCCCTTCTCTTTCTGAGGTTCTGGGGGGAGTTGTGGGGCCTGGAGGTCCCACTTGGCTCCTGTCCCAAGAGGACTGCAGCCCTGCTGCTGCCTTCTGTCCTCTCTGGCTGTGGTGATGCCTTCCTGCTCCTCTCCCATCTTAGATCCTCAGCATGG
>VWZI01023507.1:0-17080 GCA_013396835.1 Psilopogon haemacephalus
GGGGGGGAAAGGGAAAATGGTGTGTGGGGTGGGAAAGGGGCAGGTATGGTGGGAAAGGGGCAGGTGGTGCTGGAAGGAGGGAGATGGAGAGGAAAAGGATGAAGGGGTCAGTCTGGGATGAGGAGGCTGGGGATGGGGGTGGGTCTGGCCTTGAGACCTGGCCAGAGATGAGGTGGTTGGAGTTCCTTCACCTGGTGGGGAAGGGCCAGCACTGAATGTCATTGTCCATCCTTACAGTCCCTGGGAGGCCAAAGGGGCGAGGGGGCCTAGGAGGGCAAAAGGTGATGGGCGACCAAATGGGTGTGGGGAGGCCTAAAGGGAGTGGGAGGCCCAAGGGCTGCTGTAAGGGTTAAACTGGAAGGTGTTGTGACAGGTACAACCACTGGACAAAAGCCAAATCCTGAGGGACACCGCACAGAGGGCTGAGGGGTGCTAGCAGCTTAGGAGGATCAGCTTGGGCCAGGCAGACATTATCTGGTGCCTGAGTGCAGAGAGGCTCCCACCCTGCTCTTGTGTGGCTGGGAGGACTCAGCCTCCAACTCCTTCAACAACTGACCACAGTGCACCCTTGACAGGTATAAATCACAGAATCTCAGAATGACCTCCAAAGCTCATCCAGTCCAACCCTCTGCAGTCAGCAGGGACATTCTCCACCAGAGCAGGTTGCCCAGAGCCCTCTCCAGCCTCACCTGGAATATCTCCAGAGACAGGGACACAACCACTTCCCTGGGCAACCTGCTGCAGTGTTCCAGCACCCTCATGATGCAGAACTTGCTCTTAATATCCAATCTCAATCTGCTCTGCTCTGCTCTAGTCTGAAGCCATTGCCCTAGTCCAGTCCCTGCAGCCTTTGCTAACAGTCCCTATGCAGCCTTCTTGTAGACCCTTTTCAGGTTCTGGGAGGGCTGTATTAGGACTCCCCAGAGCCTTCTCTTCTGCAGGATGCCCAACCCCAGCTCCCTCTGTCTGTCCCCAGAGCAGAGCTGCTCCAACCTTCTGATCACACTTATGGCCCTGAATGGAGGCTTTTGGAATTAAGTCTCCAGACAGCAAGCAGCTTGGCAATAGGATCCTCTCCCCTTAGAGAGAGCCCTCAGCCCCGCTTTGGTGAGTGTGTATTTTGGGTACTCTGGGAGATTTCCCCTTTCTGAGTGTGTGAGTGCACATTTGGGCTCATCTCTATCTAGACAGCTCAACTGGTTGTGCAGCAGGATGCTCCTGACTGACTTCTGAACCTGAACCTGGACAACACAAGGGACAGTGGTGGAAGTTGCAGCATAGAAAGTTTCATGTAAACTTGAGAAGGAATTTTTTTCCCTGTGAGGGTGGCAGAACCCTGGAACAAGCTTGCTCTGTGGGGGTTATGGAGCCTCCCTCTCTGGAGATATTCAAATCCTGCCTGGATATGTTCCTGTGTGACCTGCTCTAGCAGGGGGGTTGCACTGCATGAGCTTTGGAGGTCCCTTCCAGCCCCTGACATTCTGTGATTCTGTGATTTTATTGTGTTGGAAGGAGTGATGAGGAATTAAAATCCTCATTTTCAGGTGGCTGTTGTGACAGGTGGCTGAGAAGCCAACCAGGATGAAGAGGCAGATGAAGCATTCTGCAGGCAACTGGCAGAAGTCTCACAACCACCAGCCCTTGTCCTTGTAGGGTACTGCAGCTCTGGTGACATTTGCTGGAAGCACAACATGACAGGAAAGAAACAGTCTAGGATGTTCTTGGTCATAGCTGGTAAGTGAGCTTAACAGGTGAGGCAAAGCTTCCCATCCCCGCTTGCCCCTCAACCCACTTTCAGCCTCCCACCCACTCTCTCCAGCATCCATCTCCATGTCTGCTTCCCCACAGCTCCTCAACCTCCCACACTCTTTCACCCTCTTGAGCGCTTTCACCCTCTTGAGCACTTTCACCATCCCAATCACTTTCTATCTCCCATGACTTTTGACCTCCCACTCCTGTTTTGAGCAGCCTGTCTTTGGACTTCAAACCCCAGCTCATCCAGCCTGGCAACACTGAAAAGAGCCTGGCCCTTTCTTCTTGACAGCCACCCTCCAGATATTTGTAGACATTAGTAAGACCTCCTCTGTATGAATGGGAAAGTGCATTCAGCACAGGCTCTTTCCCAGGGGGAGCTGAAGGTGGATGTTATCAGTTTTGAACCTGGGGTTGTGGCTGGGGCTTGGGCTGAGAATGGGCTGGAAGTGGTGTGAGCAGGACTGGTGCTGGGTCTGGGGGTTGACAGGCACGACAGTGACTCCTGTCTGGATACATTTATTGCTTTACAGAAACCTCTTCATCCTGTTGGCAAAGTCAGCTTTGAGAAAGATGGCTCATAGCAGGACAATAAGAGAGTAGCTCCAGCCTGCTCTGGAAACCATTCCTCGTACGATGCTGTGCTAAAGCCTTTCTTCCAGTTTCTGCTCATCGATCTCTGGGTGCAAGCAGATGAAGACAGAAAAGGTTGTTCCTGGATCTTCATTGTACGCTTTAGAGGTGCAGCTGTAGAATTCACCATCTGAGAGAGGCCACAGAACAATAACTGAGAGGGTAATACTGCAGACATATAAGGTGTGGGTCACTCCCTCGTCCATCTTCAGCCTGATGGCGGAAGGGCTGCAGTAAGTGAGGGATGTGCCTGCTGTAATGAAGCTGTCGGCAGGAGCGCCAGGGGTCTGTGAGTGGCCTACCACTCTGAGTTACTGCTGGCTGCCTAAGACACAGCTCTCATCAATACAAACACACTTGCTGGGCAGGGCGATGTGGACCGTGGGGTGAGATATCCTTCTCTCAGGGATGCCTCTGCTGGTTCTTCATCACCTGGCATCTCTCCTCTGCCTAGCTTATCATTGATCAAGCCCTGTTATTTCTCCAGGTACAAAGCCATGGTACATACAGGAGCACCATTACTCTTCCTTGCAAGTCGCATCTACCTCTAAATTATTTCTTGCCCTTCCAGATGAGTTATTGTCTAACATCAAAGCATCTGAGTTCTTCCTTTTTTTTTTTTTTTTCCCCACTTGTGCCCTGAATATCGATGCTGGAAAGCAAAAAGGAATACTCCACTTAAATCTGGAGTTCACTCATTTGTTAGATCTTCTACAGAACACATGACTGGACCACTTGTAATTAGCTTTCCCTAGCTAATTAGATCTTTTGTAGAGCGAGCCCTGAACAAGAATCAAATCCAAATGTTACCCATCTGAATGGAAGGGCAGTACTGCATGTCAAGAAGTTAGGTTGGGTCACATGTAAGAGAAAATTACGTGTCAGCAACCTATCCGTGGGCTGTAAATGCCAGGAAAAATCAGGAAGGGGAGAAATATTTGTTCCAAATTAATTCTGTGGCATTAATTTTTCTGGTATGTTATTTGCATAATCCACAGTCTCTAATTACAGTTTCTTTGATGAACTTGTCACACCTTGATATTTATTTTCCATCACTTCCACTGTATCAGCCTCAAGATAAACCAGCACTGAAATGTTTATCCGTGAATCTGTCTCTCCTGGATTTGCCTAGTCCCAGGGACTCTTTCTTCCATAAATCAGCTGTACATCATCATGACCGGATTTACACTTACAGTGAAACATGCTGTTGGCTGAGTAACTTTATGATCAGTGTTGTTGGAACAACAGCTATTATTTTAGTTCCATATATAAAGAATGACCAGTTCCTTATCACCTTCAAATGACCTATCCTGCTACCTCTGCTCCCATCCTCAAGCTTTGTAGCAGCTCAACATTTTGCCTGTGTGCTGTGCAAGGTCTGGGCCATCCCTCTTTATTCCTTTTATATGGTTTCCACCTCTGTCTGTGCATTAGTTCAGAGCTGCAGTCAATGAATAACCTCTCTTTGCCCATACTTAGCACTTGAGTATTTTAGCAAAGTTGTACTTTCTGGTTCTGATAAAGAGCCTGAATTTAACATGCCAAAAGACATCCTGAAAAGCTGCCCTTTAGCAAGGATCAGAACTTAAGATGGGTGGAACTGGCCTGCACTTGTGCCAGGGGATTTTTAGGTTTGATGTTAGGTGAAATTTCTTTGCTGCAAGTGTGGTCAGGCATTGGAAAAGGCTGCTCAGGGAGGTGACAGAGTCAAGAAACCCATGCAGATGTGGCACTTTGGGCATGGTGGTGTTAGGTTGATGTTTGGGCTTGATCTTAGTGGGCTTTTCCAACCATAATGACTCTATCATCAGAGCAGCAGAGAGGTGATTTTGCTTACTCATCTTAAAACTGGTCATTATCATTCTGAAAATACTGAGCAGAGCATGGAGTACCTAGACCTAATCTAAAGAAAAACCACATCTTACTCACACATCTAATGTCCTACCTATGCTAAACAAGCACCGGCTTCATATATAAATGTGACAGATTCTCAACATTCCATTTGGTGTCCTGGCAACACAGTTTTGCAATATCCATGACCTGCAGCTCTTATGAGCTCTTTGTTTTGAAGCAGCTTCCTTACCTATATCCAATGTGCTTTGGAAGTCCACCAATATCAGGCATTAACATCTTAAAGAATGGAGTCTTTTTTGTTTGCAAACATAAACCTGGCTCTGACAGAAGGAAAAAACACCAAGGAGTGAAATGCACAAGGGAGAAGTATGGGAAGTTGTCAGGTTAATGGTTTGGAATACTAGAGAGAAAATGTGTCTGGAGAAATGTGTTAGGTTTCTTACAAGAATAAGGCAGTCTTCTGTCTATTAATATTCTCACAGGATCCCACAAGCCCATCATGGTGGCAGCTGAATGGGACCTCTGGAGATCATCTTGTCCAACCCTCCCGCTAAAGCAGAAGCACCCACAACAACTTGCCCAGGATCACAGTGGCCAGCTGGGTTTAGGATCTCTCCACTACCTCTCTGGGCTACCAACTCCAGGGCACCAGCACCCTCACAACAAACAAGTTTCTCCTCACTTCATGTGAAACCTCCTGGGTCAGTTTGTGCCTCACTGGGCACCACTGACAAGAGCCTGGCCCCATCCTCTTGCCCTCCACCCTTTAGCTGAACATTGCTCAAATCCCTTCTGGGCTGCCCTTCTGCAGGCTCAACAGCCCCTGGGCTCTCAGCCTTTCCTCCTCATAGATAAACTCCAGGCCCCTCAGCTTCTTTGTAACCTCTGCTGGACTCTCTCCAGTAGCTGCCTGCAGCAGTCCTGCCTCCAGGAGTTCACATGCCCCTTCTTGCAGAGAACTGTTGTCTGCTTGAGTGTTTGGAACTGTCAGGAACCATAATGAACAGCACTTCAATGTTTGATTTCCCTCTCAGCGTTCAGTGTGTGCTTTCAGCCCTTATTTACTGCCTTGCATTCAAACCCTGCTCTGAATGCACAATTAATCGCTTCCTCCTGGAAGTTTTCCGTGGTCTTCGTGACCAGTATCCAAGTGCTTCACAAACATTAATGAATTTATCTTCTCCAAACCCAGGTAAGGTGAAGGCTGCCATTATCCCCCCATGACTTTTTTCTTTTTTTTTTTTTTTTGGTAGAACAAAAACTGAGCCACAGAAGAGTGCAAGTCAAACATAACCACCAACATCAAGCGCACTACCTGAGATATGTAGCACCTCAGTTGTCAGAGCATTTAGCAGTCGGTCTCATTTTGCATGCTGAGAGCACAGCTCTGATTGACTGCTGCTACCAGTTGTGAGCAGTTTACCCTCCTGCCAATCAAAAAAAAAAGAATCTCATGCTGGGCACCCTGGGAATGAGGAACAAACTGTTAATGACCCCATTTGAAAACCCCACTTGGGCTTTTAGTCACTTGCTAAGCAACACATCAGAATTCAACAGAAAAGATGAGGAGAAAACCTCTTTCCTGTGGCTGGTGTGAGACTTTTTCCTTTCTCTTCTCAAAATGCCTGCCTCAGAAACCAAGCAGCTTCTAAAAATGCACCAGAAAGGAAGGACCTCTCCTGCACTACACAACATCCATTTCCCATTCCCAGTTCCTAAAAAAAAAAAAAAAAGATGATGGGCTTTATCTTCACTCAGAGTTTAAATGACAGACATCATGAAAACAATTTAAGACAAGCTCAGAATCTGTTTTCCTGGTGTAGTCTGGTTAGGAATTCATTGCCCTATCCTTATAGGTCTCCTCATGGACAGCAAAAGCTGACTGGAGTAACTTATTTAAAAAGCAGTTAGAGATAGCTTTAGTCTTCTGTCCTTTCTGCACTTGTGACCTCAAAACCACATCCTTGTGTCATGTAGCAGATGGAAATTTCTTCCCCAAAAGGGCTGTCAAACCCTGGAGCAGGCTGCACAGGCAAGTGGTGGAGTCACCATCTCTGGAGGGACTTAAAAGCCATGTAGATGTGATGCTAAGGGACATGGTTTAGTGGTGACCTGGCAGTGCTGGGTTAAGGGTCAGAGCTCATTTCTAACTTGAACAGTGCTAACATTCTATGAAATGAGCAAAAAGTCTTTGCCACAGAGTATCACCACATTTATTGTGGAATCGAAGAATTTTTGAGGCTCGGAGGGTCTTGAAACTGTAGAAGTCAAACTGAGAGTGGTGAAACACTGGACCAGGTTGCCCAGATGGGTGATAGAAGCCTCATCCCTGGAACCATTCCAGGTCAAGCTGTTCAGGGCTGAGCAACATGCTCTAGCTGCAGATGTCCCTGATGACTGCAGGGGGGGTGGACTAGATGACCTTTAGAGGTCCCAAAGCATTCTGTGATTCGAGTCAGGGATTCTAACTTCTCCACTAGGCTGAGAGGAAGTGTCTCAAAGTTACACAGGTGTGGTGCCTAGGGCCACGGTTTACATCAGACTTAGTAGAGCTAGAGAATGGTTGGACTCAAATCTGTGATTCTATGAAATTAATGCGGACTCCATCACAATCCTGACACCTTTCAACTGCCTCCAGCAGTCAGGACTTCAAGTCTGATGAAGAAAACTGAGAAAGGGAAGGAAAAAAAAAAACAAAACAAACCAACCCAGAAATAATCACACATGCCAGTTAGCAAAAGGAAGGCTGGCAGAGCTTTGGGAGCTCAGCTCCAATTTGTGAGCTCTGGTCACATCAGCCAAGTGTGCACCATCCGAATTTGCACATCCTGGGAGAAAGTCTGCTTGGTAGGTTACCAAATGTGTATGCATGAGTACAAAGTTTCTCTGCTGCACCTTCCTCAGCTCCTCCTTGAGGGGATGTCTTCACACAGCAATTGCTTAGCAAAGCCCCTCATGATGCACTTGCGGAGCAAAGATTTTGCAGATTAAATTGTGTGAAGGGTAGGGCAGGCAAGGAGAGGAGAGGAAACAAGATACAGCTGTTAACTGAGGTTCTCTGCTTTCCAGTTGTTAAACATTGGCTTGTGGCTGGCTGAAGGTGGCACTGACCACTTCAACACTGGCTGGGTGTTCCTTTGCATGCTCATACGTTGCTGGCTGGCAGCTCAGAAACCTCTCAAGGTTGCTGCTGTCTTTTAGACAGAGCTCTGTTACCTGGGGATGCAGCAAAGTGCTCACAGAAGAATATCAGAATAGAAAAGTAGTTGGATTATTATCCAAGATCAGAACACATTCACTAAGTGTCATACAGTGATTCACAGGCAAGTGCAGGTCCTGTGACTGGGCAGGAATCACCCCCTGCACCAGTACAGGTTAGAGGGGCTGACCTGCTGGGAAGCACCTGTGCAGAGGAGAACCTGGCAGTGCTGGTAGACTGCAAGTTCACCATGAGCCAGTGATGTGCTCTTGTGGTTGAGAAGAGCAATGGGCTGCTGGAGTGCATTAACAAGAGTGCACCTAGGATGTCCAGGAAGGTTCTTCTCTCTCTACTCTGCCCTAGGAAGGCTGTTTTTGCAGTAGTGAGGCCAGTTCTGGGCTCCAGGATTCAAAGGAGACAGAGAACTACCAAAAAGAGTCCAATGGAGGCTACAATGAGGGGCCTGGAGCTCTTCTGTGAGAAGGAAAGGCTGAGAGGCCTGGGGCTATTTAGCCTGGAGAAGAGCAGTCCCAGAGGGCATCTGAGCAATGCTCAGCAAGAGCTAAAGGACCCATGGGAGGCAAGAGGATGGGACCAGACTCTTGTCAGTCTTGCTGGACACCAGGCACAAACTGAAACCCAGACGATTCCACCTGACCATGAAGAGAAACTTGTTTGTTGTGAGGGTGCTGGAGCCCTGGAGCAGGCTGCCCAGAGAGGTTGTGGAGTCTGCTTCTCTGGAGAGATTCCAACCCCACCTGGCCCTTGTGATCCTGGGCAGGCTGCTGTGGGAGCCCCTGCTTTAGCAGAAGGGTTCTATTGGGTGATCTCCAGAGGTGCCTTCTGACTCCCACCATGCTGGGATTGTGGAATTTACAAAGCAAAAAACTACAGTCTGCTTCTAAACAAACCCAGGGTCATCTGTGCATGACATTTTTTGTGCAAGGCCAGCACATGGGAAGTTCACTGTGAAAAATCTCTCAGTGTAGTCCTGGGGACAACGAAACCCTGAGGAGAAGTCAGCCTGCATCTCTTTGTGATGACCTGGCCTGCAGGATGGAAGCTGTTACAGGCTCCCAACCACCTACTGCTGTTCTTCTTTTCCAGCCCCAAGTCTGCTGACTCAGGTAGCCTTCCCTGGTGTTCGCAGCTCAGGTGCTCTTCTTGCGCTGTAGTAGATGAAGATCATGCACAGCACAAGCTCCTGCCCTTCTCCTGGTTCTGCTGAAGGGTGAGTAACTCCCAACAGAGATGTGATACCAAACTAGCTGAGCTGAGGAGCATCTTCTACCTCTGCATCTGGAAGTGCAGGGAATGTAGTTCTGAAGACAGATACTCAGAGCAGACAGCAGCTGCTGCTGCAGCTACAGACATTTGTGACAAATCAGATCTGGGACACAGAATGCTGCAGGGTGGAATGACATCAAAGAAGGGAAATTCTGACCACTTGCACCCAAAGCAAAGGGTAGACATTCTGTTTGAGCGGGTACAGCTGCTTGAGAAGGAGCAGCTTCAAGTGTGCAGCATGACTTCTTTTGCTGCTAGCACTAAGCGGTGTTTAAAATTTCTCTTGCTCCTTCTTCTCTTTTTGAAATTGTTCTCTCTGTCCTGGTCTTTAAGATGTTCTTGAAGAACTGAAAGTTCAGTTTTTGTTGATGTGCAACTAAATCACCAATAACGACCATTAAAAGAGGTTAAAGGAGATTAATAATTAGGTCTCAAAGATGAAGGTATCTACAAGTACCAGAAAAGGAGGTTGGAGCCACCCTCCTCCAGAAAAGGAGGTGGGTGTTGGTCTCTTGTCCCTAGTTACAAGTGACAGAATGAGAGGAAACGGCTTCAGGTTTAGGCTGGACATCAGAATAAACTTCTTCACTGAAAGGTTTCTCAACCACTGGCACAGGCTCCCCAGGGAAGTGGTTGAATGCCCATCCCTGGAGGTGTTTAAAAGAGTCAGAGATGTGGTGCTCAGGGCACCAGGCTGGGTAGAGTTAGAGAATGATTGGACTCAATGATCTTAAAGGTCTTTTCCAACCAAAATGGTTCGGTGATTCATTTTATCTTTGTAGCAGTGACGTTGTGCTGGGTAACTAACTGGTGGCTGGAGGATCAGCTTTGGCCATTTGATGAACAGAAGAAGAGAAATGCACTGACTGTGTCTGTGTGAGCACCAGGGAAGTGTCTTTCCCTCCTCACTTCAAATTGTCATTCTCAGTAGTCAGCAGTTACTTCTGTCTCTGCACTGAAGTTTGCACTCAGCTACCATGAAAGCAAGGAGCAGAAGAAAGGGTTTGACCTGAAAGGTCAGGTGTTCCCACAGAGAGAACTCTGAGCTTTGCTGGGGTTATCTCTGGTAGCTGCAGGCTCTTAATCACCACCTGCACACACTGCTTCTTTTATTCTCCTGGCTTTTAGGTTTCAATTAAAATGCAAACATAGGAAAACAAATTGTTTCCTTGGGCTACATGCCTCATTTCTTCATGGGGACTTCTTGAGCCTCACAGAAAAACAGATCTTGTTCTTTCTTGTCTCTAAGATAATCCTGCAGACTGATGGAGAAGCTGACAAAACAAATGGTAGTAAGGCAGACAGATAAGTCCTTAGACTTGAGGTATAGGGATCAAGAGGGAGGACATCTGAATTCAGTCAAGATCTGATGGAGTTTTTCCCAAAATATGTGTTCAGGTCACTTAAATTTCTCAAATCCCTCTCCTTTACTTGACTGAAAGTTGTTTCACATGAGCACTGTTTCTTAATATGCTGTTTCAGTGTGAGCTATCCTACCTGGACTGCCTTTAGTCCTCAGGGCCTTCAGGATGACTTAGAGTGTCTCATTTCTTTTGAAACACAAATAATAGTCATAAAGAGAGTATGGATTATTTGGAAAAGGCAGAGGGTATTTACCTTTTTCTCTGGTCAGTAGGGGTCACAGGAAAGAAAGGCAAGGAAAACAAGAGAAAGAATGGACTTGAATAAGCCTAGAAAGAGAGTTGCACTGAAGAAGAGACAGAGATGTGGACTTGAGAGACTGAGGTTACAGGAGGGGAGAACTGAGTAAAGAGTGAAAAAAAAAATTAAAAAATAAGAGAGAAGACAGCAAGGAAACAAAGCAAAATAGGGAGTGAGAGAAAGGGACTGGAGAGGAAAGAAGTCGGGAGACTAGGAAAGAAAGTGAAACGGAGAGGACAAAAGGAGTGGAAAAAAAACGTGTGTGGGGAGGGGAACCAAAGAAATTCCTAGCACTGTGTTGCCTTTGTTCCCAGGGTGTATACATCCAGTGGACAGTGAGAGTAAGACATAAGTCAGTCGAATGCTATCCAACAGTTTATGACTTCAGTGACAAATGCAGCAGGGTGTCACCATGATCAAGGTAAAAAAAAAAGACATCTATAAATTTATCTTGTGTATTGTTCAGAATAATTCAGGTGCTGACCCAGGCTGTTCCTTGCCCTGGAATAAAAAAAAAAGTAGTGTTAGAAATTGCTCGTGTCATAGAATCATGGAATTGTTTTGGTTGCTCTCTAACTCTGTCAAGTCTGGTGCTAAACCACGTCCTTCAGCACCACATTTTTTGCATCTTTTAAATACCTCCAGGGATGGGGATTCAGCTACCTCCATTGGGAGTGTGTTCTAGTGTTTGGAGTGAAGAAGTTTCTTCTGATACCCAACCGAAACCTCCACTGGGTCAACTTGAGGCCGTTTCCTCTTGTCCTGTCACTTGTTACTAGGTGATCCTCACCTCGGTCCAACCTCCTTTCACAGAGCTGAGGGTAATCCCTCAGCTTCTTTTCTCCATCCTCCTTCTCTCCAGGGTAAGCAACTCTAGTTGCTCCTCCTAAGTTCCATTTTCCTGTTCTTCACTGTCAGCAAATGGTGTTTATAGCTGAGAGACACATCACTCAGAAAGATGCACTTTTGTTTTGCCATAGCAAAGGGCTGGAAGTACACAGAAAGTATTCATCTAGTAAGATTTTTCAGTCTGTGCTGTGCTGATCTCATGAGTGAGCAGTCCATTGTCTGGCCCCTTCTCAAAGCAACTGCGAGAGTCTAAATCGTCTCTCCTTTGTTTAAATCAACAAGGATAAAGATTGCCTTTGTTACCTTCCCCGACTCAGCTGAGGTGTCTGGCCGAAGGTTCAGGGATGCAAATCAACAAAGATACCTTCCCAGACTCAGCTCAGGTAACTGGCCAAAGGCTCAGGGATGCAAATCAACAAAGATACCTTCCCAGACTCAGCTCAGGTAACTGGCCGAAGGCTCAGGGATGCAAATCAACAAAGATACCTTCCCAGACTCAGCTNGTATTCATCTAGTAAGATTTTTCAGTCTGTGCTGTGCTGATCTCATGAGTGAGCAGTCCATTGTCTGGCCCCTTCTCAAAGCAACTGCGAGAGTCTAAATCGTCTCTCCTTTGTTTAAATCAACAAGGATAAAGATTGCCTTTGTTACCTTCCCCGACTCAGCTGAGGTGTCTGGCCGAAGGTTCAGGGATGCAAATCAACAAAGATACCTTCCCAGACTCAGCTCAGGTAACTGGCCAAAGGCTCAGGGATGCAAATCAACAGAGATACAGAGCCTTTGTGGCCTTCCCGGACTGCAGCCTGGCTTGAAAGCCCAGGATGTGTACATCAGCTACCCTGAAAAGGCTTATGGAATATGTGTGTTCGGGGTATGGACAGGTAAGCGATGCTGGGAGGGGGTGGAGGCCCTCCTCGGTGCCGCCAGACCCCTGCAAATGCATGAGAATACACAGGAAGATTCCCTGGAAAGTCTCACCTGGGCATCGATCTAAGCTACCCAAAAAAAAAAAATGTGTAAAAAGACCTGGGCAATGCCTGCCAAGAAGAAGAACTCGAAGAACAAAAACTCCCGCAGAACAAGTCCACTAGCACAACTCCAGAAGAAGAATTCCTGACGAGCTCCATGGAAGAACATCCCTCGGCCACACACACACATCTCTCTCCTTCACCTCCCGTCTCCGGCTGATGGTAATATAATCCCTGCTCTTTTTCTCTCCTCTTTTCTCCGTAGTTCCCTCTCTCTCCATTTCTCTCTCTTCCCCTGTTTTGTTCAGCTTTATCCTTTAATAAATAGTTTTGTGGTGATATCTGTCTTGCTTGCACCTTAATTTCACAACACCGAAATCTATAATAACTGATCTTGCTCCTCTGGATAGAGATATTGTTAATCTCTGCCCTCTGGACCTTGACAGCAACTCAATCAAATCACATAGTTCAAATCACAGAATGGCTCAGGCTGGAAGGGACCTCAGAGATGATCTGCTCCAACCTCCCCACCATTGGCAGGGTCACCTCTCAACTAGATTTGGCTGCTCAAGGCTTCATTCAACCTGGCCGTGAATACCCCTGATGAGGAGGCATCCACAACCTCCTTGGACAGCCCAGTCCAGAGTCTCACCACCCTTGTACTGAAGAACTTCTTCCTCAGCTCCAGTCTAACCCTGCTCTCCCTCAGCTTCAAACCATTCCTCTTGTCCTGTCTCTAGACACCCTTAGGAGAAGTCCCTCTGCAACCTTCCTGTAGGATCCATTCAGGTACTGGAAAGTAGCTATGAGGTCTCTCTAGAATCTTCTCTTCTCCAGGCTCAGCACTCTCAGCTCTCTCAGCCTATCCTCATATCAGAGGTTCTCCAACCTTTAGGTTATCTTTGTGGCCCTGATCTTCCTAAGCAGTTGCACGTTTGCAACTGCCCATGAAATCAGTGCCTCAAAAAAAGGTGAGAGATGAGAGAACTTCTTGAAAAGCCAGACAATGCCTTAATTTCCTTGTGAGATGGGAAAGGACAATGAGCAGAATGATGTAAACCCCTCTCATCTCAGCTGATTCTTAAATGAACAGCTTTAATCAAAGAGCCGTCAGCAACTGAATATGAGCCAGCAGTGTGCCTAGGTGGCCAGGAAGGCTGGTGACATCCTGGCTTGGATTAGAAATGCAGTGTCCAGCAGGAGCAGGAAGGTGATGTCGCCTTGTACTCTGCTCTTGGTGAGCCCACAACTTGAGTGTTGCATTCAGTTTTGGACACCTCATTACAAGAGAGATGTGGAGGTGCTGGAGAGAGTGCAGAGGAGGACAGCACATCCAGAGAAGATTCTGCTGCTTTGCTCTGGTGAGACCTTGCATAGAGTGCTGCATCCAGGTCTGGAGCCTCAATACAGGAAGGTCATGGACCTTATGGAGCAGGTCCAGAGGAGGACCCCAAAAATGATCAAGAGGTTGGAGCAGCTCTGCTGTGAGGACAGGCTGAGGGAGCTGGAGGGGTTCAGCCTGAAGAAGAGAAGGCTCCAGGGAGACCTAATAGCAGCCTGCCAGCACTCGAAGTGGGCTACAAGAAGGCTGCAGAGGGACTGTTTGCAAAGGCTACAGGGACAGGGCAAGGGCAATGGCTTCTAACCAGAGCAGAGCAGACTGAGATTGGATGTGAGGAACAAGTTCTGCACCAGGAGGGTGCTGGAATACTGCAACAGGTTACCCAAGAAGTTGGTTGAGGCCCCATCTCTGGAGATATTGAAGCTGAAGCTTAGACAGGGCTCCAGGCAACCTGATCTAGTGGAGGATGTCCCTGTCGACTGTAGGGGGTTGGACTAGAAGACCTTTGGAGGTCCATCCCAACCCAAACCTTTCTATTATTCTATGATTCTGAATCTCTGGAAATAAGGCAGCTTCTGACAGAGCAGCAGCTGTTTGGTGCCACATCACCTGGTTAAGATAAAGGATCAGAGCTATGCCTTTGATACAAAGACATTGAAAAGATGGAGAGGAACCATGCAGACAAAGTAGCTTATGTGAATTACCTCCAGTGATGCTTCAAAATACAAGCACTTGATGGATTGGATTAATCAGCGTTTAAAAAAATAGCCAAGAGAGTAAAAACTGCTATGATGTGTCTAGACTGCTCCTCAGGGAAAGAACATTTTGGTCCTGGACCATGTCTTTTGATTTGTCTATGGAGTTACAGGATCAGCTCTCATTAAGCACCGCTAAAAGATGAAAAGCTCCCTATGGAAACTGGAAGCTTGGATCTGGCAGAAGAAGGAAAGGCAGGATGCTGGATTTTTGAAGACAGTTTTCAACAGCATTAGGAGATGACATTAAATTGATCTCATATAGGCTTGCATCACCCTAATGGTGATGAGTGTGTCCCTGTGGTTTTGTACATCTGGTTGAAATATGCTACTATTAAGTGCTACCTACTAATGATGAGGATTTCATATGTGTGTGGTAAGACTGCTGGAAAGTGTTCTCCTTTACTCACTCCTGGTGGAGTCACATGGTTTATGGATCATTTTGATTAATCAACATGTAGCAACCAGCGGCTCTGACATGACTCTAATTAAAGCAGTAATGCTCACTTGGCATGAGTGGGTGCAGATCTGATGTCTTGGGGAAAGACATCCTCTCTTCTTCCCAGAGCAACATCCAGGCTTCCAGTGAGACTGGGATTGCAAGCCAGAGCAGGCTGAACCACCCCTAGTGTATCTTGATCCAGAGCTCACCTGTGAAGCAGTAACAAAGCTCCCAATGCACAAAGGTACTACATCCCCAGCAGTGCTGTGTGTGATCAGCCAGGTGGCATTGCAGATGAGATGCCATCAGCTAAGGAGAGCACAGCCCAGCAGAAAACAGCAGAAAATCTCAGGAGAGAGCAGCCCTACAGGACAGGACTTGGGGGTGCTGGTGGGTGAGAAGCTGGACATGAGCCAACAATGGGCACTTGCAGCCCAAAAAGCCAATGGCAGCCTGGGCTGCATCAAAGGAAGCATGGCCAGAGATGGAGAGAGCTGATTCTGCCACTCTGCTCTGCCCTGGTGAGACCTCATATAGACTACAGTATCCAGCTATGGGGCCCCAAACACAAGAAGGATACAGACCTGCTGGACTGGATCCAGAGGAGGGACACAACAATAATCAGGGGGCTGGAGCATCTCTGCTAGGAGGATGGGTTGGGAGAACTGGGTCTGTTCAGCCTGGAGAAGAGAAGTCTCCAGGGAGACCTTAGAGCTATATTTGAATATCTGAAGAGGCCCTACAGAAAGACTGGGGAGGGACTGTTTTGAAGGATGCATGGTGATAGGATAAGGAGCAGTGGTTTGAAACTGAAGCAGAGGAGATGTAGATTGGACATAACAAGGAAGTTCTTTACAATGAGAATAGTGAACTTCTGGAACAAGTTACACAGAAATGTCATGGAAGCCTTATCCCTGGAGACATTCAAGATCAACCTTGCTGTGGCCCTGAGCAACCTGACCTAGTTGGAAGTGTCCATGCTGACTGCAGTGGGGGTAGGACAAGATGACCTTTGAGGGTCCCTTCCTCCTCAATGAATTCTGTGATTCTGTGGTTGGTTACCAGGTCAGTCCTCTTTTCCTTGTTCCCCTGTCTTACTTCTGTCATGTTTTTTTTCAGGAACAAAATTTACTGGAAACAAAGATCTGCTAACTAAACTTTAGACTTCCATTATAGCTGTGCAGCTACCCTAAGTAATATCTCCTCTGCATAAACACTGATTTTTAATTTTTTTTATTTTTTTTTGTCTGCTTGAAGAAGAGGTAGTTGAGGGGCCGTGAGGAAAATATTGCTGAGCCTTTCTTCTCATGCTTAGGTTACCAGAGCAGTGCTAAGCTCTGTCAATTCTTCCCATCTGATAAATGATTGATTGTCTGTGCCAAACTGATAGCTGCTGATCGCTTTGCATCTCTTCAAATCTAGAGACTGCAGCAGAAAAAAACTGGTATTGAATGGGTCTGGCCTTGCAAGGACTGACTAATGCAGAGGCTAAACTCTCATCTCACCTTGAGGTCATGATAAATGAATCATGGCCTGACATGGAACAACTGTTGCATGTATTTATGCTCCATAAGGCAACGTGGAGATGAGACAGATGAGAGTGACTAAAGGACCTTGCATGGTTGCTATCACTCTCAGCAGGGAGGAACCTCATGAAGGTCACCAAAGGCAAGTGTAGAGTCCTGCACCTGGGGAGAACCCACCCCCTATACCAGTACAGGTGAGGGGTTGAACTGCTGGAAAGCAGCTTCAAAGAGAAAGACCTGAGACTGTTGGTGGGCAACAAGTTCACCATGAGCCACCAATGTAGCCTTGTGGCCAAGAGGGGCAGTGGTCTGCAGGAGTGCATTAAGAAGAATGTGGCCAACAGGTCGAGGTTCTCTTCTCCCTCTGTTCTACCCTAGCAAGATCACATCTGGAGTCCTGAGTTCAATTCTGGGCTCCTCAATTCAAGGGACAGAGGGAACTACTGGAGAGAGCCCAGTGGAGGCTACAAAGATGCTGAGGAGCCTGGAGCAGCTCTGTGAGAAGGAAAGGCGGAGAGCCTTGGCTGTTGAGCCTGCAGAAGAGCAGCCTGAGAGGGGATCTGAGCAATGCTCAGCATAAGCTAAAGGACCTCTGAGGGGCAAGAGAATGGGGCCAGGCTCTTTTCAGTAGTGCCCAGTGACAGGCCAAGGGGCAATGGGCACAAACTTCCCCCATAAACAAGTTGGTTCAACCTCTGGACTCATCAAACCCTTTTTAATCAGTATTACACTTTGGGACTGATGTTTCAGTGATACCCAATGCAGGAGATAGCACCATAACTAGGAAACACCCCCTCCCACCCCTCTCCAC
>VWZI01023507.1:17118-52300 GCA_013396835.1 Psilopogon haemacephalus
AGCACCTCTTCCCTTAATTAATTAGAACAATTGTATAGTAGGAAGAGAGCTGCATTTAGGCATCAGGGCTTGTCTAATCCTTCCCCACCCCCTACTCATCTTCTCTCACAGCCTTAGCAGAAGCAGTGGAATCAGCAGCTAGTGTACCTTCACTGGTGTCCTACATGAAGGAGGGAAGAGGTTGTCCTGCTGTACTCAGCACTGGTGAGGCTGCACCTCAAATACTGGGTTCAGTTTTGGGTCCTTCACTCTAAGAAGGACATGAGGAGCTGGAGCAGATCCAGAGAAAGGCAACAAAGCTGATGAAGGGTCTGAACAGGTCTGGTGGGGAGCAGCTGAGGGAACTGGGGGTGTTCAGCCTGGAGAAGGGGAGGCTGAGGGGAGACTTCATTGCTCTCTATAACTTCCTGAAAGGAGGCTGGGGCCAGGTAGGGATTCATCTCTTCTCCCAAAAAACAAGTGATAGGACAAGAGGAAATGGCCTCAAGTTGTGCCAGAGGAGGTTTATGTTGCACATGAGGAACAATTTCTTCCCCAAAAGGGTTATCCAGCCCTGGAACAGGCTGCTCAGGGCGGTAATGGAGTCCACATCCCTGGAGAGATTAAAAAGCCAAGAAGAAGCAGTGCTGACTTACATGGTTTAGTGGTGGCCTGACAGTGCTGGGTTAACAGCTGGACTTGATCTCAAAGGTCTTTTTCACCCAAAAGAGTTCTGTGATTCTGTGTATGGAAGGACAGACAGCTTTTGCCTTTCTTTTGTTCAATCTGCTGCCAGAAATCTGCTCCTGAAGCTCTCAGTTTCTTCCTGCTGTCAGGGAAAAATGTCATGCAAAGAAAGCAGCTTTCTTAGCTTGGGGTGGGAGGGGTGCGGGGTGTGGAATGCACTACACTCCTCTTCTCTTCTTCTGCCTTAAGGAAAACTTCCCTTGTCTCTGCAGATGTCAGAACGGGGCTCTCCTTTCTCCACGGCCGTACATAGGAACGTGAGATTCCTGTCTGCAGTTCCAATGTCACGGCTGAGCAGGATCTGCAGAGAGAGAGAATTCCAATCAAATAGCAGAAGCATTTAATGCAATGACTGGCAGACGGGGAAAGGGTTTTGTGGCAGCTTCAGTTGTCTGCCTGTGTTAACAAAACGTGGCATGTGCTCCTCTAAGGTGCAGACATTGGATTTATTTACCATTTAAATCCGGTGACTGAAGAACTCACAGAATCAGACTTGCGGAATGTCAGCGGCTGGAAGTGATCTCCAAAGCTCATCCAGTCCAACCCCCCTGCCAGAGCAGGAGCACCTAGAACAGGTCACACAGGAACACATCCAGGCAGTGCTTGAATATCTCAAGAGGGAAACTCCACAACCCCCATGGGAAACCTCTTTCAGGGTTCTGTCACCCTCACAAGGAAGAAACTTTCCCTCATGCTTCCATGGAACTTCCTATGCCTCAGCTTCCACCACTGCTCCCTGTGCTGTCATTGTGCATCACCCAGCAGAGCCTCTGGGCACTCACCCTGCACATCTTTATCACCATGACTGAGGTCACCCCTCAGGCTCCTCCTCTCTCAGCAGCACAGCCCCAGCTCTCTCAGACTCTCTCCTAAGCAAGACCTTCCACTGCCTCCAGCATCCTTGTGGCTCTGTGCTAGACTCTCAAGCAGTTCCCTGAGATCCTTCTTAAACTGAGGGGCTCAGGACCAGACGCAGTCTTCCAGATGTGGCCTCAGCAGGGCAGAGTAGAGGGGCAGGAGAAACTCTCTGGACCCACTCACCACAGCCTTTCTAATCCATCCCAGGATGTCCTTGGCCTTCTTGGCCACCAGAGCACATTGCTGGCTCATGGTCAACCTCTCACCCACTCAGAATCCCAGGTCCTTTTCCCCATTACTGTTCTTCAGGTCAGTCCTCAACCTGTACTGCTCCATGGAATTGTTCCTTCCCAGGTGCCAGACTCTCCGCTTGCCCTTGTTGAAGTTCACTCCATGTCTCCCTGCCCAACTCTCAGCCTGTCTAAGTCTCACTGAATGACAGCACAACCCTCCTGTGTGTCAGCCACTCCACTCTACTCAGATTTGTGTCATCAGCAAACTCATAAGATAAGCATGGGTTTGGTTTTGATTTGGGTTTTTTTTTATTTGGGTTTTTTGTTTGTTTGTCTGATGGGGTTTTGGGGTTTTTTTGAAGGTGTGTTTGCCACCTGAATGATCTAATAATAGCCAAAAAAAACCCCAAATTAAAATAGTTAATCCTGGAACCCTGGAGATTCTGTCTGAACATGAGAAGAAACTTGTTTGTTGTGAGGGTACTGGAAACTTGGAGCAGTCTGCCCAGAGAGGTTGTGGCGTCTCCTTGTGTGGAGAGATTCCAACCCCACCTGGCCCTTGTGATCCTGGTCAAGCTGCCATAGGTGCCCCTGATTTAGCAGTGGGCTTGATCTCCAGGATGATCAGGATGATCTCCAGAGGTTCCTTCCAACTCCCACCATGCTGGGATTCCATGATGCATCCCTGCTGTCTCTCAGAATTGCTCAGTTCCCATGCCAGCAGCTTTCCTGGCTGTCTTCTGGCTGCTGATAGGTTTATAGTCCCTGCAGTCACAGAAAATCCACCAGCATAAATCTTTCTGCAGTCAGGACAGGTAATCCCACAGCCTCCATTTCTCTGGCCCTGTTTTCTGTGGATGCATGGTGCCACCTGGATCAGAGCTGACTTTCCTCCTGTATCTTCACGTGATTAACAAGGAGTGTAAAAAAACGCTCTCACATCAGTGCAGAGCCCAACAGAGCATTGCTCTTGTGCCTGTGCTCAGCACGGCCCTGGAAGGAGAGGACACATTGTTCCTCTGACTTGAGTCCACCTGTGTGTGCAGCTTCTGTCCCTTGATCGTGGCTAGTATGTACGATCACCCAAACCATGCCAATTCCTTTTCTCCACAGTCTCCAGAGGACTCCCAGGAAGGGGTGGCTTAGCTGTAAAATGGGTTCTACAGCTTCCACATCAGGCAGAGCTGGATTTTTTTTCCCTCGGAGCATTCAAGCCTATTTTGCTGCCAGTTTATGCCAGCTCTGCTCTCTGTCCTCCTCAATTGCCGGCACAAATTGCTGCGGCACAGCCCTACATTTCCTCCTCCACAGGGAGCAGATCTGTTGAATTAGAAGGTGCAGCCTTTAGATGGCCACCTCACTGGTTAACATGCAGAGGCCATAGAAGACAGAAAGTGCACCAACTCCACCTGTACGTACTCAGTGAGGGACCAGAGTGTCACAGAAGCCAGCCCTGTCTGCTGCACAGAGGCCAGCAGGAGGACTGCTCCTTAATGAATGGAGACAGGCATGGAGGGGGAGGACAGCCAGGATTACAGAGGAGCACCAAAGAGTTGTCTGGCACTGTCATACAGGGAAAGAAGAAGGTGGGGAGGGTTAAGGATGAGATCAGAAGACACAGAGACTGCTCTGCACCTCCAGCATGGCCCTGCTGGCAATCCCAGGGATTGAACAGCACTCAAAGAGAGACCCATGAGGAGGCCCTCTGCATCACCCTGCTTTTCTTCTGCTGGCATTAGTGGTCTGCAGTGTTTCAGGACTTATTTTCAGTCAGGCATTCCCTTGGTAACTGCAGTCCATGCAGCTCCCAGTGTTTTTCCTGTAAGGCTCAGCAGTGCTGGCAACTGCAGTCACAGAATTGCAGAGTCACAGAATTAACCAGCTTAGAAGAGACCTTCAAGATCATTGAGTCCAACCTATCACTTAAGCCTTCTGATTAACTAAACCATGGCACCAAGTGCCTCATCCAGCCTCCTCTTAAACACCTCCAGGGATGGGGACTCCACCACCTCCCCGGGCAGCTCATTCCAATGCCAATCACTCTTGCTGTGAAGAATTTCTTCCTAACATCCAGCCTGAACCTGCCCTGCTGCAGCTTGAGGCAGTGTCCTCTTCTTCTGTCACTGGGTGTCTGGCAGAAGAGACCAACCCCACCTGGCTACAGCCTCCCTGCAGGTAGTTGTGGAGAGCAATGAGGTCTGCCCTGAGCCTCCTCTTCTCCAGGCTGCACACCCCCAGCTCCCTCAGCCTCTCCTCACAGGGCTGTGCTCCAGCCCCCTCACCAGCCTTGCTGCCCTTCTCTGGACACATTCAAGTATCTCAACATCTTTCTTAAACTGAGGGGCCCAGAACTGGACACAGGACTCAAGATGTGGCCTGACCAGTGCTGAGTACAGAGCAGAAGGACTTCCCTGCTCCTGCTGGCCACACTATTCCTGATACAAGCCAGGATGCCATTTGCCTTCTTGGCCACCTGGGCACACTGCTGGCTCATGTTCAGCTGCCAACCAGCACCCTCAGGTCCCTCTCTGCCTGGCTGCTCTCCAGCCACCCTGCCCCCAGCCTGTAGCACTGCCTGCAGTTGTTGTGGCCAAAGTGCAGAACCTGGCACTTGGACTTCTTAACCCCCCCATGGCATTGGACTCTGCCCATCTGCCCAGCCTGTCCTGGTCCCCCTGCAGAGCCCTCCTGCCCTCTAACAGATCCACACTTGCTCCCAACTTGGTGTTGTCTGCAACACTGATGCTGGACTCAATCCCCTCATCCAGATCATCAATGAAGATATTAAACAGGACTGGGCCCAGCACTGATCCCTGGGGCACACACTAGTGACAGCTGCCAACTGGATGTGGCTCCATTCACCACCACTTTCTGGGCACTGCCATTCAGCCAGCAGCCAGTTCCTAACCCAACACTGAGTGCCCCTGTCCCAGCTATGGGCTGCCAGCTTGGCCAGGAGTTTGCTATGGCAGACAATGTCAAAGGCTTTGCTGAAGTCCAGCTAGGCTACATCCACAGCCTGACCATGTCCACCAGGTGGTCACCTGGTCATAAAAAAAGATCAGGTTGGTCAAGCCTGACCTGCCCCTGCTACATCCATGCTGGTTGGGTCTGATCCCCTGCATATCCTGTAGGTGCCCTGTGGTTGCACTCAGGATGATCTGCTCCATTATCTTGCCTGGCACTGAGGTCAGGCTGACAGGTCTGTAATTTCCTGGGTCCTCCTTCTGACTCTTCTTCTGGATGGGCACCACATTGGCAACTTCCAGTCTTCAGGGACCTCTGCAGTGAGCCAGGACTGTTGATAAATGATGGAGAGTGGCTTGAGCAGCTCACCTGCCAGCTCTTTCAGCACAATAGGATGGATCCCATGTGGTCTGACGTGTAAGCTTAGAATCATAGAATCATTAAGAGCTCCAAGGTCATCAAGTCCAACTTTCTGCCCGACACCTCCATGACCACTGGACCACATCCCAAAATGCCACATCTACTCATTGTTGTAGCACTGTTTAGACTCCACCACCTCCCTGGGCAGCCTGTTCCGATGCCTGACCATTCTTGCAGCAAATATATTGTACCTGATGTCCAATCTAAACCAGACAGAATAAAATTAAGGCAAATTTCCCTTACCTCCCCTGTGCCATTATGAGAAGTTCACTAATTAGGGACAGAGGATAATGTTCCTCAGTTTTAGCCAGCCCCACTACAGCCATAGGGATGCTACCTGGGAATGAAAGGGGAGAAAGGATGAGCTTATAAATGAGAGGGATCATAACACAGCCCTTCAGCACTAGCAATTAAACTGTACCTCAAGGACTGTCCTCACATTTCCAGGCATCCAGAGAGCTGATGAGAATTTATAGGAGAGCTCCCTGGGAACCTGAAATGATTTGGGCTACCAGGGTCAGCTAAAATCAGCTGAAAGAATTTTCACTTGATTCCTGAACTTCCATTTAAAATGAGCTTTGATTCATCTGCAGAAGCCAAAGAAAAAAGAAAAACCAACCCCAAAACCACACCTATGTGTTTTAGACAAGGTCTGTGTTTGCCTGACCCTGTCAGTGATTCCTTCATCTCCTCTCTCACTGACATTTGAAACTTATGCCCACTTAAAGGTAAAACCCAAGAGGTTCCACCTGAACACAAGAAGAATTTTCTTTGCTGTGAGGGTAGCCCTGGAGCAGTCTGCTCAGGGAGGTTGTGGAGATCTCTGGAGATATTCCAACGCCACCTGGCCCTTGTGATCCTGGGCAAGCCACTGTGGGTGTCCTGCTTTAGCAGCAGGGTTGGACTGGGTGATCTGCAGAGGTTCTTTCCAGCCCTGACCATGCTGGGGTTCTGTAACAATCAGGATCTTGTCTTAAAAGAAAGAATTTGTTGCAGGTGACAGAGCTGGAGAGGGTATCCATGCCAACATATTCCGGCACATGTCAATGAGCTTCCACATATCAGGCAGGTCAAATTTGAGTCAACTCTCCTCAAGCATTGGGAAGAATCAGAATGTTTGATCCTGTGATGCGAGGCTGACAACAGGCATGAGCTAGCTAGGAAGATTCTAGTCAAACTCATTCCTTAGAAACAGATTGTTTGGAACAGATGTTGAAAACTTTATGCGTTAGCCTCTGTGGTTGACTTTACAGGGATTCTTCATCTTTTCTAGTCAGCACCATCACAGAATCCCACAATCCCAGTGTGGTGGGGTTTGGAAGGGACCTCTGCAGATCATCCGGTCTAGGATCCCCCACAGCACCTTGCCTGGGATCACATCCAGGCAGGATTTGAAAGGCAGAGAAGGAAACCCTCTGCTGGACTCTTGCCAGTACTTTCTTGTTTCTCTTGAACTGGGAAGCCCAGACAAAATACTCTGGGTATGGCCTCATCAGGGGAGAGTAAAGGGGGTGAGAACCCCTCTAAACCTACGGGACACAATATAATGTGCCTTAAGTGACCTTCTTGGCCAGGAGGGTACACTGCTTGCTCCTGGTGAACTTGTTATCTATCAACCCTCCAGGTCCTTCTCTTTGGAGCTGCAGGTTGACCTCCACAGCAAGTCAACCCTTCACCTGTACTAGTGCAGCCTCAGGTCTCTCAGCCTTTCCTCTACAGACAGATGTTCCAGTCCCTTCACAGCCTCTGTTGGACACTCTCTAGCATATTCCTGTCCCTCTTGAACTGGGGAGCCCAGAGCTGGACACAATACTGCAGATGTGGTCTCACTGGGGCAGAGCAAAGGGGCAGGAGAACCTCCCTTGACCTGCTGGCCACAATCTTCTTCATGCCCCCCAGGAGCTCACTGTCCCTCTTAGCCACAAGTGCACATTGCTATCCCATGGAGAACTTCCTGTGCACCAGCACCCCAAGGTCCTTCTCCATGGAGCTGCTATCCAGCAGGTGCCCCTAACCTGTACTGGTACATGGTGTTGCTCCTCTCCAGGTGCAGGTCTCTACACTTGCCCTTGTTGAACCTCAGGAGGTTCCCCTCTGCCCAGCTCTCCAGCCTGTCCAGGAGGTGGAGGAGGGGTGTGGTAGCAGGGGTGGTATTTCTAGAGTCACTTCCCAAAGCAGGACAAGCCTGACATTTAAAGATACCAGAGGCTGACTTGAAACCTGGAGCTCTGCAAAGTCCTTTGAAGTGCTGTTGCAAAGAAGATTCTGAAGCTGCTGTTGCAGGCTTCCACTCTGCACTGCAAAGCAATGAGCAAAATACCAGCAGCACAGCATCTCGGGGATCAGATGCTGCAGCTCACACATAGCACAGGTTATCTGAGTCTGGCTTTTTGCCTTTTTATTTTTTTTTCTGGAAGAGGGAACTTTTATGGTAAATTAATAAGTCGTTGCAGCTATGCTGAAAAGGGAGAGATTATTTTTATCAAAGAGGCATTTGTAGTGTACTTCATCTCTTGAACAGATGAATAGGTTGTAGTGTTGGATAAGAAATGATGCAGAGTTCCCATGTGTGAGAGGGTTATTATATAATCTCAAAACCACTGCAAGCTGATTTTCTACAACTTCCAGACAGAAGAAGCCCAAGACAAATAAGATAAAAATAAATAAAAGAACTACTTTCTGCCCCTAACTTGTATTTTCACCAATGTTTTGGTGCTGTTTATCTTTCTGTAGGGGATTTTGTAGTTTGGTTTGGTTTTGTTTTTTGTTTGTTTTTGGTTGAGTTTGGGACATTTGTTTCACTCCTGTAGCATTAGCAGGTCTGGAATCACAGAATCATGAAACACTCAGGTTGGCAAAGCCTCTCAGGATCACCAAGTCCAACCCAGAACCCTACTCTGCAAGGTTCACCCTGAACCCAAGCACCACATCCAAACCACCTTTAAACACAGCCAGGGCTGGTGACTCCACCACCTCCCTGGGCAGCACATTCCAATGCCTGACCACTCTCCCTGGGAAAAAATCCTTCCTCATGTCCAGTCTAAACCTACCCAGGGGCAGCTTGAGGCCATTCCCTCTTGTTCTAGCACTAATAACCTGTGAGCAGAAACCAGCACCAACCTCTCCACAAGGTCCTTCCAGGTAGCTGTAGAAAGCCATGAGATCTGCCCTCAGTCTCCTCTGTTTCACACTAACCAGCCCCAGCTCCTTCGGTCTCTCCCCATCTGATTTATTCTCCAGGCCCTTCCCAGGTTCCTTGCTCTCTTCTGCAGTCTTTCAAGAGGAAACATCACTGGGGTTTGGGTTTATGGAACCTTAATTGCTGTCAGGCTACTAGTTTAGGTGTCTCTGAGCTTTCCTTAAACTGTGCTTCAAGTGGTGCAACCACCTCCTGCTTCCAAAGCCCATTTTTAAAGACATGGTCTTTTCCCTATCCCTTCCAAGGTAAAGATGAAGTCAGAACACTCTGGATTTTCATTCTTCTTACGAGTTTACCTCCCCCCTACACAATCTGTGCTTCTTATCAGCCTTGCCTGTAGGCTGTGATTAAGCTTCTGACCATACCTATCTCAATGCAGCACTTCTGCTGCGTTTACCCTGAGGCAAAGTCTAAAGATGAGATATCTCCAGCTCCTGAACTACTGTGTGAGTTTTCTGGAAGGAGGGGGAGAAACATGATTTTGCAATGTATTGTTTTCATCTTACGCAAAGTTCACCCTGACAGTCTGCCGGTGAGGATCGAAGCTTCGGACGGCACGCTGAAAGGTCAAAACCCCTATTAAATTGTGCACTGGAAAAATCAAAGCTTTGGAATTTACAGGCAGCAGCTCAGAAAGTCCTACTTGAGAAGCAGGGTTGGAAGAAAGCAAGCCCTTATCCCTCTTAATTCAGCTGGCAGCCCACTACCTTTGTGTGTCATAGCAGTGCCTCCTGCTGCTGCGGCTGCCAGCCAGGTCTGTTGATGCTTCTCCTCCAAATTTGAGGGCACGTAAGGCTTGGTGCGCTCCGTCTGCCTCCTGCTATGGCACATCTGTTCCAAGCCTTTTGAAAAATGAACCCTTGCAAGTGTTTACCAGCAGGGTTTTTCTGTACCTCCAGATCCTTTTAGTAGCATGGGTGAAGGTCTCTCCTTCACCTGAGGTTTGTGAGGGTTGTGCTTGCAAAAAAAAGCTGCTGCATTAAGACCGCTCTGCGAAAGACCCCAGGAATGCATTTACTTTGTCCATGTATAGAATAAATACATTATGCACAGCAGCTCTGAATTAAAGTGCTTATCTCTGGGTGATACTGATCTGCTTCCAGATCAGACTCCAACCATTTTCCCAGTGTGATGGCTTGGGAGTTACCCACCCCGGCCACTACGTTTGAATTCACCCAGACTAGACTCAGCCGGCTGGAAGTTAAGGACTGAAGCTTTTATATTCACAGCTTAGCACAATATACAAACAGACATTTACAATATATTACAAATATTTACAGCTATATGCAGAAATATACAAGTTAAAGGTAATACAGAAACACAACACCCCTCCTAGAGATTGGAGTCCCCAAGAAGGGTTCCCAACCACCCTTCCACTTTCCCCCCAACCACCAATCTTATCCCAGAATCTGCCTTATGTGTAAGGTGAATTAGGAGGATCGGCAAGGGGGTTTAGAAGCAGAACTGATTAGCTGGGTTACACAGATCCATCTAGAAGGCAAGGAGAGGCAGAGACCAACAGCCAGAGCTCAGACCAGAGCAACTCTGTCTTATTTGTGTTTATGTCTTTGCCTTAGTACATCTCAGCAAACCTATGAGTGAAATAAGCATCACCATTTTTTTTTTCTTTCTGCAGCCTATAACCTAATTTCTCTTATTAAAATAGTCCAATTAACCTCAAACCAGCATACCCAGGATCCCAGAATTTTAAGAGTTGGAAGGGACCTCTGGAGAGCTTTCAGTCCAACCCCTCTGCCACAGCAGGACCAGAGAATCTAGCACAGGTGGCACAGGAACACATCCAGACAGGGCCAGAAAGGCTCCAGAGAAGGAGACTCCACAACCTCTCTGGGAATCCTGTGCCACTGCTCTGTCACCCTTACAGCAAAGAAGTTCTTCCTCGTCTCAAGGTGCAACTTCCTGTGCTGCAGTTTCCATCCCTTGCCCTTGTGCTATGGCAGGGCACAAGTGAGCAGAGGCTGTCCCTCTGCCTTCCTTCCTGACCCTCAGCTCTTAATAGACATTGTTCAGATCTCCTCTCAGCCTTCTCCTCTGCAGCTCCAGGGCTCTCAGCCTTTCCTCATCAGGCAGTGCTCCAGGCCCTTCAGCACCCTTGCAGCCCTGCCTTGGACTCTCTTCAGTAGATCCCTGTGTCTCTTGAACTGGGGAGCCTAGAACTGGATGCAATATTCCAGGTGAGGTCTCACCAGGGCAGAGCAGAGGAGGTGGAGAACCACCCTCAATCTGCTGTACACACTCTTCTTAATGCCCCCCAAGGACCCTTCTTGGCCACAAGGGCACATTTTGTCTCACTTGGCTGTAAAAGTCCAAGAGGACAATGGTTTACTGCAGCCTTGCAGAGGCAGAAGAGTTAGGTCACTCAGTATCCCCTGTGAGTAAGTTTGGGTTGTGCCTGATTTATATGGATTTATCTCTGTTTGGTTACTGAATTAACAGGATCTGTAAAGGATTTGTATTACTTTTAACTACATCAATTTTAAAAACAGCCTGATCTAAGATTGCACAACAGAGACAAGGCCTAGAAAGAGAAAGGTTAGCTTTGGTCTTGCATCACTTCCCTGTCCTGTTCCATGCTATATCGAGATATTTTGCAAGCTTTTTTTCTTTTTTGTATTGAAACTACCTTGTTGTGAAATACAGAATCATAGACACAGAGAGAGGTTTGGGTTGGAAGGGACCTCTGAGGGTCATCTACACCAACCTCCCTGCAGTCAGCAGTGACATCTTTGAGTAGGGAAGGTCGCTCAAAGACCCAAACAATCTCACTTGCAATGGTTTGAGGAATGGGGCAACCGTAGCCTTTCTGGGCATCCTGGGCTGGGATCTCACCATCCTCAGTGCAAATTTATCCCTTCTACCCAGTCTAAATCTCTCTCTTTTAGTTCAAACCATCACTCCCTGTCCTGTCACATCAGACCCTGTGTGGTAATTCAGGAGTAATCTGCCCCAAACACACACACTTTTGAAATCACCCAGATTAGACTCAGCCAGCTGTAAATTAAGGAATGAAGCTTTATATTTACAGCTTTGCACAATATACAAGCAGATATTTACAGACATATACAGTGAAAAGGTAGTACAGAAACACCACACCCCTCCCAGAGATCAGAGTCCCCAAGAGGGACTCCCAACCACCCTTCCTCCTTCCCCCAACCACCCAGTGGTCTTACATGCCAGGTAAACAGGGAAGATCAGCTGGGGGGGTTAGAAGCAGGAACTGATTAATTGGGTTAGACAGATCCAGCTGGAAGGCAAGGAAAGGGAGAGATCAACAGCCCAGAGCTCAGACCTGAGCAGCTCTGTCTTATCTATGTTTGGGTTCTTACTTTTGTATTGGTCAGCAAACGTCTGAGTGAAGGAGATATCACCAATGTTTTCCTTTCTCAGCCTATAACCTAATTTCTCTTATTAAAATATCCCAATTAACCTCAAACCAGCACACTCTGCTAAAAAGTCTGTCCCTGGGTTTTAGATCATCTTGAAGCCCTGAAAGGCCACCAGAAGGTCTCTCTGGAATCTTCTCTTCTCTGGTCTGAACCATCCCAAGTCAGTCTGGCCTCACAGCAGAGGGCTTTCAAGCCCTCCCAGCATTACTGTGACCTCCTGTGGCCCCACTCTAACAGGTCGCTGTCTGTGCTGAGGACTCCAGAGCTGGCCCCAGCACTGCAGGGAGGCTCTCAGCAGAGTGGCAGACTGAACAAGCCATGAAATAACAAGGCTCACATTTCTGTAATATAAATTCCCCTGCCGAAGTATCTCAGCTAATCAGGGGAATAAACACAGAAAACAGAGCTCTGAATAATTTAACAATCTGTAAGTCTAGACTACGAAGGAGGCGTCAGGGTGAGCTACCTGGGGGCTGTCAGGTCTAGGAGTCATTCCCACCCATCTTCACAGCAGCATCCTCATCCCTGCACTGGTGTGTGGGAGCTGTGCAGAGCTGTCAGCACAGCCAAGCCTCAGCTCCCCCCTGCTGCAGTCCCCATTAGTGCTCCTGCGGCAGGCTGAAGCCAGCATGGTGTCAGCTGGGGCATAGGCAGCACAGGCAGAGCACAACTGCCCCCACAGAGCTCTGCTTTCACCACTGCTCTGTTCCACGGGGTGGAACAAAATTATTAGCAGGCAGCTTCGTACAGTCAAAGAATGGTTTGGGTGGAAAGGGACCTTGAAAGGTCCTCTGGTCCAGCCCCCCCTGCAGTCAGCAGGGATGTCTCCAACTAGAATAGAACCATATTTGGGTTGGAAGGGATTTTTAAGGGTTATCTAGACCAACCCCTGTGCACTCAGCAGGGATGTCTTCAACTCGAGAAGGTTGTGCAGAGCCTCAACAATTTGGTCTGGAATGGTTCCAGGAAAGGGACATCTCCCACCACTCTGGGCCAGGGTTTCATCACCCACAGTGTAAACAATTTCTTCCTTCTCTCCAGTCTGAATCTCCCTCTTTCAATTTGAAACCATCATCCCTTGTCCTGTCACAACAGTGCTATTGATAAAGTCCAGTGACAGAGTTACGTGATAATTGATCTGCTCCAAATTTGTCTCTTTTCAGTGGTGTCCTGTGAAAGGACAGGGGGCAATGGGTGCAGTGGATACAAACTGGAATGCAGGAAGCCCTACCTCAACACCAGTCAAAACTTTGCTGTGAGGGTGCTGGAGCCCTGGAGCAGGCTGCCCAGAGAGGCTGTGCAGTCTCCATTTCTGGAGTAACAACCTGTCTGGATGTGATTCCCTGTGATTTACTCTGGATGATCGCAGAATCACAAAACACTCAGGTTGGCAAAGCCCCTCAGGATCACCAAGTCCAACCCAGAACCCTACTCTGCAAGGTTCACCCTGAACCATAGATCCAAGCACCACATCCAAACCACCTTTAAACACAGCCAGGGTTGCTGACTCCACCACCTCCCTGGGCAGCACATTCCAATGCCTGACCACTCCTGCTGAGATCCTTCCTCATGTCCAGTCTAAACCTACCCAGCTTGAGGCCATTCCCTCTTGTTCTAGCACTAATGACCTGTGAGCAAAGACCAACACCAACCTCTCCACAAGGTCCTTCCAGGTAGCTGTAGAAAGCCATGAGATTTGCCCTCAGCCTCCTTTGTTTCACACTAACCAGCCCCAGCTCCTTTGGTCTCTCCCCATCAGATTTATTCTCCAGGCCCTTCCCAGCTTTCTTGCCCTCCTTATTGCACTTCTACTGAGGTGCCCAAAACTGGACACAACACTCAAGGTGTGGCCTCAACAGAGCAGAGTACAAGGGCACAATCACCTCCCTGCTCCTGCTGGACACAGCATTTCTTATCCCAGCCAGGATGCCTTTGGCTTTCTGTGCCACCTGAGCACTCTGCTGGCTCATATTCAGCTGCTTGTCCATTACAGTCCCCAGGTCACTTTCTGCAGGCAGCTTTCCAGCCACACTGCCCCAAGCCTGTAGTGTTGCTTGGGGTTGCAGTGGCCTAAGTGTGCAGGAGGTGGCATTTGGCTCTGTTGAAGCTCATGCCATTAACATTGTCCCACCCATCCAATCTATCCAAGTCCCTGTGTAGACCCTCCCTACCCTCCTGCAGATCAACTCTGCCACCTAACTTGGTGCCTCCTGTGAACTCACTGCTCACACACTCTGTGTCTGCATCAAGGTCATCAGCAAAGATGTTAAATAGAAATGGTCCCAACACTGAGCCCTGGGGGACATCACTTGTGCCTGGCTGCCAGCTGGATTTCGCTCCACTGAGCAGCACTCCTTTGGGCCCTTTCACCCAGCAGTGCTTTATCCAGCAGAGCTGTGCTCATCCAAGCCATGATCCTGCTCTAGAAGGGGGGTTGGACTGGATGATCTCCAGAGGTCCCTTCCAAACCATAACATTCCATGACGTTGCTATGGGAAAAACTGTTAGTGGCTTTTTTTACTGTGTAACAGCATCATTTAAAATTTAATGTCCTGCATGCTGATCCTCACACTGCTCATTGAGATTACTATCCCTTTTATTGAGTATTAATTACATTCTGCAACAAATTATTATTTGCTAAGGCTTCCACAGTTGTCTCTAGCCAGCTTAACCATGCTGATGAACAGAGAGGTAGTAGGAGAGCACAATCAGGAAAATCAGTTTCTCTATGAGCTGTAGAGGGCTCAGGGGACAAACAGCTGGGCTGATTTGGCTGAATCAGGCAGGAGGGAGTAAGGAATGTGAAGACTAATTCATTTATTAAAAAATTAAGATTATATGGTTCCCATATTTGCCTATTTCATCGTACTTTCAGTGAAACACTCTGAGACTAGCAGTCACTTGTGCTGTTTTGTTTTCACAGCAGAGAAGCCAAGATCTGTATGGATCCTCAAGTCTGAATTTCACCTTCCCTCTCAGATAGATTTGAAATAGCCTGGAGTGAAAAACCTCTACCTAAATGAGGAGAAACATGTTTGGTGGGAGGGTGCTGGAGGGCTGGGGTGGGCTGCCCAGAGAGGTTGTGGAGTCTCCTTGTCTGGAGAGATTCCACCGTCCCCTGGCCATTGTGATCCTAGGCAAGCTGCTGTGTGTGCCCCTCCTTCAGCAGTGGGGTAGGACTGGATGATTGCCAGAGGTCTCTTCAGTTCCTTACCATGCTGGGATCTGGGTATTGTGTGAAAGAAAAACCTGTGCTCTGCCCACCCAGAGCTGAACAAAGCTTTATGCCAGGCAGTTTGTCCAGAGAGCAGACAGCTTCCAGACAGAGCTCATGTGCAAATACACTGCTGTTTAATTTTTCGGAAGGAATAGGAGGCACAGCTCCAAAGCCTCTGGAGTAATAACAAGAGTGTATTCTTGTAACGGATAGAAATAATGGGGTGGAGGATGGAAAGGATTTACGCATGAAAAAATAATTTCAGGGTGCATTCTCCTCAGTGATCTCAGCTTAAGCAGGCTCAGCAGCCAAAGGTTTTAGCTGAGAGGTGCAGCTAACGAGCATTCCTCACCATACTGCAGCAGGCTGCAGAGCCTGCCAATTAACTCTGATCAGCCCAGGCAAAATAAGTTCTTATTTATTCTAGGGCATGAAAGGAAAGGCTGAAGCAACCATTTATGTTGCTGAAGTTACAGGAATAATATCGGTAAAAGCCAGTGGAGGAGAACAAATTGATCTCTCCGTTCTCAAACAGGGGCTGGGCAATGTCCCTGGGTTTTAACAGAATCACAGATTGCATCAGGTTGGAAGGGACCCTCAAAGGCCATCTTGTCCAACCCCCCTGCACTCAGCAGGGACACCCTCAACTAGAGCAGGCTACTTAGGTCCCCATCAATTCTGACCTTGAATGTCTTTAGAAATGGAGTCCCTGGGCAGCCTGTGCCAGTATTTCACCACTCTCACTGTGCAGTACCTCCTCCTGATGTCCAACCTAAATCTCCCCTGCTCCACATTCAAACCATTACTAAGCCCTTCTAAGCAGTCCTTCTCCAGCCTTCCTATAGATGCCCCTCAGATACTGAAATGCAGCTATAACATCCAACTCCATCCTCTTTCCCTACTGCAAACATGAACTAGATACTAACCGATTTTGAAAGTAGCTGTGCCTAGCTGCAGGGCAAGGATGTCAACCACTCTCCGTGCTTGTCACCCACTGTAGTGGCTGAATCACTCCAAAGAAGAGATCAGTTCTAGTAATACACAGCTGATCCAGGTTTTGGGTATCCAAAAGCTATTTTCACTTATCCTCATCGTATTTGAATTCAAACAGTGGACAAAGATAGCATCTAGCAGCATGATACAAACTGCAACCCGGGAAGATCCACCTGAATGTGAGGAAAACCTTTTACTGTGAGACTGATGGATCCCTGTAGCAGGCTGCCCAGAGAAGCTGTGAAGTCTCCTTCTCCAGAGACTTTGAAGATGTGTCTGGATGAGTTCCTGTGTGACTTGCCCTAGGTGATCCTGTTATGGCACAGGGGTTGGACTGGATGATCTCCAGAGGTCCCTTCCAACCCCTGACATTCCATGATTGTATGAGTTTGTGATTCTGTGATTCTATGATATTTGCTTGTTGTGATGCACTATAACATCTCTGCCTGTACCCAGAGAGAATTAAAGCTGCAGAGCAGAGATCCTCAATCCTCCATAAAGGAGACCAGTATCTTTTGAAACAGAAGAAAAAATACCTTCAAACTTTTTTCTTTTTTTTTTTTTTTCCCACTAAGAAGGCAGAAAATGTTGTTTTCAGTGCTGAAAAAGGCTTTCAGAACAGTAAGAGTGGACCTGAAATTACAGGCTTTTTTCTGCTTCTTACGACAGCGTGTCCATGTGCAATTTCTCCTCAGCAGCCCTGTCTTGCCTCCTTTAAAATCACAGTCTGTTGCTGCTCTCTGAAATGGCTCAGCCTTTCAGAAAGATGAGGGCACAGGAGAGAAAGCTGCTGCTTCTTCTCTGTCCTGGCTGAACCTGCCCCACACTCCCACCCCAAGGACTGCAGGACCAAGCAATTCCACCAGGAACTGGCCTTAAGTCATTTGCCTGTGGGAAATACATTAGAATCCTAGAACCACAGAATTGTTAAGGTTGGAAAAGCCTTCTAAGAGCATCAAGTTCAGCAACCAACCCAACACCACCATGGTCACTAAACCATGTCCCAAAGTGTCACGTCCACAGGTTTCTTGAACACCTTCAGGGATGGGGACTCCACCGCCTCCCTGGGCAGTCTGTGCCAATCCCTGACCACTCTTGCACCAAAGAAATTTTTCCTGATCTCCAACCTAACCCTCCCCTGGCACAATTTCAGGCCATTTCCTCTTGTCCTATCACCAGGGAGAAGGGATCAAGCCCCACATGATTCCAGCTACTTTCAGGTGGTTGTGGAGAGCAATGAAGCCTCCTTTCTCAGCCTCCTTTTCTCCAGACTGAACACCTCCACTTCCCTCAGCTGCTCCTCCCCAGCCCAGTTCTCCAAACCATTCACCAGCTCTGTTGTTGGATGGAGAAGATTTGAGAGCTGCACTTTCTTTTCCAGAGGAACTATGAAGAATAGCTGCTCTCTTTCTTTCAGCAGACAAACTTCAGTTATGAATCCACCAAAGTCACTCCCATTATGGTAGGATTTTGGAATTCTCTGAATTTAGCCCCAGAGCTTTGTCATTTCTTACTTTGAATCTAATCAGAGCTGTTACAACTTCACACTTCCATTTAAAAATGAACTATATTTGTTTGATTTCAATTAATTCACACACTCCAGGCCAACAGGGAGCGAAGAAAACCTTTCTGTGCTCTCTGTCTGTGGCTCTTGAGCTCCACAGCCTGGTCACGCTGTAAAGCTCCAGTGAGCCCTGTGAAATGATTTGTTTCCTGACTTGAGCAAGATGTCACTGCTGTGCTCCACCAGCCAGGGGCTGTTGAAGGTTGCTGGATGTTGTAGCTGCTGTCAGCCAGAGAAGATGAAAAAGGTGTGTCACTGCTCTGTGCTTGTTTTGCTCCTCAATTGCTCTTTTGCTTGTGATACTAATTAGAGGTTATCTCGAGTTAGAGAACTGTGATCTACTGTTACTGCAGCTCTTGTGTATCATGAATCAAAATCCCGGATTGCTCTCTTTTCCCCCAGCACAAGAAGGACATGGAACTGCTGGAGAGAGTCCAGAGGAGGGCCATGAAGATGATCAGAGGGCTGCAGCAGCTCTGTTATGAGGACAGGCTGAGAGAGTTGGGGCTTGTCAGCCTGGAGAAGAGAAGGCTTTGAGGAAACCTTATAGCAGCCTTCCAGTATCTGAAGGGGGCTACAGGAGGGCTGGGGAGGGACTGTTCACAAGGTCTTGTAATGACAGGACGAGGGAGAATGGGTTCAAATTGGCGGAGGGGAGATTTGAACGGGATGTTAGGAGAAAGTTCTTCACAGTGAGGGNAGTGGGAGGTGTCCCTGCCTGTGGCAGGGGGTTGGAACTGGATGATCTTTGAGGTCTCTTCCAACCTAAGCCATTCTATGATTCTGTGATTCTGTGGTTTAAAGGATGGGAACCTCCTGAAATTTTTAAACCTCTCCTTCAAATGTTTCCTCCTTCTGTCTTTCCTCCTCTGCTCTTCAAAAGGTTATCAGGAGCCCCTGAATAACCAGCTTGCCAGAAATCCCATGGCAGGGGTTGTAAGAGACCTCTCCAGATCATCCAGTCCAACCCCACTGCTAAGCAGGCCACCCACAGCAGCCTGCCCAGGACCACAAGGGCCAGGTGGGGTTAGAATCACTCCAGAGATGAAGACTCCACAACCTCTCTGGGCAGCCTGCTCCAGGCCTCCAGCACCCTCATACCAAAGAAATTTCACCTCATGGTCAGGTAGAACCTCCTGGCTTCCAGTGTGTGCTCATTGCCCCTTGGCCTGTCACTGGGCACCACTGACAAGAGCCTGAATCCATCCTCTTGCCCCTCACAAGTCTTTTAGCTTGTGTTGAGCATTGCTCAGATGCCCTCTGGGGCTGCTCTTCTGCAGGCTCAACAGCCCCAGGGCTCTCAGTATTTCCTCCTCACAGCGATGTTCCAGGCCCCCTCTTTGTAGTCTCTGCTGGACTCTCCTCAGTAGTTCTGTCTCTTTTGAACTGGGGGGCCCAGAACTGGACCCAGGACTCCAGATGTGGCCTCACTCAAGCAGGGCAGAATGGGAAGAGAACCTCCCTCAATCCTTGTTAATGCACCCCGGGAGACCATTGGCCTTCTTGGGCACACTGGTGGCTCATGATGAACTTGATGTCCACCAGGTCTCTGACATCCTTCTCGATGTTGCTGCTGGTTGACCTCCACAGCAGGTGAAGCCCTCACCTATACTGGCGCAAGAGGTTACTTCTCCCTAGATGCAGGACTCTACACTTGCCCCTGTTGAACTTCCTTAGGTTCCTGTAATGCAATAATTGCATCCATTGTGTTCCCTTTGCCACCCTCTTCCAGCTCAAAGACATTATCCATCATCCTGTCACAACAAAGCCTTGTAAAAAGTCCTTCCCCACCTTTCTTGTAGGCTTCTTTTAGGTATGGGAATGTTGCTATAAGGTTCACTTCCACTCCATGTCCTTCAGCACCACGTCTGCTTAGCTTTGAAACCCTTCCAGGGATGAGGATGCAGCTGAGGACTGTTCACAGGGCATTTTTCTGGGTTATCTTCGTAGCTCTGCCTGAAGTCAACACTTTGAGGGTTAATTTGGGGCTGCATTTCAACCTCGTTGCTCTGTTGTGTTTGTAGGTCGTTTCGACATCTCAGTATCGAGATGCTGCAAACTTCTTCCAACTGATCTTAACCAGTCTAGTGCTCTTTGGGTTTAAAAGAAGCCTTTCAGCTCACCTACAAAATACTTGGGTTTGCCTGATGGGTGGATAATAAGCACGTTGGAGAAAAAGAATAAAACCCAGAAGCAAAGCAGCTTTTAGAACTGACTGCTCCGAGGCAGAGGTGTGTGTTCTCTGTGCATGAAAATGTACCCAGGCCAGCAGTGGCAAAGGCTTGAAAGGAAAGATCATTACAGCTTCTGCTAAGTGCACCTCTGCTGCTCAATTGACTGCGATCCTAGAAAGCAAAGCTGGCAAGAATAATCTGTGACTTCCCAGGTAGTTGTAGAGGTCAGGACGCTTTGAGCACAGCCTCCCTTCACTCCCAGCTGCGTTCTTTGCCCCGTTGGCTTAGACATCCTTGCCACCACAGCAAGGACAGCTCCAGCCCTGGCAGTGTTTGCAGGGGAAATAAAGAGAGACGAAAGGGAAATGCAAGCCAGGAAATCTTACAGAATCACAGAATGGTCTGGTTGGAAGGGAACCTCCAAAGTCATCCAGTCCAACTCCTTCTGCAGTCACCAGGGACAGCCTCCACTAGAGCAGGTTGTCCAGAGCCCTGTCCAGCCTCACCTTAAATATCTCCAGAGATGGGGCCTCGACTACCTCCCTGGGCAAACTGTTGCAGTGCTGCAGCACCCTCCTGGTGCAGAACATGTTCTTAACATCCAATTTCAATCTGCTCTGCTCTAATTTGAAGCCATTGCCCTCATCCTGTCCCTGCAGTCTTTGCAAACAGTCCCCCTGCAGCCTTCTTGTAGCCCTCTTTAGGCACTGGCAGGCTGCTATTAGGTCACAGGATCACAGGATATCAGGGGTTGGAAGGGACCCAGAGAGATCATCGAGTCCAACCTCCCTGCCAGAGCAGAACCATACAATCTAGCTCAGGTCACAAAAGAACACATCCAGACAGGCCTTGAAAGGCTCCAGAGAAGGAGACTCCACAGCCTCTCTGGGCAGCCTGTGCCAGTGCTCTATGACATTTACAGTCAAGAAGTTCCCCCCTGTGTTGAGGTGGAACCTCCTGTGCTGCAGCTCACATCCATTGCTCACTGTCCTATCACAGGGAGCAAGTGAGCAGAGCCTGTCCCACTCCTCCTGACCCCCAGCCCTCAGATATTTATAAATGTTTATTAAATCCCCTCTCAGTCTTCTCCAGACTGAACAGCCCCAGGTCCCTCAGCCTCTCCTCGTCAGGCAGTGCTCCAGTCATCCTCATCCTCGTAGCCCTGCGCTGGACCTTCTCGAGCAGATCCCTGTCCCTCTTAAACTGGGGAGCCCAAAACTGAACACAGTACTCAAGATGGGGTCTCACCAGGGGACAGGTAGAGGGGGAGGAGAACATCCCTTGATCTGCTGGACAAATTCTTCTTAATGCACCCGAGGATCCCATTTGCCTTCTTGGCCACAAGGGCACATTACTGTCCCATGGATGTTATTCACCAGCACTCCCAGGTCCCTTTCCATGGGGCTGCCCTCCAGCAGATCACCTCCCAACCTGTACTTGTGCAGTTTATTTTTCCTTCCTAGGTGCAGGACTCTGCCCTTATCCTTGTTGAACCTCATTTGGTTCCTCTGTGCCCAGGTCTCATCCTGTCCAGGTCTCGCTGGATGGCCTCACAGCCTTCAGCTGTATCAGCCAAACCTCCCAGTTTGGTGTCATCAGCAAACTTGCTGGGCAGACTCTGTCTGTCTGTCTGTCCTCTCATCAATGTTATTTATGAAGATGTTGAACAGGACTGGACCCAGCACTGATCCTTGGGGGACTCCACTGGTTACAGCTCTCCAGCTGGACCTGGCACCATTGATCACCACTCTTTGAGGTCTATCCTGTAACCAGTTCCTAATCCACCTCACTGCCTGCTCTTCCATCTCATACTTCCTGACCTTGCTCACTAGAATATCATGGGAGACATTGTCAAAGCCTTGCTAAGGTCAAGCAGACTACACCCATTGGTCTCCCTGAATGTACCCATTCAGTTATGTCCTCACAGAATGCTATCAGGTTACTCAAGCATGATTTCCCCTTGATAAATCCATGCTGACCATTCCTGATAACCTTCTTCTCTTGCAAGTGCCTTGAGATGCCCTCCATAAGGATCCACTCTATCATTTTTCCAGGGATGGAGGTGAGGCTGACTGGAACTTCTTTCTTGCCCTTTTTTGAATGCTGGAGTGCCACTGACTCTCCTCCAGTCCTCAGGCACCTCTCCTGTCTGCCATGAGTTGGCAAAAAAGATGGAGAGCAGAGCAACAACATCAGCCAGTTCTCTCAGCACCCTTTGGTGCATGTCATCAGGTCTTCCTGGAGCCTTCTCTTTTCCAGGCTGTACAACTCCAGCTTCCTCAGCTTGTCTTCTAGTTCTGCAAGGCAACAGCCTCCCAGAAGTAAAGCTGGTCTTGAGACATCCCAGCAATGGTGTGTTGAATTGTTAGGTTAAACTGCTGTATCTAGAGTACAAGTCCAATGAGGAGTGGCTGTGAGAACTGGAATTGGTTGGTCTAGAGAAAAGGAGGCTGAGGGGAAACCTCACTCTCTACAACTCCCTGAAAGGAGGTTGTAACGAGGTCAGTGTTGGTCTGTTCTCGCAAGTTGCAAACCACAGGACAAGAGGAATCAGCCTCAAGTTGCACCAGGGAAGGTTTAGGTGGAATATCATGAACAATTTCTTCACGGAACAGGCTGCCCAGGGTGGTGCTGGAGTCCCCATATCTGAAAGGTTGAAAAGTTGTGTAGATGTGGTGCTGAGGGACATGGTTTAGTGGTGGACTTAGCAGTGCTGGGTCAATGGTTGGGCTGGATGATCTTAAAGGACTTTTGTGACCTAAACCATTGTCTGATTCTGTGTGGAAGATGTGGCCTGGTACCTGCCTACAATCTGAGTCTTCCTTTCCTACCTTTGTAAGGCAACTTCATTGGAAAAGAAGGAATCTTCCACCTCTCTGTGGTCACATCATATATGTGGAGGATCGTCAATATCAACACATATCAAATGGAGGATTTCATCATCTGATGGGTGGATCCATCAGGAACTTCTGGGGTTTGGCCCAGGAGGCCAAATATCCACTTCTCTAAAGATACCTTGCCAGGCTGTCAGGAAATACTTTGATAAGCCACCTGGATGCATTCCTGTGCAACCCAATCTAGGCAAAGGTGCTTTACAGGGCAGCTGTAAATGATCTCCAGAGGTCTGTTCCAACCCCTGCTATTCTGTGATTCTGTGATTTGGTGCTGCAGCCTATCAAGGCTCATGGTAAGCCAGTGCATGGAACACCAAGCCTAACTTTTGCTGTCAGTCTGACTCCTCAGCTCTGTGCTACCCAGCAATAGCTTTCACTCTGGCATTTAACAATCAGTTGATGACTTCTTCTAAGCATGAAGGCAGCCTATGCTCAGATCATAGAATGGTTTGGGCTGGAAGGAACCTGCAAAGCTCATCTACTCCAACCACCCTGCAGTCAGCAGGGACATCTTCCGCTAGATAGGTCCCCCAAAGCCCTGTCCAGCCTCACCTTGAATATCTCCAGGGATGGGGACCCAACCACCTCCCTGGGCAACCTGTTGCAGTGTTCCAGCACCTTCTTGGTGCAGAACTTGTTCCTCACATCCAACCTCAATCTGCTCTGCTCTAGTTTGAAGCCATTGTCCTCGTCCTGCTCCTGCAGCCTTTGCAAACAGTCTCTCTGCAGCCTTCTTGTAGCCCACTTCAAGTACTGGAAGATGTCACCAACCTCAGCAGTACAGCCAAGTGCAGGTTTTACCTGTTGTGAGCTCCTGGAGCATCCCACTTTCCAAGCTGCTAGATGTGCCAGAACCTTTTAACCTTTTATCTTGCAATCTTTTGGTGGGTTTTGTTTTGTTTTTTTTTACATCTCAGAACTTTTTAGTCATCAAGTTTATGGAGTACTCCAAAATAACAGTTTTGTAACCATTTTGCCTTTCCAACCAGGGGAGGAGAAGTGCCATGTGACTGCCACAGGGCAATACTGACTGAGCAAGGCCAGAAAAGACTGAAATAAGCTTTGTCATGGTGGGGAAAAAAAGCTACTTTGAGCCACATTTACAAATCAGGGTTGCTGAATTTCCATCTTGTTGTATGAGTTGTTGTTATTCAAAGCCAGTCAAAACCAAATGCTATTACAAGCTTATTTGATGGACTGGAAAAGCAGATGGATGCCACTGACAGGAGCATGATGGATGAACTTGGGAAAAGAAAATTAAAATAACCAAGTCCAATATATTGCTTCTTTCTTAGGAGGCAGAGGCTTGCAGTTGTTTCTATTCCAGGCAGCAAATATCCTTTACTATTTACACCATTTTTTTGTCTATTTTAAGCTTGCAGGCAAGCTGCGCATGAAAAAGTGACCCAAATGGTAAATTCAGAGGAGGATTTTTACAGTATCTAAGGACTGACCTGCACAGGAAGGAATCCTACTTAGCTAAACAAGAGGCAGCTTCAGGGGGTTTAATCTGTGCTCAGGAGATTTTCAAAGTCACCAAGTTTGAAACAAAGCCAGAATCCCTCATTTCAGAATCTGAACATAGCATATAAATGGAAATTACATCACAATCACAGCAATGAATTCATCCTGAGCAGTGTCTTTATGGGAAGTGGTGAGGAAGAACACAGCAGATAAAGAAAGAAAGTCTCATTATGTGTGAGGGGTGAGTGTAACAGCTCTTGGCACCAGGCAGCTCTCCGTCTTGTGAAGAACCACAGAGGGGTAAAATGCAGCACCTCGTCACAAACAAAGGGATGCGTCCAACGCTTGCAGAGAGGACTTCGAACATGTCACCTGCAAAGGCTGTTTGGGAAGCTGTGCCTGCAGTATTGTAGTGCTGGGGACTGGACGCAGGATGCTCCAGGACTTTGGGATGGAGCCAGGCTCTTCTCTCTGACGTCCAATGATAGGACATCAAAGATACCCAAGGATAGAAGGGGAAGAGAACCTCTCTTGGCCTACTAACCATGCCCCTTCTAATACACCCCAGGATGCCATTGGCCTTCTTGGCCACGCCTTCAGCTCCCAAAGAGAGAAGATCTTGCCCATCCTGCCTTTTCCTTAACCTGTCTGTCTGAGGCCCAAAGCCCACAACAGAAGACTCTATTCTAGTCTTTGTGGCTTTTCTTCACCTTGCAGTGATCCACTCATCAATTCTCTGATTATATCAATCTACCTGTGTGTTAGAGACTGTTCTCAGGAGATATTTCACTGTCCATATCATTTTTCTTGAAGATATTGAAATTCCTAAACCACAGTAACATCCATCACTGCAGCAGCTGGCGTGGGATATCCAGTGGTCATTATATGGTGTATAATTGTGTTTGAGCTGGAAACCTTTGACCATTGTCTGCCCAGCACTGAAGTGATCACCCAGTTTATAACAGAAGGCAATCCCAGCTCTTTTTCATTAGCTGAGATTTCCCTTCACCAAGGGCTGTCCTGCAAAGTGTCCTAAGAACAGTGACCAAGATGGTGAAGGGCCTGGAGCATGGGTCGTAGGAGGAGCAGCTGAGGGAACTGGGCTTGTTTAGCCTTCAGAAGAGGAATCATAGAGTCATAGAATGGCAAGGGCAGGAAGGGACCTCTGGAGGTCAAGACAACCTCCCTGACAAAGCAGGATCACCTAGGGCAGGTCACACAGGAATGCATCCAGGTGGGCCTTGAAAGTCTCCAGAGGAGATTCCACAACCTCTCTGGGGAGCCTGCTCCAGGGCTCCAGCACCCTCACTATAAAGCTGGATTTCCTCATTTTGAGGTGAAACTTCTTGGGTTCCAGTTTGAGTCCATTGCCATTTGTCCTATCACAGAACACCACTGAAAGAGCCTTGCCCCTTCTTGACACCCACCCTTCAGGCTGAAGAGCACTCTCACCACTACTGCAAAGGAGAATGGAACGAGTTGGGATCAATCTCTTCTCACACGCAACAAGTTTCATGGCAAGAGGAAACAACTTCAAGTTGTGCCAGGGGAGATTCAGGTTGGATATTAGGAAAAATTTCCTCCTAAGAAAGGTTCCCTCTCAAGCATTGGAAGAGGCTGTCCAGGGAGGTGGTGGAGTCACTATCCCTGGAGGTGTTTAAATGATGCATGGAGGTGGTGCTGAGGGATGTGGTTTAGTGGCAGCAGCTTAGCTGAGCTGTGGCAAGCAGTTGGACTTGATCTCAGAGGTCTCTTCCATCCTCAACAGTTGTATGATGCTAAATTCTGTGATTGTATGGCTCTATGGTTTTTATTTGGAACAGTAAAAAAGAAAAGCCCAAACACTCCAGAAAATACCAAAACTCTGTTATTGCCTTCATAAGCATCAAGCAAGGATCAAAATTGGCTCTTATTTTCTTGACTACTTGGAATGAAAACATTACTCAGGCTTCTGCTGAAAATTATTAGATCCTCAAGAAATATTGCGGGGCTGTATTTGAGGACAGCATTTGCAATTCACATCTGATTTACTTTCTAATTAAAAAGCCCTTACAAAAGTCCTAGCAATTAAATGGATGTCAAATCATCTGCTACAAGTACACTCTGATACATGGCCTCACGCTTCCTGCTTAGCTCCAGAGCACCCAGGGAATCCCAAGCCTCCCGCAGCTCTTCTCACATTGTATGAGAAAAACAAACCAGCGATGGGACCTCTGCTCCTTCATATTTTGTCAATACTATAGGCAGCAAGATTGAGGCAACGTCAGCAGGTTTGCAGGTAACACCAAGCTGAGTGGTGCTGTGGATACACCAGAGGGATAGGATAGCATCCAGGGGGACCCGGGCAAGCTGGTCCCAAGTGAACTTCATGAGGTTCAACAAAAGCAAGTGCAAGGTTCTGCACCTGGTCAAGAACAGTCCTCACTGTCGATACAGACTGGGGGAGGAGGTGATAGAAAGCAGCCCTGTGGAAGAGGACCTGGAGGTGCTGAGGGACCAGAAGCTGGACATGAGCAGGCAGTGTGAGCCTGCAGCAGAGGCCAATGGCAGCCTGGGCTGCATCCAAAGCAGCAGCACTGCCAGCAGATCCAGAGAGGGGATTCTGCCACTTTGCTCGGCTCTGTTGAGACCTCACCTGGAACCCTCAGCACAGGAAAGACATGGACCTGATGGAGCAGGTCCAAAGGAGGCCGCAAAAACAAACAGGGGATTGGAGCAGCTCTGCTATGGGGACAGGCTGAGGGAGCTGGAGGGGTTCAGCCTGGAGAAGAGAAGGATCCAGGCAGACCTAAGAGCAGCCTGCCAGGATACAAAGTGGGCTACAAGAAGGCTGCAGAGGGACTGTTTGCAAAGGCTTGCAGGGACAGAACAAGGGCAGTGGCTGCAAACTACAGCAGATTGATATTGGATGTGAGGAACAAGTTCTGCACCAGGAGGGTGCTGGAACGATGCAACAAGTTGCCCAGGAAGGTGGCTGAGGCCTCATCCCTGGAGATATTCAAGGTGAGGTTGGACTAGGCTCTGGGCAATCTTCTCTAGTAGAGGTTGTCTCTGCTGACTGCAGGGGAATTAGACTGAATAAGCTTTGTAGGTCCCTTCCAACTCAGACCATTCCATGATTCTATGATTCTATTATTCTATGATTCTATGATGTGGCTTTAAAGAGACCTTGGGAAATTATGTGGAAAGTGTCTCTGCCTATGGCAGCGGGACTGGAACTGGATGATCCTTGAGGTCACTTCCAAGCTTGACAGTTCTGTGAGTCTGTGAAATATGGTTCATTCTTGAAAACAGACAAAGTGCCAGGAGTAAAATAAATATTATTAGAAAAGTTTTCCTGAAGAGCTATGAAGCAGATTCGTGATACATAAAGCACCCCTTAAAATGTCACATACCCCCACCAGAAATCCTCTCTTCAAGCACTTCCCAGAATTTATCCTGCTGATACAGCATGCAGCACGTAGGAGAAAAGGCCAAAATTCATTTTAGGAGCCAAACCTCAGGAAAGTGAAAGATTGGATCAGGTTGTTTATCCTGGAGACAAAAAGGCTCCTGGTGGCCCTTCAGTGCTTAAAGAGGCCCATCAGAAAGATGGGAACAGACTTTCATCAGAGCCTGCTGTGACAGAACAAGAGGTGATGGTTTGAACTAAAAGAGATTTAGACTGGATAGAGGGAAGAAATTTGGTACACTGAGGGTGGTGAGAGCCTGGCCCAGGTTGTGCAGAGAATTGGTAGATGCTCCATGCCTGGAACCATTCCAGATCTGGTTGTCTGGGGCTGTGAGCAACCTCCTCTAATTGAAGATGTCACACTGCAGATGAACTTTAGAAATCTCTTCAAACCCAAACCATCTGTTGAGTCTATGATTCTCTCATATGAAGAGCCTCTGTAGCCATCACCCAGGCCATACACACCAGTTAGTAAAATACCAAGAGAACTTGGTTCTTTCTGATTCTAATCCCACAGCACAAGTGTCAATTCTGATGAAAGTTTATAAATTAGGTTTAAATCTCTTTTCCATTGTGAAACAAATACACTGAAGAGACAGAAAAAAAAGGTTTTGGACATGTTGTTTGAGTGAAGTCTATGAATTCTCCTCCATAGCACCTATGCTCTATTTGCATAGGATTTATGAACCACTTGTATAGGGTTGTTTTTTTTAAATGCTCACTTACAGAGAGAAAAGATGATGAGTATAGAGATGGAGACATTTATATCACATTTATGCAGCTGGCTTGAAAACACTTTGTGGGTTTGTGGAAAAAAATCAGCCAACATCTGTGACTGACACTCTTCAGCAAGCAAGAGACTAAAGTTCATTGAGATAAACTTCTGAGTTTGTTTCACACAATCACAGGATGTTAGGGGTTGGAAGGGACCTCCAGAGATCATCAAGTCCAACATCCCCTGCCAAAGCAGCATCAGCCAGGGCAGGCTGCACAGGAACCCACCATGGTGGGTCTTGATAGTCTCCAGAGAAGGAGATTCCACAAACTCTGGGCAGCCTGCTCCAGAGCTCCAACAGCCTCACAGTAAAGAAGTCTCTCCTCGTGTTGAGGTGGAACCTCCTGGGTTCCAGCCTGTACTCTGTGTTCCTTGTCCTGTCATTGAACACCACGAAAAAGAGCCTGGCACCTTCATCTTGACTCCCCAGCCCTCAGCTATTTGTAGACATTGATCAGATCCCCTCTCAGCCTTAACTTCTCCAAACTGAACCAGCCCCAGGACTCTCAGCCTTTCATTGTAGGAAAGTTGTTCAAGCCCCCAGATCATCCTTTCAAGCCATAGCAAAGCAGAAAGTCAATCTGAGCTGGAAACAGTTTGAATTCTGGCTGGATTCATTTAGGTGCAGTTTTTTCTTTCACACTCAGGTATTTCAGGTAAGAACTCAACCTGCTGTGACCCTTCAGGGTACCTTGTTCGTTCACTCAGGTGATCTTCATCAAAAGAATTGGATGGCTAGGCAGCTTCAAAACTGAATCCTGACTGGAAACCCAGCCTGTTCTGCTCCTTCAAGCTATATTCGCTTGCAATATTAGCTGGATGTTTCAAAGCACAAATATGTTCCCCAAACTGTGTCAAGGACACTGCTGAGAGAACCTGGGATTTGCAAATTCTGTTTGACCAGCACTGCAAATTCGAACAAATCCAAGACTCTCCATGAACAATCTGCAAATACAGAAGGAGGCTACATTTGTCAAACAAATGCCTAACTCTGTGCTGTTTGCCCAGAGCTGCTCCCTGCACCAGACGCCCTTTGGTCTCAGCTGCTGGCTTTGTGGTTCAGTGCAGGAAGAATCCACACTGGGAATAACTGAAGGTGGTGTGAATTTCAGAGAAAGGAGGTTTAATCCAAGCTTGTCTGCATGGGTTTGACTCTGGTGAAATGCTGCACCTAGCACCTCTGGGGATCATCCAGTCCAATCCCACTGCTACAACAGGGGCACCCACAACAGCTTGCCCAGGATCACAAGGGGCAGGTGGGGTTGGAGTCTCTCCAGAGAAGGAGACTCTGCAATCTCTCTGGACAGCCTGTTCCAGGCCTCCAGCACCCTCACAACAAAGAAGTTTCTCCTCATAGTCAGGAGGAACCTCCTGGGTTCCAGTGTGTGCCCATTGCCTCTTGGCCTATCGCTTGTCACCGCTGACAAAAGCCTGAATCCATCCTCTTGCCCCCCACAGGTCCTTTAGCTCTTGCTGAGCATTGCTCAGATCCCCTTTAGGGCTGCTCTTCTCCAGGCTGAACAGCCCCAGGACTCTCAGCCTTTCCTCCAGGCCCCTCAGCACCTTTGTAGCCTCTGCTGGAGTCTCTTCGGTAGTTCCCTGGCTCTCTTGAACTGGGGAGCCCAGAACTGGCCCCAGTATCCCAGATGTGGCCTTACTAGGGCAGAGGAGAAGGTGACATTCAATACTCTTGTTTCTGCATGCTTTTTTCTGTTCTTTATGGCTGGCAGGCAGTAGGAGAGCTAACACTTTTAGTATTTACAGCTGTGGAGCTCTGCAGTATGACAGAAGCTACCATTTGAAGCTGGAAATATATTGCTGTAACTTTAGCAACGAAAACAGAATCCATCTCCTCCTCTCACCATATTGCTGTGAGTTTGAGTAGGATGTGACTTTCAGTTTGGGGCAGTATCCTTGCTTTCTGTGATCCTTGGATAACGACTTTAATTTGAGTCGTAGCCTGATCTAGTTAATTAATCATAGCATACTCTCAAGGTCTCACTACACAAACATGGACTTCTCACCCTGCAAAGGTTCCCCTCCACAGAGCTGCTCAGCTGGCAGCAAAGAATCTTATCTTCCCTCCCCAGAGGTGGATAATCTCTGCTCTAAAATTGAGCAAAACTTGCGGTAACTATTGAAAAACTACAAAAGATGTCCTGAGATCCAGGAGCAAACTTCTCCCTCCTGCTTCTCCCATACCAATTGAGCCTCGGTTTGCGTTTCTTTCTCTTTTTCAGTGACAAATGGTGACTGATGAAAGCTTTTCACTGCAAATCAAAGGCATTCATCCTATTTTCTGTAAAAATTGGGCTGGCGACAACTCCACAAATGCTCCGCCTGAATCTGGAGGGACTCTGGCTGTGCCCAAGATAGGTGTTTGATCACTTTAATATCTTTTACCCAGTGCCTGAAACTAAAAGCAGTTACGGGAAGAATTTTAGCCTGGTGCTTAAGCAGAAGATTGACCTTTGCTTTCTCTGGTGTAGCCCTGCCACTGTCTAAAACATAAAGGGGTCCTTATGTTGGGCAAGCAGGAAACTGAATGGCTGCAGAGCTGGGCAGAGGTGAACATCAGAAAGTTGCACCTGGGGAGGAATCACCCCCTGCACCAGGACAGTGAGGGGTTGGTCCACTCTGTGAAGAAGGACCTGGGAATGCTGAGGGGCAGCAAGTTTCTCGTGAGCCAGCAGTGTGTCCTCATGGCCAAGAAGGCAAATGGGATCCTGGGGCACATTAGGAAAAGTGATGCCAGCAGGTTAAAGGAGGCTCTTTTCCCCCTCTATTCTGCCCTAGCGAAGTCACAGCTGAAGTCCTGGGGCCAGTTCTGCATTTCCAGGTTCAAAAGAGTCAGGAAACTACTGGAGAGAGTCCAGCAGAGACTTCAAAGATGCTGAGGGGCCTGGAGCAGCTCTGTGAGGAGGAAAGGCTGAGGGCCCTGGGGCTGTTGAGCCTGCAGAAGAGCAGCCCCAGAGGGCATCTGAACAATGCTCAGCAAGATCTAAAAGTCTTGTGAGGGGCAAGAGAATGGGGCCAGATATTTGGCAGCAGTGCCCGGTGACAGGACAATGGGCACAGACAAATCCAGGAGTCTGTCTGAACATGAGGAGAAACTTCTTTGGTATGAGGGTGCTGGAGGCCTGGAGCAGGCTGCCCGGAGGGGTTGTGGAGTATCCTTCTCTGGAGAGATTCCAACCCCACCTGGACGTTGTGATTCTGGGCAAGCTTCTGCGGGGACCTGCTTAGCAGCGGGGTTGGACCGGGTGATCTGCAGAGGTCCTTTCCAATCCCCACCATTCTGTGAAAATGCAAGTGCAACTAAGAAGCAAAATTTCAGGCTGCTCTAAAGTTTCTGCAGAGCTGATTTCGGCAATCTCTGGGTCAGTTCCTCTGGCCTTTATTTCTGCGCCTATGACTTGGTGCAGGAAAACATGAAATAACTGCACTGGACAGGCAGCACAGTTAAGTGGAGCTGTACGTTTTGACTCTCCATCTGCCACTGGTTCAAGGCTTGAGAAATCCTCGCATCCTTCTCGGTCTGGGTGCTGAAATGGGCTGGCGGTGCTCAGCCGCCGTTTTAAGGCACCAGCACTTTCTGCCCCACCAACAGTAATCATTCTGTGGCCGGGAGGCCCTAATTATCGGAAACATTTCGAGATGTGAGATCCTCTGAAAGTCCCAAGTGTTAACATTAAGAGGAATAATGAAAACGCAGAAAGAATCATTTCCAGTAAATTAACAGCAAGCCCCAGATCGGTTCCAATCGTGTGGGTTTTANAATATTTAACAACTGCTTGGGACATTTGACTGGATGGCAATTCCACCTCCTGCCTCCCCCAGGCTTCTAAGAGCAGTTTTTAGGACAGAGAGAGGCAGGCAGGCAGCGCCTGTGTGCGCACACAGACATCAGCGTCCCGAAGGGCAAACCGAACACCCCAGAGGTGGCTGGCGGTTTGCCCTCTGGCTTTTCGGGTTGGATTTTTCACGCCCACCATCAAACCAAGCAAAGCGTCTCTTAGTCATCGTCAGGGAGACAAAAAGTTGCATCGGGGAGCAATGGCCCAGTGTTTCACAGTCCATTTGCAGAGTAACTCTGAGGGCTGCTAATGCCGCGGTTCGCTTTTTAGCAGGCGTCTGGGCAGCCATCACCCAAACGCGTTCTGGCGCCGCTCCCGGGGCAGCTTAACTGTGGGTGACAGCTTGTCTTGAAGTGCCCACACAAGCGTTAGGATGTCCATGGCAATCTGCAGATTGACCCATCCATGCGGCATCTGAGATCGGATGGAAAGAGCTTTCATAATGTAACGAGGGTTGGGGTCGGTGTCATTTTTAATTTATCCCTTCGGACTCGGGCTCAGGCAGCAGCTCCCATTTTCCATCCCATCTTCTGGCCAGGAAGTGTCAAATTGTGAAATCCCCTCCCGTATTAACAGATGCTAATGACCTGACTCTGTCTTGGGCTGCCTTTTACCGCACGCTCATCCAGACAATAAATGAGAAATATAAACTCCCACCCTGCAGAAACCATTTTCCTCCCACGAGTGAACTCACTACACCAGCCCTAGCTGCTTGCTTATCGTCCACGCTGAGTGATGGATGAGCAATTTAAAAGACAGGCGTTCTTCATGACAGCTTCCATTTCCATGCTGCTCCAAGGTTCAGAGGAGAAATATATTCTTCAACCTTTATTTCAACTTTTTATTCTCTGTTCGAAGCCCTAATAAAATAACATTTCAGACACACAGAATAACAGGGAAGGAGAAAACAAACTTCAGGTGAGATTTCACTTCAGCCCATGTTGAGAGTGAGGAGCTTTGTCAGGAAGGTTCTCTGAGGTGAAGGAGGGCACAGCTTCTAACTCCAATGTTGATTTATTCCCAGGGCAGACAAGACCTGAGGTGCTTCACCTCATTAAGCCACACTGTTACAGGGCTAATGTGTATCAGGAGCTGGGAGAGAGGCAGTTTGCTCCAGAGGGTTACAGTAGAGGAAGATGCAGAAAAAGAGGAATTGAGTTCCCATCTATGCATCTGTGTTTCACGTAGAATGGTAGAATGACAGAGTGGTTTGGGCTAGAATGGACCTTAAATATCATCAAGTTCCAATAGGCAGAGAGAGCTGCCACTAGATCAGGTTGCACAAGCTCACATCCAACCCGGCTTTGGGCACCTGCAGGGAGGGGACATCCGCAACCTGCTCCAGTGTCTCACCAACCCTCAATCTCAATAATTCCTTCCTAATCTCCAGTCTCAGTCTCCCCTCTTCCACCTTCAATCCATTCCCTCTGATCCTGTCACTCCAAGCCCTTGCGCAAAGTCCCTCCCCGGCTTTCTTGTAACCTCCTTCAGGCACCGGAAGGCTGCTCTGAGGTCTCCCCGGAGCCTTCTCTTTTCCAGGCTGTACAGCCCCACCCCTAAATATTTGACCGTGACTACAATACCAGCTACAAACATTGGGGTTTGACTACAATATTTGGCATAGCTCTTGTTTTTCAGTATCCACCTGTACAGAACATACTGCAGTTTCCCCCTAGCCCATCTCTTGAGGTGATGATTCTCTCACTCTCTCTTTCTCCCCCACAAAGCTAACAGTGTTCTCACCTGGCTCTTTGCTAACATCCTCCTTTCCATGGATACCAGTCACCTTTTCACTCCCACTTTCAAACTTGATTAGCATAATTAAATTACCTTAGAGTCTCCGAGCCCAGCTTGCACTCAGTTTGAAGTTTGTTGCTCCCGTTCTAATGAGCAGAGGGGTTTGAGCGTAGCAAACTGATTCATTTTCCTAACTGACAGGAGATTCTGGTGAAAGACAATCTCTAATTACCTTCTTCTTTATAATCATAAGCCTTGAACCTACACGTGTAAGTGTGTATGTGAATCACCATAGGAGGGTAGAGGTTGGAAGGCATCTCCAGAGAACATCAAATCCAAGCCCCCTGCTAAACAGAATCACCTAGGGCAGGTTACACAGGTGTGTATCCAGACAGGTCTCTGAAGTCTTCTCCAGAGAAGGAGGCGCCAAACTTCTCTGGGCAGCCTGATCCAGGGCTCACAGTACAGAGATTTTTCCTCAGGTAGAGGTGGATCTTCCTGGAATCTAGTTTGTATCCATTGTTCCTTGTCCTATCACAGGATACCACCGGAGAGAACCTGACCCCTCCTTCATGACACCCACCCTTCAGAAATTCAGAAGCACTAATAAGACCTCCTCTTAGCTTTCTTCTCTCTAAACAGCCCCAGGTCTCTCAGCCGTTCCGCTTCAGACAGATGTTCCAGTCCCTTCACAGCCTCTGTTGGACACTCTCTAGCATATTCCTGTCCTTCTTGGACTGGGGAGCCCAGAGCTGGACACAGTACTGCAGATGTGGTCTCACTGGGACAGAGCAGAGGGGCAAGAGAACTTCCCTTGACCTGCTGGCCACAATCTTCTTCATGCTCCCCTGGAGCCCACTGTCCTTCTTGGCTACAAGGGCACATTGCTATCCCATGGAGAACTTAACTGTGCACCAGCACCCCAAGGTCCTTCTCCATGGAGCTGCTATCCAGCAGGTTCCCCTCACCTGTACTGGTTGCTCCTCTCCAGGTGCAGGTCTCTACACTTGCCCTTGTTGAACCTCAGGAGGTTCCCCTCTGCCCAGCTCTCCAGCCAGTCCTGACCTTGCTGACTGGCAGCCCAGCCTAATGGGGTGTCAGACACCCATCCCAGTTTGGTATCAGCAGCAGAATGCCTGAGAATGCCTCCATAGAGTGGAGCCTCATCTGGGTTGTGGATGAAGAGGCTGAGTAAGACAGGACACACTACTGACCCCTGTGGTGGTTTGGCAATTGCCTGCCCCTT
>VWZI01023507.1:52309-90024 GCA_013396835.1 Psilopogon haemacephalus
ACAGTAAAAAGGTAATGCAGAAACATCACAGCCCTGACAGAGATCAAAATCCCTAAGAGAGGTAACCAACCACCCCCTACCACCTTCTCCCTTTCCACAATCTTATCTCACCAGCTGTTCTATGCAGCAGATAGGCGAAGGTAGATCGGCCAAAGGGGTTAGCAGTAGGAAAGGAAGTTAGTGGAATTATTCAGAATCAGCTACAAAGGCAGGGAGAAAGGAGCCATGTAAGAAGCAGCCACAGCCCAGAGAGGTCTGAAACTGTCTGACTTATCTATATTTGGGTTACAACTCTTAAAACAATTTTTTTTTTCTTTCGCAGTAAAACTGTGAGAGACGTAGCATCGTCACTGCTTTCCTCTCAGCCTATAGTCTAATTTCTAATTCGAATCTTCCAAGTACTTCAAGCCAGCACAACTCCTGAGGAACACCACTAGGTACAGGTCTCCAATCGGACTGGACTCTATGCCATTGTTGGTGACCTTCTGAGCTCTGTTGCTTAGCAGACCCAGAACCCACCTCACCATCCACTCTTCTCATTCAAGTGTTTGTGTATTTAAAGCAACTGTAGAACACTCAGCGAAGTGTTAGGTCAGCTTCAGGAAGACCTCAGGGTCTGACAGCAACAGAAAAAATGTTCATAGCCTGAGAGCTCCAGAGGCCTTATGGCTTAAGTGGGAGATTCTTGACACAAATCACTGTATGCATCAAGGTAGGATCAGTTGGAGAGGTTGGCCTAAAGAGCAGAGCAGCAGTGATCTTGCTCCATGGGAGAAAAGGGAAACCCCAGCCTCTTTTCAGGGAGCTGTAGAGAGCAGTGAGGTCTCCCCTCAGCCATCTCTTCTTCAGACTAAACACCCTCAGTTCTCTCAGCTGCTACTCCCCAGCCCTATTCTCCAGATCCTTCCCTAGCTTTGTCCCATTCTCTGGATCTGCCCCAGCACCTCAATGTCCTCCTTGAAGTGAGAGACCTGCAACTGAACCCAAAATTCGAGGTGTGGCCTCACCAGTGCTGAGTACAGGGGCACTATCACTTCTTCAGTCATACAATCACTTCCTTTCATGCTTTACACAACTGCTAAAAAAGAGCTTCTGTGGTTTCAACTGTAAAATCTTTGTCTCATCAGGGTGCCTTGGGATGAGTGAGCAGCAACAAGCATTGCAGCTGAATTGGACACAGATCCCTTGCATAAAGTTTCTCTGTGTAAAGTTTCACTGCGCTCAATATCCTAGGAAAAGGTATCTGTGAATTACAGCATTGATCTGGAGGAGATCCTCCTGGGAAGGTATTTTATTTTGCTTCATTTTCATTTGGTTTTACTTGCTTGTTTGTTTAAAGACAGATGAACAAAGAACAAGAAACAGGGTTAAGGAAGGGAAATTGTCATTGCCTTAATCTCAGCCTTTGACAAGAGGCAGCATTTGCTGTGATTTAGGATGGTAGGTGGAATTGCATCTTCTGAGAGAGACCATAGATTAGAAAACCTTCCCTCCTTGTGGCTGCAGGCATTAGTCAGCCTCAGCTTACTCAAGACAGCAGCAGGGATTCATTCCACACCTGTAATCACTCACAAAATAAAATGTTCTAAGTTGGATTTTTTTTTATTTTCCCCAAGGACCTGATCTAGTGTCAGTAGAATCATAGAATCAGAGAATTGTTTGGGTTAGAAAAGCCCTCTAAGATCATCAAGTCCAACCATCAACCCAACACCACCCTGGCCATAAAACCATGTCCCAGTGCCATGGCCACAGCTTTCTTGAACACCTCCAGAGATGGTGACTCCACCACCTCCCTGGGCATCCTGTGCCAATCCCTGACCACTCTTGCAGCAAATAAATTTTTCCAAACTAACCCTCTCCTGGCACCATTTTGGGCCACCTCTCAGTGTATTACCCGGTACTAGGGAGCAGAGCCCAACCCCCACCTCACTGCAGCCTCTTTTCAGGGAGCTATAGAGAGCAGTGAGGTCTGCCCTCAGTCTCCTCTTCTCCAGGCTAATCACATCACATCACACCCAGCTCTCTCAGCTGCTCCTCACCAGCCCTGTTCCCCACCTTTGTTGCCCTTTTCTGGACCTGCTTCAGCCCCTCCATGTCCTTCAGTGAGTGAGGAGATTGAAAACTGAAGCCAGGATTTGAGGTGTGGCCTCACCCATGCTAAGTCACTTCCCCTGATGCTGCTGGCCATGCTGTTGCTGATCCAGGCCACCTGAACACGCTGCTGGCTCACTTTCAGTAGTCTCACAGCAGAGCTGTTGTTGCCTAAGGGGCCGTGTCTGATGCAAAGACCACTAAGAATTGGTCCCATTGCCTCTCTGGAGCGCTAAAAGAGAGATGAGTTGGGTCTGTGCTGCTCTCCTGAGCTTACCATCCATGCCAGCTGCACTGCTTTGGCTGCCTTCAGGCCATCTAGAGGCCCTGCCACAAGCCTTGCTTTGAGACAATGGAGGAATGGGCTACAACAGACAGACTTTGGAGGTTTTATGTTGGTGTTTACTACTGAGTCTTTTATTCTCCAGAGGAATCACTCCAGCAGGCTAAGAGGGAGCTGTCAGCTCACTGCCCAATCTTTATACAGTGCCCAATGCCACGGAGGGGATAATAAACCTTTAGTGTCTGCAGCACCCTAGGGAAGGAGTTGCACGGTTTGCATCGCATAAAGAACCACTTCCACTGGAGGCTCTGGAGCCTGCTAACTGGTAGGTCTTTCAAGACAACTGTTAGAAGACTCGGTAAGCAACCTGTGTTCTCCATCTCTCACGCCTGGGGTTTTGTAGACCTCTGCCACGTTCTTGCCTCAAGTCAGACCTATTCCAGCCTCGAAGAGTCACTCCTCATGTGAAGGCAATTCCCGACCCTTCTTCCGGTTCTGTTCTATCAACTTTCGGAGAGGAGGGGAATGGATTTCTGTAGTGGATTTCTACAGTGGCATAACAATGCTCTGCATTTCATCCTCTGTGTCTTTCCTAATTGACCCTAACGACTAAATTGCTTTTAGATTGTTTACTCTGTACTGAGCTCAAATAGCCCTGAAACAATTCATTATGACTGAAACATCTCCTTCTTCCCCGGCCACAATAAGCTCCAAGGCCATCATTTTGTATCAATCAATATCAACCACATCTATAATTCATCTTTTTTTTTTCTTTTCTCTTTTCTTTTCTTTTCTTTTCTTTTCTTTTCTTTTCTTTTCTTTTCTTTTCTTTTCTTTTCTTTTCTTTTCTTTTCTTTTCTTTTCTTTTCTTTTCTTTTCTTTTCTTTTCTTTTCTTTTCTTTTCTTTTCTTTTCTTTTCTTTTCTTTTCTTTTCTGTGATGGAAGGAGACACATCAGTGAGAAACTTTGTCATCTCTCTGAAGCTTCCTTCGCAGCTCTAACATGATCCAGCTTGCTCTCCTGTTTCTATTTGGTGTTCGAAGGTTGTTCTCACAAAGTGGAAAATAACACAGGTGTGTAAATAAATAAAAACTAGGTAAAAAAAAGTCTGCTTTAAATCCTTACAACATCCATGGAGAATAAAAGCTGACAGTGCTGGGTGAGGATAAAGACTACTGCTTACAGGGTGGAAGCAGAGCAAGCCTTCCTCACACAGTCTGCCTCAACCAGAGCTGGGTCAAGACTTCAGAAGTATTTTAGGCTCCAGTCCTACCTTCCCATACCTGTAAGGAATCTTTGGGACACCAAACTGACTTGGAAGTTCTGCTTGTTGTTCAGGCAAACATTTAACAAGCTCCAAAGAATCTTGTATCTCTTTCTTTTTTGTTGTTGTTGTTTTCCCCATTTCTGTATGCAGATTTTTACCAAGAATGGATGTTAGAACAGTAAAATACTTCTGGAGCCAACTTCATCTGCACCAGATAATGCTTGGACTCAGTGATCTTAACCAAAGCAAGTCTGTGATTCTGTGTCAGGATCTCCAAAGCTGGGACTAGCCAGCTGTAAAGATACTTTTCCACCTAATAACTTTCAGAAGTCCTACATCCAAAGACATTTGCCCATCTTTCCTCCATCCCTCTCTTCATGTACCATAACATGCTCTGGACATCAGGCTTCCCTCACAGGTGCCTCTGGAGTTTTCAGCACAGCAGAGACATGGACCTGTTGGAGCAGTGATCAAAGGGCTGGAACCTGCTCCAGCACCTCAATGTCATTCTTGGAGTGAGGGGCCCAAAACGGAACCTTTCTGCTTATGTCAGAAGGCAAGGATTCAACTAAATTCAATTACAGAGTTTTGCTAAAAAGGCTTTGAGTATTTACTCACAAATATTGTTTCCCAACTCATGGGGCTAGCTGCATTTTCAGGCAGTACCCAAACACTTTCAGGGAATTCTGTCGATGTCTTGTCAGCCACTGGGGCTTCTGATTCTCCCAGGCTTTGCAGGCTGCTGGGGAAAGAGGCAGACAATCTCTGACCTTATCCTGGTCCCTCTGGACAATCTGCATGTCCCTTCTAGGGCTTCCCAGACTTGGCAGGAGAACTTTCGTGTCTATGCAGGGTGTCCTGCAGATGTGCAGTCTTGGCACAGATGTGACGCTTGGCTACGCAGTCCTGTGGCATGGAGGTGTTTGGAGCCTGGTCCTGGTAAGCACAAAGCAGTCTCCAGGCAAAGTAGCCCAAAGCACAGGGCTTGTTACTCAGCAGAGCTTACAGCTCAGCAAAGCATAATGCTGTAAAGCATGGCAGGGTGCACTTGAGGCAGAATACTGCCGGAAGCAGAACAAGACAAGGCAGAGGTAGTGGGCAGTAACAGCAGCTGCAAGCAAGCCAGCCAGCAAGCAAGCAAGCAAGCAAACTGCCTTTACCTGCTCATCTTTTGTTAATGCACCTTTGCACACAGAACAGCCAATCGGAATGGCAGTTAGCCAAGCTTGAGAGTATTAGGTGAAGCCACAGGCTTGCTTTACCCAAATTTCAGAAAAAAACAGACCTTGCAGGAGGCAGGCAGAAGCCAAGAGTATGCACACTGTTGACCACAGGATGTAAACAGGAGCAAAACAAGTCTGGGCATGCCAGGGTACTTAGACTCAATAGCTCCAGGTTCTTTGTCCACTTTCCCACAGTTGCTTCTCCCCACAATGGAGAGAGGGAGAGCAGAGAAACATGGCTGGGCAAGCCAGGACATGTTCAGGTCTATTTTGGCCTATTTTGGCCTACTATGACAATGAGAAGGTAAAGGGCTTCAAACAGAAAAGGCATCAGTGATTATTTCATAGAGTCATAGAATGGTTTGGGCTGGAAGGGACCTCCAAAGCTTGTCCAGTCCAACTACCATACAGTCAGCAGGGACATCCTCCACTAGGGCAGGTTGCCCAGAGCCCTGTCCAGCCTTACCTTGAGTATCTCCAGAGATGGGGACACAAACACCTCCACAGGCAACCTGTTCCAGTGTTCCACCATCCTCATAGTTAAAGACCTTTCTGACATCCAATCTCAATCTGCTCTGCTCTAGTTTGAAGCCATTGCCCTCATCCTGTCCCTGCAGCCTTTGCAAACAGTCCCTCTGCAGCCTTTTTGTAGTCCCCTTCAGGTCCTGGCAGGCTGCTATTAGGTCTCCCTAGACCCTTCTCTTCTCCAGGCTGAACACCCCCAGCTCCCTCAGCCTATTCTCCTAGCAGAGCTGCTCCAACCCCCTGATGGTTTTCATGTCCCTCCTCTGGACCTGCTCCATCAGGTCCATGTGCTTTCCAGTCCACACCCATGTAAAGCATATTTTAGCCTTGAAACAGGCATGTAAATAAAACATCAAACCATACATCTTCTCTATGGTGCTTTCAGAAGTTATCATAACAAGCCTGTTCTTCCTGCCTTTCTTTGACAGTAAAACCTTTCCTGGTCCAATGCATGGTGTACTATAATGTAAACCAGCCAACCAATTAGCTAATTGTATGGGACTGCTGATCTCCAGTGTCACTGGGAAGGGAATGGGAAACAGACTTCCTTCTGATGAGCAAGCAATCTGACACCAAACTTTCATTGGAGGTAGCATAATCTGGCCTCTACACACTGTTAGTCTTTGCAACCTGGATTTCCATTTTCAGCCATCTGCTCTTCTGTTCAGCCTCTTTCCAAATAATTTCTTAGCTCCACAGAGCCCTCAAACCTTCATTTTGTTACTGGGCCTCAGGAGATAGCTCAGCTAATTCTTTCTGAATCAAATAGTGGAAACAGATTCTACACGTATCAAGCAGGATGCCAAGGCTGCTTCTAATTGTTTGGTAATCCCAGAACCCCAGCATGGGGGGGTGCGTGGAAAGGGACCTCTGGTGATCATCCAGTCCAATCCCCCTGCTAAAGCAGGGCCACCCACAGCAGCTTGCCCAGGATCACANAATAAAGAAGAGCACTGCAAACAGCAAGGGAAGCTGTGCAGGTAGCTGTTAAAGTTCAATTGCAAATAGGTGGCGGTGAGCGCACCCGAAGCGACAAGGCTGGGTACCAATAGGGTTATACGCTCGTCCTCCTTCATTACAGCTGCGACCACCTACATACAACAGCAGCTACTGCTACTTAACACAAGTTCGTTAAGCTTACATCCCGAGATGGGGTGGTTACAGAGCAAGCAAAGGAATTGGCACAGAGGATCATACGTGGAAGACAATAATTGGTAAGCTTGTATCCCGAGATGGGGTGGTTACAGAGCAAGCAAAGGAATTGGCACAGAGGATCGTATGTGGAAGACAATAATTGGTTATTGTACATAAACAAATGACTTCACAGTTACCGAGAAACTTCTGGGTAACTTTTTTAGGAGCAGGAACTGTCCCACTCTGCATCTCTGTTTCTCTTCCATTCCAGTTCCGGCTGCACCCACACTTCACAGATGTTCCGCTGTACTTATTACTCGCGACAGTGGATTGTTCACTGCCCCGATTCTGCTTCTCAGAGATATTCTGCAACAAAGCTGAACAGACTCATTTGAATTACCTACGGTGAAAGGTGTTCACGCTCCAAGTAGCCAAGCCCCAAGCTGAGCGCAGTGTCTGCAATCAGCACGCTTGTAGACCTCGCTGAGGCACAAAGTCTTTTCTCCCACACAGTTGCTCCTCTGTCAGAAGGGAAATGCCTCCTACAGATTTCTAACACCCATTTAACCAGAAATGTTCTTTCTAGGTCTCCTCAGTCTGCTACCGACTGCCTGAACTTGGTTGTCTTTACAGAATCTGACGAATGTTCACTACAAGGCAGCAGTGCTTAGGAAAAAAAAAAATGTTCTTGAAACTATTACAAATGCTTCCAAGGTTGAGTTTTCCCAGAAGAGAAACTGTCTTTAAAGTAACTATTGTGATAAAAATCCTGACACATGTAAAGGTTTTTTTCTGTCATATCTCACTCCTTGGGATCATCCAATCTCTGTATAATTCCCTCCTGGCCTGCTTGCAATCTGTTCTGAAGCCAGCTCTGTGAAAGGGCTGTCACTTCTCTTCTGCCTTGCTCCTGAAGGCTGTAGCAACCCCTGCTCTGAGGAGGCATGTGGAGATTAAACCCAGGTGTGCACGGTCTGAGTGTCAGCAGGCACTGCCTGGATACACAGGGATTCCTGGACACCTAGAGGAAGCACTCTGAGATCAGGGGGCCCTCCTCATGTCATTTTGGACGTGGCTTAAAGGCCATGGTGGTGTTGTGTAGTGGGTTTGCAGTGACCTGCCCCCCCCTCCCCCCCCACCTTTATAAACCCCGGCTAAAACTCAGAAAAAAACACACTGGAAGTTAATAAATGAAGCTTTATATTTACAGCAATGCACAATATACAAGCAAATATTTACAAGGTATAACAGATATTTACAGAAATATACAGTAAAAAAAAAAGTAATACAGACACCACACCCCTCCTGGAGACCAAAATCCCCAAGAGAGGGAAACCAAACACCTCCTACCACCTTTCCCCCCTTCCCCAGCCTTACCTCACTACCTGACGATGCTGCAGATAAGCTGAAGATCAGAGAGATTAGTGGTAGGAGAAAAAGTTAGTCGTTTTGGTGATTTTACTCTGAATTTAGCCAGCAAGCCTGAGAGACAAAGGAAGGGAGCGGCCAGAGCCAGTGCAGACCAAGGCAGACTGGATATCTGATTGTTTTGAGAACACTTCTTAAAACATTTTTATTTTTCTCTGTCTCAGTAAAACTTGGTGAAGTGACACCATGTGTTTAACTCTCTCTCAGCCAATAGTCTAATTTCTCACTCGAATTCTGCAATTAGCTCAAACCAACACATGTTGATGGTTGAACTTCAAGAAAGACATTGAGGTACTGGAGCAGGTCCAGAGAAGGGCAACAAAGCTGGGGAAAGGTCTGGAGCACAGGAGTGCGGAGGAGCAGCTGAGGGAGCTGGGATTGATTAGTCTGGAGAAGAGGAGGCTGAGGGAACACCTCCATGAAAGGAGGTTGCAATGAGGTGGGGTTGGTCTCTTCTCCCTAGTGTCAGAAGGAGAGAAAATGGCCTGAAACTGTGCCAGGGGAGGGCTATGTTGGAGACTGGGGAAAATGTCTTTGCTTCATGCGTGGTCAGGGATTGGCACAGGCTTCTCCAGGGAGGTGGTGGAGCCCTCATCTCTGGAGGTGTTCAAGAAACCTGTGGCCATGGTACTGTCAGATATGGCTTAAAGGCCATGGTGATGTTAAGTTGGTGTTTGGTCTGGATGGTCTTAGAGGTCCTTCCAATGGAAACAGTTCTAGGAGTCTACAGCTCTATGTCTCCTCACACACCAGGTTAGTTCAATCAGCAATCTTTATCAACTAGATAAAGAGGTGTGCAGGAAGTGAAGGATGGAAGTAAACCCTTTGTAAGACCTCTCTATGACAGTTGGGCTTGACGATCTTAGAGGTCTTTTCTAACCAAAACAACTCTGTAATTCTATAAGACCTGCAGAGTGCTGTGCCATACCCCCCCCCCCCCCCAAAAAAAAAAAAAAAAAATAACNNNCCCCCCCCCAAAAAAAAACAAAAACCCAGCATCACCGAATCACTGCAGTTCAGGAGGATCCTTACAAACTGATGGCATTCTTCATCCCAGTGACATTATAGATTACCTTTAAGAAGACACTTAGCAGGATGAATTACTTGTCCTTCTCTGCGAAGCAGACTTCTCGCATTCGTAGGTCCCAAATAAATACTCTTAGATCTGTTGGTTATTGCCAGATCAATAAACATCACCTCATAAGAGCAGAAAATGAGTTCATCAATAGGCATTGACCAGTGCATAACCCCAGAATTGCAGTTATGCAGACGGGAAGGAGCTGCTGTGGCTGTGCGTGGGTGGGGGAATGGATATTGGCTTGAGAAGGCTCCCTCTCTGATGTGCCTGGTGCTGAAAGCCAGAAGCTTTTCTTGGGTCACATCACCCCATGGACACTCCAGGCTTGGGGCAGAGTGGTTGGATAAAAGCCCCCAGCAGACAATGACCTGGGGGTGTTGGTCAACAGCTGGCTGAAGATGAGCCAGGGTGTGCCCTGGTGGCCAGGAAGGCCACCAATATCCTATCCTGGATCAGCAATGGTGTGGCCAGCAGCACCAGGGCAGGGATTGTGCTCCTGTGCTCAGCACTGCTGAGGCTGCACCTCAAATTCTGGGGTCAGTTTGGGCCCTCACTCCAAGAAGGACATTGAGAGGCCAGAGAAGGGTCTGAGGAAGGGTCTGGAGAACAGGGCTGGGGAGGAGTGACTGAGGGAGCTGGGGATGTTTAGCCTGGAGAAGAGGAGGCTGAAGAGGGACCTCATTGCTCTCTACAGCTCCCTGAAAAGAGGTTGAAATCAGGTAGGGATTCATCCTAATTCGTCTAAGAGGAAGCTCCGAAGTGACCTTATTGTGGCCTTGCAGTATCTGAAGGGGGCCTACAACAAAGCTGGGGAGGGACTTTTTATGCTATCAGGTAGTGATAGGACTAGGGGGAATGGAGCAAAGCTGGAGGTGGGGAGATTCAGACTGGATGTGAGGAGGAAGTTCTTCACCATGAGAGTGGTGAGACCTTGGAACTGGTTGCCCAGGGAGGTGGTTGGGGCCACTTTTCCTGGAGGTGTTTGCAGCCAGGCTGGATGAGGCTCTGTCCAGCATGATCTAGGGTAGGGTGTCCCTGGGCATGGCAGGGGGGTTGGAACTAGATGATCCTTGTGGTCCCTTCCAACCCTGACTGATTCTATGATCTCTTCTACAATGGAACAAGTGGCAGGACAAGAGGAAATGGCTTCAAGTTGTGCCAGAGGTTTATGTGGGACATGAGGAACTATTTCTTCCCCAGAAGGGTTGTCAAGGCCTGGAACAGCCTGCCCAGGGCAGTGGTGGAGCCATGTAGATGTAGAACAGAGGTAGATGGTTTAGTGGTGACCTTGGCAGTGCTGGGCTAACAGTTGGACCTGATGATCTTCATGGCCTTTTCCACCCAAAACAGCCCTGTACTCTGAACATCTGTAAAAGCTGGGATGTTTAGCATATCTTCCCTAAGCCAATAAACAGCCAGAAATCCAAGAATTCATCCTAATTCTTGGAGAACCATGAGATCTGCTTTCTTAGTTGCAGTTCCATAATAGGTCAAGAAACCTCTGGAAGAGATAGTTCACAAAGCGCTTGGGACTTGGTCCTTCTGGTTGGACATTTTGCATTGGAGATCCAGCAGCAGCTGCAGAGTTTGACCAGGGAAAAAGGAAGCAGGAAAACTCACAGAACGTTTGCAATATTCATAATAGATGAGGATGGAGTCCTGGTTGTAAATTTAATTTCAAGAGAGTTTGATTGCTGGCATTAGCTAGCTGAGAAAGAAGTTGGTGGTGTCTTCATTCTCCAGGGATGGAGAGTCAGAGGAATGTGTTGCTCTGATGCTGCTCCGTTGTGCTGTGGATAGCTGAGCACTCACCTGCAGGCATGAGGCTGCCCAAAGGCTTCTGTCTGAGGTGAAGGTCCTAACCACCAGAATCCCAGAATTTGCTGGGTTAGAAGAGACCTTAAAGGTCATCTAGTTCCAGCCTCACTGCCATGGGCTGGGACACCTTCACTGGAACAGGCTGCTGAAGGCTCTCCCAAGCCTGGCCTTGAACACCTCCAGGGAGGGGGCATGCACAAGCTCCCTGGGCAACCTGCTCCAGTGTCTCACCACCAATCTTTTCCAAAAGAAGGAATCTTTTTACCCCATTTGAGGACACTCAAGAAATTCTCTTGCCTTTTTCTCTTACTCTCTGTTGATCCAGTTGGATCAAGAAACAAGTAAATTGGTTTTGCTGGCTCACTGCTGCTGGTGCCCTGCCTTTATTTGCTCCCCCTGGTTTAGCAAGCAAACCAAGAAGTCAATTATGTGCACAGCCCCATGTGAAGCTTTTCACACCAGGAATAGTGCTGCCATTTCTCTGCTTTACTCCTCACACTTCTTCCTTTTGGGAACCAGATTATGGCCTCATAAATCTGCAGGATGCTCTTGAAATGGTTTCAATGCAGGAACTATTAACCCAAGTTGGAGCACTAATTGAATTGCCTCTTCTGAGGGAATTTTCCAGTTTCCTTCCAGCTGGAGCTGCCAGGGTGTAGCCAGCATGCCTGCAGCTGAATTCAGCGGTCACTCTTCCTGCACACTTGACTGTTTCTCTTGCAATTGGTGGTTATGGGCTTAAGAAAAAGTTTTTCATCGATTGCTGCTCTGAATCACAAAATGGTAGAGATGGAAGTGTCCTCTGGAGATCATCAAGGCAGGTTCACCTAAATAAGGTCACACAGGAACACATCCAGGGGACTTTTGAATGTCTGCAAAGATGGAGACTTCACCACCTGTTCCAGTGCTCCACCACCCTTACATTAAAGAAGTCCCTCCTCATATTTAGGTGGAACTTTTGATGTTCCAGTTTGTTCCCATTGCCCCTTGGCCTATCACTGGGCACCACTGACAGGTGTCTAGCCCAATCCTCATGCCACCTACCCTTTGGCTCTTGCTGAGCATTGATCAGATTCCCGTCTCAGGCTGCTCTTCTCCAGACTAACAAGCCCCAATTCTCTGAGTCTTTCCTCACAAGAGAGATGTTCCAGTCCCATCTGTATCTCTGTAGCCCCTTACTGTGCCCTCTCCAGCAAGTCCCTGTCCTTCTTGAACTGGGGAGTCCAGAACTGGCCCAGTACTCCAGGTGTGGTCTCACCAGGGCAGAGTAGAAGGGGATGAGAACCTCCCCTGACTTGCTTGTCACACTCTTCTTGATGCACTCCAGGATGCCACTGGCCTTCTTGGCCACAAGGGCACATTGCTGAACTGGCCACATGGGCATCCTGTTGTCCCCCAGGACAGTGTCCCTAGACATCACTTGCCAAATTCAGGAGTGCATAACAGGTCTCTGTGCACCAAACTCTCTTCATCCTACTGCAATGAGCTAAGCCACCCCTGTAAGACCAGACATTGACATTCTGGCACTTCCTGGCTCTGGCCGGCATAAGCCCTCAGTGGCAGCTGGACTAACCAATTTTTGAGGGCACCTGATGGATCCAGTCTGGATCACCTAGTCCCAGACTGCCACCTTCCTCTGCAGCATGGTGCTCTCAGCCCAGCACAATGTAGTGCCTACCAGCATGAACCAATTTGTGGTTTCTCTGGGTGCTTCTGAGTTTATCTGACTACTCTCCACTGCTCTTAAGACCTCTTTCTGCAGGAGTAGAGGCCATGGAGGACTCTAGTTGGGCTGGAAGGGACTTTTAAAGGCCATTGGACAGCAGGAACATCTTTACCAAGATCAGGTTGCTCAGAGCCACAAACAACCGGACCTGGGATGGTTCCAGGGAGGAGGCATCTACCACCTTTTTTGGCAACTTGCTCCAGGGTCTCACCACCCTCAGTGTGAATAATTTCTTCCTTCTTTCCAGTCTGAATCTCCCTCTTTTAGTTCAAACCACCACCCATTGTCTATTCAAACAGGCCCTGCAAAAAAGTCCATTCCTAGCTATCTCGTCAGCTCCTTTAAGCACCGAAATGCTGACAGAAGGTCTCTCTGGAGCCTTCTCTTCTCCATGCTGAACAACCCTAACTCCCTCAACCTGCCTTCACAGAAGAGATGCTCCAGCCCCATGATCCTTTTACAGCCCCCATGACTTCACAACTTGCTCCACATTCATCTTTGCTGGCATTGGTGTTCACCTCTCCATTATTAGACCACACCAAGCACATGGTTCTTCTGTGTCTCCAAATGCGTCTTTTGCAGATATGGACTCCAATTCACAGCACAATTTTCTTCCTTCTTGCTCAAAAGCACTTATGTATATCATAGGATATTCCTGATGCCTTTTCCATCCTTCATCCTACTATTTGTTACTTATTCATGGTATCTAACAGACAAACTTTTCAGAACAAAGGCTGAGTCTTCTTGGGTACTTCCTACTGGAGATGGAGCATTCAGGGGCTCAGAGTAATAGCAGGATCAGACATCTGTCATTCCCAGCTCCTGCAGCATGGAAGCATAAAACCATAGAATGGTTTGGGTTGGAAGGGGTCCAAGATCATCTAATCCAAATCTGCTACAATAAGCAAGGACATCCCCATCTAGATCAGGTTGACCAGAGCCTCATCGAGCTTGGTCTCACATGTCTTCAGGGATGGGGCATCCACCACCTCCCTGGGCAACCTGTTCCAATGTTCCACCACCCACCTAGTAAAGAACTTTTTCCTAATGTCCAGTTCCATGCTGGGGTCGGCTGCAATGCAGTGGTTTGGACCCACATCAAAAGCCAATCGCTGGTAAAGGGCCACACCGCTATCCTGAACCAGAAGTCAGTGTTTGATTTCATTGGGTCCCATGTGGGTTCGGCAAGGGCTTCAGGAGAACAGTTCAAGTTCATTCCAACCAACTCTTGGCTTCAATGTGACAGCTTTTGGTGCTCTATCTGCTGCCCTACAGAGTCACCAAACGTCTCCGGGAAAGCACAGAGCAGGCAAACAAGTCCCAGAGATGGATTTTGGTGCAGAACTCAGGTTGCGGTTGGGCTTGAGTCTCAGGAGCACGTAGCTATGGTGCTGGTGGTTCTGAGCCGCTGCCCTGGGCAGGCTGCAGGCACTGCCAGCTCCTCAGCACGGCAGCCTGTTGTTCCTGAGGGAGCTGGGAGCTCACATTGTTTGGAAAGCAGCGGAGGGCAAGCGCCTGCCCGCAGCGCGCTGGAGCCTGACGAACGAAATCTCATCAGCCACATCTGTCTTTGGGACAGCTCCCAGGAGTAGGAGGAGGTTTCCCACAGTATCAGCCACCTTCGTCTGTGTATTGGAGGAAAATCAGCAGGACCATCTCTCCCTTAAGCAAATTCAGCTGGCTCAGACAAAACAATTTCTTGTACGTGTCCCCTCCAGCCCTGCCTGGCACCTCCACCCTGCAGACGAGGGCAGGATTAATTTTCCCTTCTCTGTTCACAGCAAATAAAGACAATGTTCACTCTGCATCATTTTCATCGTTCATCTTAATTATCACCGAGAAGACTACAGAAATCATTATCTTGATGATGATGAACATCCAATTAGCATTTCCCATATAAATTTCAGATCATGAAGAAGGCTGTAATGGATGATGCAGATTCCTAATGGTCTCATCTTTTTTTTTTTTTTTTTCTTTTTTTTTTTTCCCCCTAGCTGAAAAATGGAGGTGCTTAACAAAATGAAATTTAATCTGAGTCATTTTGAAACAAGTCAAGAACTTTAATTACTTGACAGGGAAAGGGGGTAAGAAGAGATTGAAATTAAATTTCAACAGGGAAAGGGGGAAAGCGAAGACTGAAATTAAACCTTAAAACTAGGCTTTCCCAGGCCATTGCTCAAGCTTTCTCCTCCTGGTAGCTAAGCACTTGTCTGGTTGTGCTCAATAAGTGTTGAGCTACTGCAAAGAAGCTGGTAGATGTGATGCCTATCACTAGCTCTACTAATTAATAAATTAAATAATTATTCCAAGAAAACATTTTAATTCATTCCCATCCACTGTACTTATATGTAGAGTGAAGTTGCCAATAATTGACCTGGACAGGACAGAGAGTAGGGCAGAGGGGGACCTCATGAAGTTCAACAAAGGCAAGTGTAGAGTCCTCCACCTAGGGAAGAATCACCTCCTGCAGCAGTACAGCTGAGGGCTGACCTGCAGGAATGCAGCTCTGTGAAGAAGGAGCTGGGAGTGCTTCTGCACAACAGGTTCTCCATGAATCATCAGCGTAGCCTCCTGGGCAAGAGGGGCAATATTCTCCTGGGGCATTAAGAGTATGACCAGCAGGCCAAGGGATTTTCTTCTCCCAACCTGTTCTGCCGTACTGAGGCCACACCTGGATTACTGGGTCCAGTTTTGGGCTGCTCAGTACAAGAGAGACAGGGAACTAAATGATGTCCCCTTAAAAGCTCCTGAGAAGCTAAGAGAAGTTGGGACAGTTGTACTGCCCTGCCAGATAAATAACCGAGCAGACAAAGCTGCCATCAGGAAGCCTAGAGGCACATTGATGGATGGGCATATGCAGCACAGCAGCTGATTTTTCAAGCTAAAACTTATTAAGAAACCTTAATAATGATTGGTAAACCAAAAGGCAAATAGATGAGTGGGAGTCTGCTGAAGAAGCTGCCATGTCATTGATGAGGACTGAAAGCCATGTCCTTCTAAATCTGCTTCTCGAGGAAACAATCCCAGCTCCTTCACACGACAGAAGTAAAAGCTCCAGGGCATATCTGGACCATACCACAACCTCAGCAGCCCTGGGCACCTCAGCCATGTGTGAGGCAGTTGCAAACTGTCAAAAACACCCTTCTGGACCATGCAGCTTTGTGCTTGGAGCTAAAAATCCTCGGGATTCTGAAATTCTGTGACTAGGCTAAGATTGCAGAAAAATACAGAGCAAATACTGAATGAAAGCTAATTAAGATCATGTACTGGGTTTAAGCTAGCCACCCCTGAGCCCAAGAGCCCAATAAATACTAAATCCAATTTGGAAGTAACAAAGGTATAAAACGTTAACAATAAATAGGAGGGGAAAAGGGTTTTTTACAGAAGGTGGGAAAAAAGGGGAACCAGGATGCAGGATATGGGAGAATGAGAGAAAAAAATACAGAAGCTGGGGAGAAGGGGAAAAAGGGGAAACAAAATACAAATACAACCTGTAGAAGGCAATTGAGTCCAAAGGCTGAGGTGGATGGTTTTGATGTTGGATGAAGGCAGGATGTAGGAATTTGATGGTGAAAAGCAGTTAGTCCAAGTTCCAAATAAAAGTGGTGGTGGTGGTTTGGCAGCAGAGAGCAGCAAAACAGTTGCTCACCCAGTCAGGATGAGAGAGAAGACAAGCTGGGTCCCCCTTTTTATAGCCAGGTCCTAGCAGGAAATGGGAGTGACTAACCATGACACCTGGGAGGTCAGACCACCCCTTGGGAAGAGTCAGGGGGTTCCCAGGTGGGCTTCACCCTTTACAGATCATCAAACGAAAATGGAATAAAAGCATAGAATCCTAGAATGGTCTGAGTTGGAAGGGACCTCCAGAGCTCATCCAGTTCGACCCCTTGCAATCAGCAGGGATATCCTTCACTAGAGCAGGTTGCCCAGGGCCTTGTCCAGCCTCACATTGAAGATCTCCAGGGATAGGAACCCAACCACCTCCCTGGGCAAACTGTTGCAGCATCCCAGCACCCTCCTGGTGCAGAACGTGCTCCTCATATCCAATCTAAATCTGCTCTGCTCTAGTTTGAAGCCATTGCTCTCTTGTCCTGTCCCTGCAGGCCTTTGCAAACTGTTCTTCTGGAGATTTCCTGCAGCCCCTTCAGGTCCTGGCAGGCTGATATTAGGTCTGCCTAGAGCCTTCTCTTCTCCAGGCTGAACACCCCCAGTCCCCTAGCCTGTATTTACACATCTCCTTGCTTAACATTTTGCTCATCCTGCAATGGAAAAGAGCCTTACTGTGAAAGCTCTGCCTCTATTTCAATGGAAGGATGCAAGATTTAACCAGGTGGAGCCCCTCTCAGCTCAGTTGCAGCTGAGGGAAGTTTATTATTGACTTCTGTGGATGCAGGAGTGGAAGATTAAGGATTTTCCTGAACAATACATAAGTATAAAGCAGGCCACAGTGAAAGCTGTTTTGTCAATCACATAGCTTCACAATCACACTCAGTATTCAAGTGCTCGAAGAAATCTTTTCAATGGCCCTCATAAAACATTTGTTCTCCTAAGCTGTATTTTACTCATGAAAAAAAAAATGGATTGCCTACTGATAAATCCCTTGCTGTTTTCTTCGCATCGGAATAACAGGGTCAATGAACTTGGATTTATTCAAGTTTTCTCTCTCCTGGAATGCTAACAGAATTGATACGCCTTGGAGACTTCATATTTATAGGAATGCAAGGTGGTGACTGTTTAACAGCACTTTAGCAAGGAGGTCTAATGAAGATTGGGGTCTACTGTGCCATGCATGATCAGGGGGCTGGGACACCTCTGCTACCAAGACAGGCTGAGGGAACTGGGGGTGTTTAGTCTGGAGAAAAGGAGGCTGAAGGGAGAGCTCATTGCTCTCTGCAACTCCTTGAAAGGAGGTTGGAACCAGGTGAGGGTTGGAACTAGGTGGAGGAAGTTGCCTGAAATTGCACCAGAGCTTGAGGCTGAGTACTAGAAAAAAACTTCTTCACCGCAAGGGTTCTTAAGCACTGGAACAGGATACACAAGAAGGTGGTTGAATCCCCATCTCTGGAGGCAGAGATGAGCTGCCGAGGACCATGGGTTAGCACCAGAGTTGGCAGAGCTAGAGAAGGATTGGACTAGATGATCTAGAAGGGCTTTTCCAACCAAAAAAATCCTACAGCTGTGTGGTCCTGTGCAAATGACAACATTTCAGGAGCAGAGTTCTCCAGTTTTCCCCAGTCACCTAGAGCAAGACACTGAAGTATCATAGAATCGTAGAATGATTTAGGTTGGAAGGGACCTCACAGATCATCCAGTTCCAACCCCCTCTGTGCCATAGGCAGGGACACCTCCACTACAACAGGTCGCTCAAGGCCTCATCCAACCTGGCCTTGAACATCTCCAGGGAGGGAGCAGCCACAACCTCCCTGGCAACTTGTGCCAGTGTCTCATCATGCTGGAAAGAACTTCCTCCTAACATCCCATTTAAATCTCACCTCTGCCAGTTTAAACCCATTCCTCCTTGTCCTGTCATTACAAGACCTTGTGAATAGTCCCTCCCCAGCCCTCCTGCAAGCCCCCTTTAGATATTGGAAGGCTACAATAAGGTCTCCTGGAAGCCTTCTCTTCTCCAGGCTGCAGAGCCCCAACTCTCATAGCCTGTCCTCATAGCAGAGGCGTTGCAGCCCTGTAAGCATCTTCATGGTCTTCTCTGGACTGGCTCCAACAGTTCCATGTCCTTCTGTTGGGGGCTCCAGAACTGCACACAGTACTCCAGGTGGAGTCTCAGAAGAGCAAAGGGGCAGAATCCCCTCCCTCCATATAATTTCTTTCCAGTGAGAGAAACAGAAGGGTTCAGTGGCATTCTAAATGCCAGCTAGTGCTCAGCTCAGCCACTCATTAATGGCTGTCATTTGTTCTCATAATGCCCAGCTGCTCTTACATGGCAGCCTCGGTGTTGTGTGATCCTCTGAAACAGAAAGCTCAGGAGGTCATGGAAAGTGAAGTCAAGTGGCTGCAGCCTGATATTTCAATATTAAGTGAGCACTAACAAGGCTACAGACAAGTCACCAACGTGATTAGCAGGCTGACAGACCTTAACCCAGAGTGAAATATCCTGCAGGCAATGCTCACAGACACTCATCTATCACTTCTTGCTTTGAATTGGCAGCTCGGGCAGTGAATTCAGGAGCCACTTTGATCCTTTGCCCATTAGACTTTTTTGTCCAAAAAATGTTCTGCTTATTACACCTGTCTTAGCCCATGTGAAAACCTTCTAATTCCAGAGCATCGCTGGTTAGCTGGTCACATGTTAAGTGCTTGGTGGCTTGTGTTTGGTTTAAGATTTGTCCATAGCTGTAAAATCAATTCACAGAATGACAAAATTGTCAGGGACCTCAAGAATCATCCAATTCCGACCCTCATACTGTAGTGGGTTTGCAGTGACCTGCCCCCCCACCTTTTGAAACCCCGGCTAAAACTCAGAAAAACACACAGGAAGTTAATAAATGAAGCTTTATATTTACAGCAATGCAAATATACAAGCAAATATTTACAAGATATAACAGATATTTACAGAAATATACAGTAAAAAAGAAATACAGACACCACACCCCTCCTGGAGACCAAAATCCCCAAGAGAGGGAAACCAAACCCCCCCTACCACCTTCCCCCCCTTCCCCCAGCTTTATCTCACCACTTGATGATGCTGCAGATAAGCTGAAGATCAGGGAGATTAATGATAGGAGGAAAAATTTGTCGTTTTAGTGATTTAAACTCTGAATTAGTTCAAAGGCAGAGAGACAAAGGAAAGAAGCTGCTGAAGCCTGCCCGGACCCAGAGCTGACTGACTGCGCAAGCACACTGGCTTATCTGGATGTTTTGGGAACATTCTCAAAACAATCTTCTTTCTTCTCTCTCAGTGAAACTGGGTGAAGTGACACAGTATGTTTAATTTCTCACTCAAATTCTCCAATGAGCTCAAACCAACACACATACCACGGGCAGAGACACCACACACTAGAGCAAGTTGCCCAGAGCCACATCCAACCTGGTCTTAAAAACCTCCAGGGATGAGGCTTCCACCACCTCCCGGGGCCAGTGTCTCAGCACCCTCATGCTGAAAAACTTCTTTCTAACATCTACTCTCAATCTGCCCTCCTCTAGTTTGGATCCATTCTCCCCAGTCCTATTACTACCTGACACCCTAAAAAGTCCCTCCCCAGCTTTCTTGTAGCCCCCTTCAGAAAAAAGGCTACAATAAGGTCACCTTGAAGCCTGCACTTCTCCAGACTGAACAGCCCCAACTCTCTAGGTCTGTCCTCATAGCAAAGCAGCTCCAGCCCACTGATCATCCTTGTGACCTTTCTCTGGACAAAATGGTGTTTAATTTATGGAATCACAGTATGGCTTGGGTTGGAAAGGAGCTCAAAATATCTACTCCAACCCTCTCTGCAGTCAGCAGGGACATACTCCACTAGATCAGGTTGCCCAGAGCCCTGTCCAGCCTCACCTTGAATATCTCCAGGGATGGAGACCCAACCACCTCCCTGGGCAATCTGTTGTAGTGTTTCAGCACCTTCCTGGTGCAGAACTTGTTCCTTACATCCAATCTCAATCTGCTCTGCTCTAGTTTGAAGCTATTGCCCTCGTCCTGTCCCTACAGCCTTTGCAAACAGTCCCTCTGCAGCCTTCCTGTAGGCCTCCTCACAAGTGGTGGGAGGCTTTTGCTTCACTGCAAGGTCAAAGGAGGAAAATGTTCTGGCAGAGAAATTGCTCAGCTTCTTACAGCTTACTGCTCAAACTCAGAATAAACACTTGTTTGCTGGTTTCTAACAGCTATGTTTCCTGGCTTTCAAACCTCTTCAAAAAGCACCAAAGCTTCATTGAACTTCACAGAATCACTTTGGTTGGAAAAGGCCTTTTAGATCATCAAGTCAAACCATTCTCTAACTCTACCAAGTCTGGGGCTAAACTGTCCCTCAGCACCACATCCCCACAGCTTTTCATCTAAACCTTTGAAGTATTTGCAAATCAGATCTTCACATAATCACAGAGCCCAATGTGGTGCAGGTTGAAAGGGACCTCTGGGGATTATCCAGTCCAACCTCCCTGCCAAAGCAGGGCACCCACAGCAGCTTGCCCAGGATCACAAATGGCCAGAGGAGGTTGTACTCTTTCCAGACAAGGAGACTCCACAACCACTCTGGGCAGCCTGCTCTAGGGCTCCAGTACCCTCATACCAAACAAGTTTGACATTGTGTTCAGGTGGAACCTCCTGGGTCCTGGGTTCCAGTCTGTGCCTGTTGCCCCTTGTCCCATCACTGGGCACCACTGGAAACAGTCAGACCCCATTCTCTTGCCCCCCATCCTTTAGCTCTTGCTGATCATTGTTCAGATCCCCTCTCATGCTGCTCTTCTGCAGGATGAGCAGCCCCAGGGCTCTCATTCTTTGCTTCTCACAGACTTCCTTCAGGCCCCTCAGCATCTTTGTAGCCCCTGACTCTCTCTGGTAGTTCCCTATGTCTCTTGAACTGAAGAGCTCAGAACTGGACACAGTTCTTCCTTGTCGGGAGGAAGCACCACAGGAGAAATTAATATCAATGTGATTTCAGCCACAACTCCTCTTATTTGCCATTCTACAGCTCCTTTTATAGCTAGCAAGTGGAGGGCGTTGGCAAATACTGGAAAGTAATTGGTTAAGGGGATCATATGTAGAAGACAATAACTGGTTATTAAGTATAAACATCTCATGCCCCTTTATCGAGAAACTTCTTGGTAACTTCCAGAAGCAGGAAACTTCTCCGTCTGTATCTCTGCTTTCCTTCCGTCCGTTCTGGCTGCACTTTCTCCTCACAGGCATTCTGCTGTGCTTCTCTTTCAAACACATTCCTGACAGCAGGGGTTATTCACCACTATCAGGCTGCTGCTTCTCAGAAATCTCTCCACACTTCCTCTCTGTAAGGCTCAGCAGTGCAAGCAACTGCAGTCACAGAATCGCAGTCACAGAATTAAACCACAGCACCAAGTGCCTCATCCAGCCTCCTCTTAAACGCCTCCAGGGATGGGGACTCCACCACCTCCCGAGACAGCCCCTTCCAATGCCACTCACTCTTGCTTTGAAGAACTTCTTAACATCCAGCCTGAACCTACCCTGGCACAGCTTTGGTATGTTATTGCCAGGAAACCTACAACTAAGACTGTGCAACTTCTCTTTCTTAACCTACTGCATTGTTTGCAATGTCTTGTTGAAGGAGAGTGAGAAGGGAAGCATCTCCAGGTGGGTCTCAATAGGAAATCACATCCAGAGATCCTGGTCCCATTCTGGCTTTCTGTATACCTTAAGTGGCAGGTTTGGTTTATGAGCCATACCCATCACTAGAGCTTTCATTAATCCTGACATTTTATCTGCCCGTCTTTCAGGGTGCTTCAAGAGGGGAATAAGTCTCTGCACATGGATTCTGTCTGATTCATTATCATTTGCTACATCCAAACCTAGCACTGGCTAATTAGTCACCACCTTTAGCTCCTGTCCATGGCCACGATGCAGTGGTTGTGTAGCCCCAGAGGAAGGAATCAGCTGGAATAGAGATGTGGTGCACCTACAGCCCTCACTTCCATTGGGTAATACGCTGTACTAACTGCTCGTGCTATACCAGTAAGCAACCTGCTGGCTCCACAAATCTGCCATGCTTCAGGTATCTCCCACCTCTCTGGGCAGCCTGGGCCAAGGTCTTACCACCTGCAGTATAAAACATTACTTCCTTCTCTCCAGTCTACATCTCCCTCTTTCAGTTTAAACCTATCATCCCTTGTCCTGTCACTACAAGCCCCACAGAAAAGCCTGCCCCCAGCTTTCTGAGCAGCCCCTCTTGTAGAATCCTAGATTTGTTTAGTCTGAAAAAGAACCTTAAAATCATCATCTAACAAATCTTCTGAACAGCTGGCAGAATTCTGAGCTGCTTGAGACTACCTTTTTTCTCATCATTGGTGCAGGTTTTTTTGGATTGGGTGGTAAAAGAAACTCACAGTAACCTTTTTAGACACACTAGCAAGAATTCTATGATACTGCTTAAGCCCAGGTGATGTCTTGGCCCCATGAGAATTGCATTGCCCCAGGGGAACAGATCAATGTTTAAATAGCATCTCAGAATCATAGAACTGTTTGGATTGGAGAAGCCCTCCAAGATCATTGAGTCCATGTGTTAACCCAGCGCTACCATGGCCATCAAACCATGTCCCACAGTGCCATGGCCAAAGGTTTCTTGAACACTTCTGGGGATGGGGACTCCACCACCTCCCTGGGCAGCCTGTGCCAGACCCTGACCACTCTTGCAGCAAAGAAACTGTTCCTCATCTCCAACCTAACCCTTCCCTGGCACAATTTCAGGCCATTTCCTCTCCTCCTATCACCTGATACTAGGAAGAAGAGCCCAACCATACCTCACTGCAACCTCCTTTCAGCTTCCTCTTCTCCACACAGTTCCCCCAGCTGCCCCTCCCCAGCCCCATTCTCCAGCCCCTTCTCCAGCTTTGTTGTCCTTCTCTGGACCTACTCCAGCACCCCAATGTCCTTCTTGGAGCAAGGGGCCCAAACCTGAACCCAAGATTTGTGGTGTGGCCTCATCAGCACTGACCACAGGGGTACAATCCCTTCCCTGATCCTGCTTGTCACACTATTGGTGACTGAGGCCAAGATGCTGGTGGCCTTGGCCACCTGGGCACAGCCTGGCTCATCATCCCCAGATGCTGATCAACAACTTCCCAGCCACTCTGCCCCAAGCCTGCATCGTTCACAGGGTCATTATGACAAAGTGCAGGACCCAGCATATGGCTTTCTTGGACCTTCATACAGTTAACCTCAGCTTATTGCTCCAGCCTGTCCAGATCCCTTTGCAGAGCCTTCCTGCCCTCCACTAGATCAACACTCCCAATTTAATGTCATCTGTCATGCTGATAAATGTACTGTGGCTCATGCATTTGTCACATGTAGAAGGCCTGAGCTATGGGCAGCCTGGAGAGTTGGTCTTCTACAAAGCCCTTCCTGATTGTTCCCCTACCATCTTATTCCTGCTTCAGCCTTATCCCACTCATTTTTTACCAGGAGCTTACTGATTTCAGTGACAGCTGAAAAGTTTGAGACTCTTCTCAGACCCTTGGATTGATGGCTGCTAACAGAACCTCACAGGGCAGGAGAAGACACCCCAGTGTGTAAGTCTCAGTGTTTATCCTGAGACTTTTGATACTTTAGGTAGACTTACATGTCTCCCACAGCATCCTCATAGCTAAACTGAGGAGCTGTGGTCTGTGTGATAGAGTAGTGAGGTGAACTGGGAACTGGTTAAAGATCAAGGGAGGTTCTCCTGTCCCCTACTCTGCCCTAGTGAGGCCTCATCTGGAGTACTGTGTCCAGTTCTGGGCCCCCAGGCTCAAGAAAGTCCTCAGGGAACTGTTTGAGAGAGTCTAGCACAGAGCCACAAAAATGGTTAGGGAGGTTGAACATCTTCCTTATGAGGAGAGCCTGAGGGAGCTGGGCCTTTTTAGCTCACAGAGGAGGAGACTAAGTGGTGACCTCATTCATCTTTATAACTATGTAAGGCGTGAGTGCCAGCAGGCTGGAGCCAGGCTCTGCTTGGTGATGCCCAGTGACAACACAAGGGGCAATGGGTGGCAGCTGAGGCATAGGAGGTACCATGTGAACCTGAGGAGGAGTTTTTTTTTTTAAATGTGAAGGTGACAGAGCACTGGAACAGCCTGTCCAGGAGGGTTGTGGAGTCTCCCTCTCTGGAGATATTCAAGAACTGCCTGGATGTGTTCCTGTGTGGCCTGCTGTAGGTGCTCCTGCTCCGGCAGGGATGTTGGACTGGATGAGCTTTCCATCTCCCTTCCAGGCCCTGAGATTCTATCATTCTATGATTCTATGATTTAGACCTCTAAAATGTCACCAAATAATTCAATTTTAAACCAGTTATTCTGCCTCTGGGCAGCGTAATCCTGAGCAACCTGCTGTGGGTGACCCTGCTTTAGCAAGAGGGTTGGACTAGATAATCACCAGGGGTCTCTTTGTACTCCCACCATGCTGGGGTTCTGTGAGGACATCTGTTTGGATTGTACAGTCCTTAGTTTCCTGTAAAGCTGACAGTAAATGGCTCATGGAACAAAGGGAGTACTATGCACATGTAGGGAGGTTGTAGAGTAACAGGTTGTTTCACCTCAGTGCAGCCCACGATGATCAGAGGGCTGAAGCCCCTCTACTATGAGGACAGGCTGAGGGGCCTGGGGGGGTTCAGCCTGGAGAAGAGAAGGCTCCAGGCAGACCCAAGAGCAGCCTGCCAGGACCTGAAGGAGGCTACAAGAAGGCTGCAGAGGGACTGTTTGCAAAGGCCTGTAGGGACAGGTTGAGGGACAATGGCTTCAAACTAGAGCAAAGCAGATTGAGAATGGATGTGAGGAACAAGTTCTGCACCAGGAGGGTGCTGGAACACTACAACAGGTTGCCCAGGGAGGTGGTTGGGTCCCCATCCCTGGAGCCTCATCCAAGGTGAGGCTCAAGAAGGCTCTGAGAACCTGCTCTAGTGGACGATGTCCCTGCTGACTGCAAGGAGAGTTGGACTGGATGACACTTGGAGGTCCCTTCCAAACCAACCCAACACATTAGAGGATTCCGTGATCACAACCCATGAATACACTCCTGAGACATTTCCTCTCATTGTGTTCTCACAGGTTCTGTCTCATGCCAAGGGAAATGCTCTGCCTTGTTTGAAGAGCAGGTAACAGACACAGCACATGAATCTCTACCTGAATGGTCCTGACTTGAAGGCTTGTTCTTAAATTGCAGCAAGAGTGCAGCTGAGTCAAAGTGCCTGACCAATGCTTCTGCCAGCCCCTTGAAACAGATCACTCCATGAATATTGCAGCGCAGAAGGAGGAGAGTCTGGGTCTACTCTGGCAGCTTCACAGAAGGGCACAGGTGACAGACTCAGAAGATGTCTCCTCAGTGTAATTAGCCTTTCTTTAACACCACCGAATTATCACTTGGGTTTATTGTACCCAGCAGCTACAATGGTTATTAGGTTACAGAACAAGCAAATTATTGCTAAATGCTTTGGGCAGGTTCCTCTATGGCTTCTCACCATCATTTGATGAACTGCATTTTAGAATCACAGAATTGCTTTAGTTGGAAAAGACCTCATTGTGGCCAGCTACTCTCTGACTTTACCATGTCTGGGGCTGAGCCATAGCACTCAGCACCACATCTCTGTGTCTTTTGACCTTCTCCAGGGATGGTGACTCAGCCAATTCCCTAGGCAGCCTGTTTCAGTGTTTCAGAACCCTTTTAGGGAGGAAGTTGCTTTTGATATGCAACCTAAACATCCCCTGGTGCAACCTGAGGCCATTTCCTCTTGTCCACTCACTTGTTACTTGGGAGAAGACACCAACCACCAGCTGACTCAAACCTCCTTTCATAGAGCTGTAAAGAGTGAGAAGGTCTCCCTTCACCCTGCCCTTCTCCAGACTGAACATCCCCAGCTCCCTCAGCTGCTCCTCCTCAGCCCTGTTCTCTGGACCCTTCCCCAGCTTTGCTGCCCCTCTCTGGACCTGTGCAAGCACCTCATTGTCCTTTTTGGAGTGTGGGGCCCAAACCTCAGCCCAGTGCTCAAGATGTTGTCTTACCAGCACAGAGGGACAGTCACTACCCCCGTGCTGCTGGCCACTCTATTGCCGATCCAGGCCAGGGTGCTGGTGACCTGCTTGGCCTCCTGGGCACACACTGGCTCATTTTCAGCTATCTATTGACCAACACCCCAAGGTCTTTCTGTGCCAGGCAGTTTCAAACCACTCTGCCCCAAGCCTGGAGCCTTGGATTTATGTCATCAGAAATGCTGAAGCTGGGAAAACTGGCACAAAGGCAAATATCACCTTGAAAATAAGAAAGGAGGATGCAGAGGTAAGAAGGAAAAGCAGAGTTAAGGGATTGTCTAAGTTTCAATTTTGTGTTGGGTATGGCCATGTATGAGCACATTGTATGGGCATGAGCATGCCACACAAACTACTGTTCCTAAGTCATGGCATCATAGAATCACAGAATGCATTGGTTTGGACAGGACCTCCAGAAGTCTTCTAGTCACAGAATCATAGAATGGTTCAGGTTGGAAGGGACCTTAAAGCCCATCTAGTCCAACCCCTCTTGCAGTGAACGGAGCCATCTTGAACTAGATCAAGTTAATCAGGGCCCCATAGAGCTGGACCTTGAATTTGTCCATGGGTGGAGCCTCCATCACCTCCCTGGGGAACATGTTCCACCTCATAGTAAAGAAGTTCTCACCACGGCCCAGTCTAAATCTACCCTGCTCTTCTTTTAAATCATTGCCTCTTGTCCTGTCACTCCCAACCCTTGTCAAAAGTCCCTTCCTGGCTTTCTTGTAGTCCCCTTTTAGATATTGAAATGCATCTCTAAGGTCTTCCAGGAGCCTTCTCTTCTCCAGGCTGAATAGCCCCACCTCTCTCAGCCTGTCCCCAGAGCAGAGGGGACATAGCCCTCTGATTATACTTGTGACCTCCTCTAGACTCTCTCCATCAGGTCCATGTCCTGTTGGTGCTTCAATAGCGGGACATAGCCCTGCAGGTGAGGTCTCACCAGGGCAGAGCAGAGCGGCAGGATGCCCTCTCTCCACCTCTGGCCACACTTCTTTAGGTGCAACCCAGGCTGCCATTGGCCTTCCGTGCTGCAAGTGCCCATTGCCCATGCCCAGCTTCTCACCCACCAGCACCCCCAAGTCCTTCTCTGCAAGGCTGTTCCTCCAGCCTAGATTGATGTCTAGGATTGTTCCAGCCCAGGCGAAGGACCTGGCACTTGGGCTTGTTGAACCTCATGAGGTTTTATTACAAGATGATTTTAGAAATATACAGTTTGAACATTTAGCTTGAAATTTAGCTTGAAATGTTGTAAAAAATAAAAACAAAACCCTAAACATTCTGAGGCTCGGTGTTGCTCCAAAAGAGGCCCTTCAACCACCCCAAGCTTATCCTGCACAGAAGCCCATGGCAAGGACAACCAAGGGACTATTTTTCCTGGACCAATTTCAAAGACGAATTTCCCCCTCTCACCTCACTTAGCCATTTTAGAAGGAAGTCTTGCTACTCGATTAGTTCTTCCTGATCCTACCTTCCAGGCACAGGGCCCTGAACAGAGGTGCCTTGGCAGAATGACTTCATGCAGACTTTGAAGAGCCTTCCAGGAGCCCCATCATAAGGAGCTTCGCGATGCTTTATGCATGGGTTTTATTGATCTGATTTATTGTGCAGGCACCTCAGAAAGTGTGTCAGGGTATCTTGGTGGCCCAGTGGGATGTTGGGATAAGGAAAATCATAGAATCATAGAATGGTCTAGGTTGGAAGAGACCTCAAAGATCATCCAGTTCCAACCCCCTGCCACAGGCAGGGACACCTCCCACTAGATCAGGTCGCTCAAGACCTCATCCAACCTGGCCTTGAACACATCCAGGGAGGGAGCAGACACAACCTCCCTGGGCAACCTGTTCCAGTGCCTCACCACCCTCACTGTGAAGAATTTCTTCCTAACATCCCGTTCAAATCTCCCCTCCGCCAATTTGAACCCATTCCCCCTCATCCTGTCATTACAAGACCTTGTGAACAGTCCCTCCCCAGCCCTCCTGTAGGCCCCCCTCAGATACTGGTAGGCTACTCTAAGGTCTCCCCGAAGCCTTCTCTTCTCCAGGCTGAAAAGCCCCAACTCTCTCAGCCTGTCCTCATAGCAGAGGTGCTCCAGCCCTCTGATCATCTTTGTGGCCCTCCTCTGGACTCTCTCCAACAGTTCCATGTCCTTCTTGTGCTGGGGGCTCCAGAACTGCACACAGTACTCCAGGTGGGGTCTGACAAGAGCAGAGTAAAGGGGGAGAATCCCCTCCCTTGCCCTGCTGGTAATGCCTCTCTTAATGCAGCCCAGCACACAGTTGCTGTCTGAGCTGTGTGTGCACACTGCAGGCTCATGTTGAGCTTCTCATCCACCCAGACCCCCAGGTCCTTTTCCTCAGAGCTGCTCTCCAGCCACTCACCACCCAGCCTGGAGTTGTGCTTGGGATTAAAAGGAAAAGGAGTAAAAGTCCAGGCAAAATGATCACATTGGGAAATTAGAGTCCACAGCACATTGGCTCATAGCCCTTTGGTCTCAACTCATACAAATCTTGCGTGACCTGCTCTGGGTGACCCTGCTCTGGCAGAAGAAGTTGTACTGGATGAGCTTTCAATGTCCCTTTCAGCCTCTAACCTCTGTTTCTGTGAAATACCTCTCCTGGGCATTTCAGCCTGCCCTCCAGAGCCACTGTGACCTCCCACTCCTGCTGTCTCCTCCTTCTTCCAGCAGTTGTGTGACCTGAGTCCTGCTGTGAAAAGATGGAGGTGGGATAGGCTGTAGAGACAGTGCCTAGAGACACCTCAGCATCAAGCTACCACGAAGGGAGGGACCAAGAGTCCATCTGGTGTGTTCCAGTGCAGCCGATTCTGATGCTTTCTCTTTGGCAGCCCTCCACATGAAGGCCTACATTGTGCAACCCTTCCTGCCACTCCAAATTAGGAGGCACTAAACTTGGAGTGGTGCAGGTGGCATTTTCTCTTTGTTTTAAAAGTCAGCAGACAAAGCAAACACATTTTGGTTCGTGAAGGTGCATGGATGTGTTTAACAGATATAAATCACATGAAAAAGACACAGGGGTGTATCTTAACTCACAAGACAAGGATCCAGCAGAAAGGAAGTTCCTTCAGTCAGGTTGCTTTCTGTTGGAGAAAATGCTTAAGCTTCTGGAGATGCTTATGGAGCTTCTCGGTGCTGAAGAGTTCAGAAAGAGGATAAGAGCAGGAATCATCCTGCATTTCAGAGAATCAGAGAGATGTTCAGGTTGGAAAAGACCTGTAGGATCACTGAGTCCAACTATTAGCCCAGCGCTGCCAGGTCACCACTAAACCATGTCCCTCAGCATCACATCTACACAGCTTTTCAATCTCCCCACCGATGGTGACTACCACTTCCCTGGACAGCCTGTTCCAGAACTTGGCAACCCTTTTGGGGAAGAAATTGCTGATCATGTCCAATCTAAGCCTCCTTGAGGCCATTTCCTCTTGTTACTAGAGAGAAGAGACTGACTCCTACCTGGCTCCAACCTCCTTGCAGGGAGTTGTAGAGAGTGAGGGCTCCCCTCAGCCTCTTTTTCTCCAGGCTTAACAGCCCCAGGTTTGCCCTTCTGAAAATTGCTTGTTATGAAAATCCTAATGAAGCTCCTAGAAAATATCTAGATACAAAGATAACATTAAACCTTATGCCAGCTGCTGTTGTGTATGGGAACAGACCCATGAGGTCCACTTTACAATCCAAAGAATTCTCTGATTAGTAATCTTTTGTCATCTGGATAGGAATTTGTCCCTCTTTCATCTCTTCTTTTAGGTGAGTGCTCTGCAGCTGGAGGCTTATCCATCCACCCATCCAGGCATCCATGCATCCATCCATCCATCCATCCATCCATCCATCCATGTATCCATCCACCCACCCATCCATTCATTCATTCATTCATCCATCCATGCACACATACATCCATCTATGCATGCATGCATGCACCCATCCATCTGCTTCAGTACTCACAGAATTAACTTTACAGCCAGAAAGCACTAAGCATTGCACCGTGAGTTGGAAGGTAATGGATGGCAAACTCAGGCTTTCCCCAGCCACTTTGGATACTTCCCCTGCCCAAACTCCTCTGGCTTTTGTCATGTGGTGTCCCACTTCCCACAGAGCTGTGACAGTGTACTTTTTCCAGCACTAAACCTATCCTACTGAAACTCTGCCAGAGGAGGCTTAGGCTGGAGATTAAGGAATGATTTTTTTTGCTGCAAGAGTGGTCAGAGATTGGAACAGGCTGCCCAGGGAGGTGGTGGAGTCCCTCACCCTGGAGATGCTATGGACATGGCACTTTGAGACATGGTAGTATTGGGCTAATGGTTGGACTGGATGATCTTAGAGGGCTTTTCCAATTGAAACTATTCTGATTCTAGGATTCCATGAGCTGAGGTTCTTCTGTCTGGAGAAAAGAAGGCTGAAGGGAAACCTCATTGCTCTCTACAACTCTCTGAAAGGAGGCTGGAGCCAGGTAGGGGTTGGTATCTTCTCCCATGTAGCAAGTGACAGGATGAGAGGAAACAGTTCCGAGTTCCACCAGGGGAGGTTTGGGATGGACATTAGAAGCAATGTCTTCACTGACAGGATTGTCAGGCCCTGGCCTCAGGGAGGTTGTTGAGTTCTGATCCCCAGAGGGATCTAAGCACATGTAGATGCTGTGCTGAAGAGCATGGTTTGGTTGTGGCTTGGCAGCGTGGGCTGCATGAGTGGATTGCATGACCTGAAAGCTTTCTTCAAGCCTAAATGATTCTGGGTTAGGGTTCTATGATAATCCATTGCTGTAGCTCCTCAAAGCTGTGGGGATGGAAATAAATAACAGTTTGCTTACTGTTAATGATATTGCTGCTCATAGTGCTGGTAATTATAATGGTTATGATAACAATAATAATAATGATGATAATAATAACCATAATGTTTATTTATTAGTATACATTGCCTAATGCTTTCTCCTCAACTGCAGCCCTGGTTGGTAAGTTATCTAGCTCAAGAAATTAAGTCCATCAGCAATGTTTAGAGAATCACAGGATCTCAGGACGTTAGGGGTTGGAGAGCTCTGGAGAGCTTCTAGTCCAATGCCCCTGCCAGAGCAGGACTAGAGAATCTAGCACAGGTGGCACAGGAACACATCCAGACAGGGCTGGAAAGGCTCCAGAGAAGGAGACTCCACAACCTCTCTGGGAATCCTGTGCCACTGCTCTGTCACCCTTACAGCAAAGTTCTTCCTCATCTCAAGGTGCAACTTCCTGTGCTGCAGTTTCCATCCCTTGCTCTTGTCCTGTGGCAGGGCACAAGTGAGCAGAGGCTGTCCCTGTGCCTTCCTTCCTGAGCCCTAGACCTCAGTTCTTGATAGACATTGCTCAGATCCCCTTTCAGCCTTTTCCTCTGCAGACTGAACAGCCCCAGGGCTCTCAGCCTCTCTTCATCAGGCAGTGCTCCAGGCCCTTCAGCATCCTTGCAGTCCTGTGTTGGACTCTCTCCAGCAGATCCCTGTCCCTCTTGAACTGAGGAGCCCAGAAATGGATGCAATAATCCAGGTAAGGTCTCTCCGGGCAGACTGGAGGAGGAGAACCTCCCTCCATCTGCTGGACACACTCTTCTTAATGCCCCCCATGATTACCATGCAAACAGGCTGATCAGCCTAGGAAGCGAACAACCTCAAGTTGTACCAGGGGAGGTTTAGGTTGGAGGTGAGGAACAATTTCATCCTCAGAAGGGTTGTCAAGCCCTGGATCAGGCTACCCAGGGTGGAGTCACCAACCATGGAGGATTTTCAAAGCTGTGTAAATGCAGTGCTGAGGGAGGTGGTTTAGTGGTGACCTGGCAGTGCTGGCAAATGGTTGGACTAGATGATCTTCAAAGTCTTGGATCTCCAACCAAAACGTCGTTTGGTTTGGATCGTTTGGATCTGCAACCAAAACGATTCTGTGGTTCTATGTCCTTCATCTAAGAATGTCTTCAAAGGCACCCCCAGATGCAGAAGTGCTCTTTGCTTGCTGCAGGGTTCTGCAGCCCTGGAATGCTGTGTACCAGTGATGTGACTGCTCAAGGCAGGAAGCTGCTGCAGAGTCTCCTCTGGGGAAATTCCAAACTCACCTGGACAATGCCATCCTGGGCAAGCTGCTGTGGGTGCCCCAGCTTTAGCAGGATGGTTGAACTGGATAATCTGCAGAGGCTCCTTCCAATTCTCATCAATAGTGGGATTCTGTGACATTTAATTATTGGTGTTCAGGAGGGAAAGCGTCATGAGCAAGCTGGTGCGAAGGTCACCACTAACTCTGCTGTGCTCAGAAAGGAGAGATTCTCTGGTTGGTACCATGCAGAGAAGCACCAGCCTGGCAGATCTAAGCACAGCATGTTTGTGTTTGTCAGAGGAGAAGATTTGAACAGGAAATACCAAAGGGCAATGAACAGAATTCCAAGGAGTGCATCAGAAGTTCTCCTCCCCCTCTACTCTGCCCTAGTGAGGCCACATCTCGAGTTTTGGGACCAGTTCCAGGTTTCTCAGTTCAAGACAGACAGGGAACTACAGAAGAGAATCCTGTGGAGGTTACAAAGGTGCTGAGGGGCCTGGAGCAGCTCTGTGAGGAGCAAAGGCTGAGAGTCCTGAGGCTGTTGAGCCTGCAGAAGAGGAGCCTGAAAGGGGATCTAAGCAATGATCAGCAAGAGCTAAAGGACCTGTGGGGGGCAAGAGGATGGGGCCAGACTCTTGTCAGTGGTGCCCAGAAACAAGCCAAGGGGCAATGGGCACAAACTGGAACTCTGAACACGAGGAGAAACTTCTTTAGTGTGTGAGTGCTGGAGGCCTGGAGCAGGCTGCCCAGAGAGGTTGTGGAGCCTTCATCTATGGAGAGATTCCAACCACACCTTGGCATGTTCCTTTGTGACCTTCCTTTGTGAACTTGCCTTGGCAGGGGGGATTAGACTGAAGGATTTCCAGAGGTCACTTCCAACTTCTGTCATTCTGTGATTCTGTGATCTGTTACACTGTGAACCCACAGGTTTTCACTCAAAGCACTCACACCTCCAAACTTCCTCTTCCCTTAGGGAGGATGAAGAAAAGGACTCAAAACAGAGACCAGAAGTCTTTGCAGAGAGGTCCTGCAGACATGGATGGCTGTGGTAGGATGATCATTATTCTTTTAAGGGTTATAAAGTAATTACATGTCTAATTTTGTTTGAACATAGATTAATTTGCTCTGCTGAGATCCATGAGATAAGAGAGAGATCCCTGGAGTTCCTTTTGAGACTGTTAGAAGAATTTTAATTGCAAAAGATCACGTGGAGATATTTCTTCTTGCAGAATAAATAAAGTTATGAGAAGCTCCTGCATGTCTGCATGCCCGTTTAGGAGGATATCAAATGTCTGCCCCAAGAGACTCACAGAATCCCACTGAAGTGGGGGTTGGAAGTGACCTCTGGAGATCATTCAGTCCAACACCCTGCTAAAGCAGGGCACCAACAGCAGCTTGCCCAGAATCATAATGGCCAGGAAGGGTTGGAATCTCTCCAGACAAGGAGACTCCACAATCTGGGCAGCCTACTCCAGGGCTCCAGCACCCTCAAACCAAAGATGTTTCTCCCCATATTCAGGTGTAACCTCCTGGGTTCCACTTTCTGTGTGGGCACCAATGAAAGGTGTCTGGCCCTATCCTGTTTGTCCTTGTCCATCAGATATTGATTAGCATTGCTCAGATCCCCTCTGGGGCTGCTCTTCTGCAGGCTCAACAATCCCCAGGGCTCTCAGCCTTTTCTCCTTTCAGGAGGTTCTTGTTAGTGGGTACAGATGAAACAGAAGATGGACATTTTCCCAAGCAGGTTGTAGTGGGTGCACCGAAAGCCACAAATAGTCTCAAATACCATAGCAAACAAGGTGAGGAGACTCCGGGACAACAAATAAAGAATCTGTTTTCATGAGATGCGTATGCTTGAGAGGTTAAAATGCCAATCCAGATTAGGCAGCCCCATTCTAAACTGGAATTCCCAGTTCTCAGCATTTCAATTCATTAGGAAAAAAAAAAAATATATATATATATACATATTTCATCATAGATGAATCTGTCAGTGGCTGTGAACTCCACAACATTTGACCATGAGAAGAAGGAAGTAAACCCAAATATGGAATGGATTTAAATTTCAGGAGGGCAGATTTAGACTGGAGATTAGGAAGATTTAGAGATTTAGACTGGAGATTAGGAAGAAATTCTTGAGAGTGAGGTTGGGCAACCTGGCAGAGGTTGCCCCGAGAAGGTTTTGGATGCCCTCTCCCTGGAGCTGTTCAAGGCCAGGCTAGATGAGGCCTTGAGCAAACTGAGCTGGTGGAAGGGTGTCCCTGCCCACAGAAAGGGGTTGGAACTGGATGATCTTTGAGATCCCTTCCAGCCCAAACCATTCTATGATTCTGTGATTTTTGTTTACAATTGCATGGTTAACCTCTGGTGTATTTTATGTCCATTTTCCAGAGCCAGCAAATAGTGAAAGGAAAGCAAACTAACCCATGTATGGTTTATTTCTTGATTTTTATTTTTTTTTTCTTCCAAGTGAATGTGGAAGAAGTCCTGCAAGAGAACTCTTTGACAGGACCCCAGAGGTCAGTGTCCCCCAGGGATCAGTGCTGGGCCCGATCATGTTCAATATCTTTATTGATGATCTGGATGAGGGGATTGAGTCCATCATCAGGAAGTTTGCAGATGACACCAAGTGAGGAGCAGGTGTTGATCTGTTGGAGGGTAGGAGAGCCCTGCAGAGGGACCTTGACAGGCTGGATGGGTGGGCAGAGGCCATTGGGATGAGATTTAACAAGGCTAAGTGTAGAGTTCTGCACTTTGGCCACAACAACCCCAGGCAGTGCTACAGGCTGGGGGCAGAGTGGCTGGAGAGCAGGCAGGCAGAGAGGGACCTGGGGATGCTGGTAGACAGTAGCTGAACATGAGCCAGCAGTGTGCCCAGGAGAGCCAATGGCATCCTGGCCTGGATCAGGAATAGTGTGGCCAGCAAGAGCAGGGAGGTTATTCTTCCAATGTACTTAGCACTGGTCAGGCCACACCTTGAGTCCTGTGTCCAGTTCTGGGCCCCTCAATTCAAGAGAGATGTTGAGGTGCTGGAACATCCAGAGAAGAGCAGCAAGACTGGTGAAGGGGCTGGAGCACAGCCCTGTGAGGAGAGGCTGAGGGAGCTGGGGGTGTGCAGCCTGGAGAAGAGGAGGCTCAGGGCAGACCTCATTGCTGTCTACAACTACCTGAAGGGAGGCTGTAGCCAGGTGGGGTTGGTCTTTTCTCCCACGCAACAGAATGAGGAGACACAGTCTCAAGTTGTGCCAGGGGAGATCTAGGCTGGATGTTAGGAGAAAGTTCTTCACAGAGTGGTTGGCATTGGAATGGGCTGCCCAGGAAGGTGGTAGTCACCATCCTGGAGATGTTCAAGAAAAGACTGGATGAGGCACTTAGTGCCATGGTCTAGTTTATTGGATAGGGCTGAGTGATAGGTTGGACTGGATAATCCTGGAGGTCTCTTCCAACCTGGCTGATTCTGTGATTCTATGACCTCTTTAAAGACCTGAGCAGTTCCATTTGAAGAGTGATGTGTTGGGAGCAATCCAATCTACAGGGTACAGAGTAGAGGTCAGCAGCAAAAGAATTTCCAGAGCCTTGGTGTGGGTGAATTTAGGGACATTTCCTCTGTGGATTTCTTTAATTAATTCATTTTTGCTTTTTTCTTTTTTGTCTAGGTTGTCTGATAGGGAAGTGATCACACAAAGCTAGTCCTGTCCTGGACAGGGGACTAATGACAGGTAGTTGTTTCTATTATATAGGAGAAGATGCTTTCTCTCTGCAGCAGCAGAGCTCCCCTTAGGAGCTGCCCAGGCACAAGGCAGTGTGCTTGTAGCCCAAAGGGCAGCTGTGTGCTGGGCTGCATCAAGAGCAGTGTGACCAACAAGACAGGGAGGGGATTTTGCCTCTCTGCCCTGCTGAGACCACACCTGCAGCACTGCATCCACACTATAATGACACACGGGACAGCAATGTGCCCTTATGGCCAGGAAGTCCAAAGGAGTACTGGGGTGTATTAGGAAGAGTGTGTCCAGCAGATCAAGGGAGGATCTCCTCCCCCTTTACTCTGCCCTGCTGAGACCTCATCTGGAGTACTGCATTCAGTTTTGGGCTCCCCAGTTTAAGAGGGACAAGGATCTGCTGGAGAAGGTCCAGCAGAGGGCTATAAGGATGATGAGGGGATTGGAGCACTGCCTGACGAGGAGAGGCTGAGGGACCTGGGGCTGTTCAGTCTGGAGAAAAGGAGACTTAGAGGGGATCTAATAAATGTTTATAAATATCTGAGGGCTGAGGGTCAGGAGAGGGGGGACATGCTCTGCTCACTTGCTCCCTGGGATAGGACAGTGAGCAATGGATGGAAGCTGCAGCACAGGAGGTTCCACCTCAGCACAAGGGGAAACTTCTTGACTGTAAATGTCACAGCACTGGCACAAGAGAGGTTGTGGAGTCTCCTTCTCTGGAGACTTTCAAGGCCTGTCTGGATGCATTCCTGTGTGACCTGAGCTAGATTGTATGGTCCTGCTCTGGCAGGGGGGGTTGGACTCATTTATGTCTTTGTGTCTCTTCCAACCCCTGACATCCTGTGATCCACTTTTTCTGCTTGCAGCATAAGAGTGACCTGTAGCTGCTGGAGCAGGTCCAGAGGAGGCCACAGAGATGATTGGAGGGCTGGAGAGCCTCTGCTCTGGGGACAGGCTGAGTGAGTTGGGGCTGTTCAGCCTGGAGAAGAGAAAGCTCCAGGCAGACATCAGAGCAGCCTTGCATTACCTGAAGGGGGCTACAAGAAAGTTGGGGAGGGACTTTCTACAAGGGCTTGTAGCAACAGGATGAGAGGGAATGGCTTTGGCTGCAAGAGGAGATTGAGACTGGAGATGGGAAAGAAATTCTTTCCAGTGAGGGTGGTGAGACACTGGAACAGGTTGCCCAGGGAGGTTGTGGAAGCCCTCTCCCTGCAGGTGTTCAAGGCTAGCTTGGACTGGGCATTCAGTAACCTGGGTTAGTAGAAGATGTGCTACTCATGGCATGGGGGTTGGAACTAGTTGATCTTTAAGGTCCCTTCCAACCCAACCCATTCTATGACTGTCTAAAAACTGAGTCATTGTTTCTGTATTTGAAGCAGTTCCTCAGACATCCGAGTAACAAGAGAAGATGCTTGGCCAGTTAACAATCCCCTTCTAATTGGACACTCAGTTTGCAACAGCAGAGTTGCACAAAGCATGTATAAATGAACCTGCAATTAACCTTTACCTCTGGGCTTTTTGTTCTCCTGCCTAAGGTGGGTCAGTTACCATGGAGATTCCAGCTACCTGATCTGCAGCTAGGAGTCAAAAACAGCTGGAGCTGCTGACTCGGACACACCTCAGTGTGGCACCAGGGTAATTAAAAATCTGCTAAAAAAAAAAAAAAAAAAAAAA
>VWZI01023507.1:90042-118986 GCA_013396835.1 Psilopogon haemacephalus
ATTTGATAAAAAAAAAAAAAAAAAGAAATTAAAGTTCATCTGAAACACTAAGAAATTTTAAACAAACAAACAAAACCCCCCAAAAAAGCAACATCAAACAAAACAAAGGAAGATGGCTGTGAGGGAAAGGACATGGAAGCTCTGGGAGCAGAGACAAGGTGTCCTGGCCAGACCTCGAGGGTCTCCCTGCTGTGAACATTTGGTGTCTGTGTGGCTCAGAGCCAAGGACAGAGCAAGGCCTGTCTCATTCACCAGCTGGAATTCAAGGTGTTTAGTGCTTTCTAGATGAACCACACACCAGCATCAGACACTCACACTCTGCAGCAACTGATCCCAGTTGCCCTCGATTATAGATCTCCAAGGAAACACCAAATAACTGCTCTAGGCAGCGCCTCATGAAGAACACATGAAAATATTTCTGTTGGCAGGAGACATCAGCCTTTGCTGATGAGATTGTCTCAAAGGCTTTTCATCAGCTTCCAGAAAAGCATAGAAAAAAGAGCAAAACCAATGTGGGAGCGTGCTGGAAGGAATTGGCCTGCCTTGCCTGGGGTGGAATCACAGCCAGCCGTGCTGTGAAGCCCATTAGCAATTTAGAGGCAGACAGAAGCTGAAGTTGGGAGGGGCACAAGCCCCAAGCTGCCCCAAATTGCTTCTCAAGTGTATCCTATGCTCATCAAGCTCAGTATAAAGTGAGAATTTTGTGGAGGGTGTTGTTCTCTGTTGGGGAGTCCTGCTGCCATGAGGACTATTTCCATGCTCACAGGATAGAGGGGTGAGTATTTCTGTACTTCACCTTGGATTGGCATTAGTTGGGCTGTTTGCTTTAATCTGTGTCTATGTCAAAGCCATGACTCTCCCCTGCTTTTTCTGCTCTTCTTCTTTGCTGGGGCTGCTCATGGGATGATAGAAAAGCTGCTTACTTGATCCTCAGATACAGGCTGAATATAGGCAGTGCTCAAAGAGAAAGGAGGTTTCAGGGTCTCTATTAACCTCTTAATTTTGGGTATGGTTACCCTTCCAGAATCACCTCTATAAGCATTTCTGTGATATGCTTGCTACAGAACTTGTACACCACCTTCTGAATGGAACAGTTTTGTGCACAGGTCATTTCAGGAGCGGTTTAGTTGCCATAGTGGGGTTGGGTTGATGGTTAGGCTCAGTCATAAAAGTCTTATCCAACTGAAACAATTCTGTGGCTCTGTCTGAGTGGCTTTGTTAGAAGCTCTTTCAGTAAGGTGTTCAGAAGGAAGTTTGACTGCAAAGACCTCCCCTTTCATAGCATGAGTAGTTGGTTGAGGTACATAACCTGTGTTTCAGAGAGAGTGGAAAGTACATGGGGTGCTTGGAGAACTCCTGTGGTCTCTTCCTCTGCAAAACAAGACATGAAAAGCAGTATCTGTGGCCCTGAGGCTGGAGTAGGCAGCTCAGTGCTGTGCTTTTGAGATGAGAAAATGAGTGATGCTACCCAAAGCCTTGTGGCTCACAATAAGCTTTCAAGACTGGAGAATATCTAAAGGAATAAACAAATTGTACTAACAGAAGCAGGTCAGTCAAATAGGGCTGTGAAGATGCTGAGGGGCCTGAAGCAGCTCTGTGAGGAGCAAAGGCTGAGAACCCTGGGGCTGTTGAGTCTGCAGAAGAGCGGCCAAAGAGGGGATCTGATCAAAGCTCAGCAAGAGATAAAGTGTGAGGAGCAGGAGGATGGGATTAGACTGTTTCCAGTTGTACCCAGTGACAGGACACTAACTGGAACCTAGGAGGTTCACAGACCTACAGAATGTTAGGGGTGGGACGGGGCCTCTACTCTGCTAAAGCAGGACCACCCAGGATAGTCTACACAGGAATGTATTTAGGCAGGTTTGAGAGTCTCCAGGAAAGGAGACTCCACAACCTCTCTGGGCAGCCTCCTCTGTCACCCTCACTCTAAAGAAGATTCTCACATGCTAAGGTGGAACCTCCTATGTTCAAGGCTGTATCCATTGTTCCTTGTCCCATCAGTGGGCACCCCCAAAAAGAGTATGGCACCTTCATCTTGGCACCCACCCCTCAGCTATTGATAGATGTTGCTCAGATCCACTCTCAGCCTTCTCTTCACCAAGCTAAACAGCCCCAGGGCTCTCAGTCTCTCTCCATAGGGGAGATGTGCAACTCCCCCAGTCATCTTCATGGCTCTCTGCTGGACTCTCCAGCAGATTCATCTCCATCTTGAACTGGAGAGCCCAAAACTGAACAAGTGTTGTTTCAGCAGGGCAGAGCAGAGGGGGATAAGACTCTCCCCAGACCTGCTGGACACACTCATCTTAATGCCCCCCCATCTTACTTGGTGTGAGTGTGATGGAGCCCTAAAGCAGGCTGTTCAGAGAGGTTCTGGAGTTTCCTTGCCTGGAGAGATTCCAACCCCACCTGGACCTTGTGATCCTGGCCAAGCTGCTGTGGGTGCCCTGCTTTAGCAGGGGCTTGGACTGGATGATCTGTGGAGGTCTCTGCCATCATTCTGTGACCATGGATCAAACCCAGTGCATTAGAGAGGTGACCTAGAAGTGAGCCTGGCTTTGCTCTCTGCACACCCTAGGACCTGGCTGAAGATACACATGGCCCAAAGAAGGGATACAGGTTGCTTTGCTCCTCCTTTAGCACTACGAGAAGGAGGATGACAGTAACAGTGAAGCCTGCAGAGAGTCTGCTGCTGCTTGTAGATGACCTTTGGAGGTCCTGTTGAGATCCTGGGCACTTTGCTGTGCATGGCTCTGCTTTAGCAGCAGGGTTGGACTAGGTCTCCAGGTATCTCATCCAACCCCTACTGTGCTGGAATTCTGGGTTATTTATGGAGCCCTGCAGAAGGTCTACACGAGCAGGTAGTGGTGCTCTGTACCTGTCAACAGCACCTTCATATAGGCTGGGAAGCTGAGGTGCAGATGCCTTGCTACTTTCACTCCAAAATAATTTGGTCAGAAACACAGCCTCCATTGCCTGTGAAAGCCACTGCTCCTAACCTTGAAGTCAAGGCAGGAGAGAGTAGGAGGAGATAAGAGTGTGGAATCAGCAGAGGATTTTTGCCTGAAATAGGAACAAAGATGTTCCTATGATGAGGTAGGGAGGCACACAGCAGGATCTTGGAGTAGAAACATGATGCTTGACTTTCTCAGGGAGAAGATGAGAGAACACTGTAGCACAATTCCAGAGAGGTTAATTAGTGTCTTGAGGAGCAGGAGTCAGTGAGGCATCCCTGCAGCAGCCTGGAACTGGGATCATTTGCTGTGAACCAGCAGTAAAAGCCTCCCAGAAAGCAGAGTAGGAAGGATTACATTGAGCCTAAGGTGTCCTTCATGAGTTGCTGGGGACTCAAGAGCTGATGAACTGCTGTTTGTGCAGTCCTCGGGCACTGGAAGTCTCTTCCTCTGCTAGCCCCACGTGTTAGGAAGGTCATCAGCCTCAAGAAGTTGCCCATCTTTATTCTGTTGGGCAAAACAGAGAGGAACGAATAACTAAGAGCAGTGTCTCTGCAGCAGAACAGCCTGGCTGGGAAGGAATCCCAGGTAGAGCTGAAGTATGTGACCTGGGAGGGTGAACAGTGCTGCTGTGCTGTGTGAGAGACAGTAAGGGCTGCTACCTCCTTTGGGGCATGAAAGCCTCTCTGGAATGGTTCTGGGAGATGACTGGGAAGAGTAAACCTGCCACCTGGGGTTGCTTAATGAACACTCTAATTAGCAGCACCATTTAACTAATTGTTAGCCTGTCAGGAGGCAGTGCTGAGGCAGCCTGCTTGCTTCTTTTGTGATAGAATCACAGAGCGGGTAGGGGCTGGAAGGGACTTGTAGAGAGTCAGACCCCTGTGCCAGAGCAGGATCACCTAGGGGAGGTCACACAGGAACATATCCAGATGGGTCTTGAAAGTCTCCAGAGAAAGAGACTCCACAACCTCTCTGGGCAGCCTGCTCCAGGGCTCCAACACCCTCACAGCAAAGTTTTTCCTTGTGTTGAGGTGGAAGTTCCTGGGTTCCAATTTGCATCCATTGCCACTTTTCACAGGACACCACTGAAAGAGCCTGGCCCCTGCTTGACACCCACCCTGTAGGCATTTATAAGCATTCCTAAGATCTCCTCTTGGTCTTCTCCAAACGTCAGCCTCAGGTCTCTCAGCCTTTCCTCACAAAGCAAGTGTTCAGTCTCTTCATCATCCTCATAGCCTCTAGTGGAGACTTTAAGATCTGAAATGGAGCAGCAGTATTGCCTTAGGATGTCCAATATGTGGGTTGTTCACGAGGAACAATTTCTTGCCTGCAAGGGTTGTGAAGCCTGGAACAGGCTGCCCCAGAAAGTGATGGTGTCACCAGCCCTGGAGGTACTTAAAAGCTGCCAAGATGAGGTGCTGAGGGATGTGGTTTAGCAGCAGACTTAGCAGTGTTGGCTTAGTGATTGGACTCTCATCTTAAAGGTCTTTTCTAGTCTAAACAATTCTATGGTTGTCTGTAGCAATTGGAAATCAGCATCCCCAGCAACACTTCTGAGCCAGGTGGAGATACTTCTGACCTGCTTTCCTTCAGGAAAACAAAACCTGAGGGAATCTGAGATCCTAAAGGTTGAAAACATTAGCTGAGGAGGAAACTTGAGAAAGACCAGTCTGGTTGGAGGTTCAGAGGCATCCTAAATGTGATGATGTATTTTAGGAGCGATGCATACAAAAATCATTCCAGACCATGAAGCCCTCTGGTGTGAAGTTGTAACCCTGCACCTAGGCACATGGCAAAGTGCTCATCCAAAAGTCATGCCTTGTGCTGGCACTGGGCACCTCTTGTCCCCCACAGGTCCTTTGGCTCTTGCTGAGCATTGCTCAGATGCCCTCTGGGGCTGCTCTTCTCCAGGCTCAACAGCCCCAGGGCTCTCAGCCTTTCCTCCTCACAGAACTGCTCCAGGCCACTCAGTATCTTCATAGCATCCGTTGTTCACTACTTCCCTGTTTCTCTTGCAATAGGGAGCCCAGAACTGGACCAGTACTCCAGGTGTGACATGAACAGAGCAGAGGGAGAGGAGTTCTTGTCCCAGCAATAGACACAAACTAGGAACCCAAGAGTTTCCACCTGAACATGAGGAGAAAATTCTGTCCTCTGCTGTGAGGGTGCTGGAGGCCTGGAGCAAGTTGCCCAGAGAGGTTGTGGAGTCTCCTTTTCTGGAGAGATTCCAAACCCACCTGGAAAATGCAATTCTGGACAAGCTGCTGTGGGTGGCCCTGCTTTAGTGGGGTTGGAATATATGATCTCCAGAGGTCCTTGCCATCGTTCTGTGACCATGGATCAAACCCAGTGGATTAGAGAGGTGACCTAAAATTACTTAGACAAAGGGACAGTGGGCATCAAACTGGTATCCAGGAGGCTCTACCTGAACATGAGGAGAAACTTCTTCAGTGTGAGGGTGCTGGAGGCCTGGAGCAGGCTGCTCAAAGATGTGGTGGAGTCTTATATGGTGAGAATACAAACCTGGTCCTTGAGATCCTGGGCAAGCTGTTGTGAGTGTCCCTGCTTTAGCAGGGAGCTTGGAATGGATGATCTGCAGAGGTCTGTCCAACCCCTACCATTCTGTGATGTGCATTTGAAATTTGGCAGGTGTTTACTGGGATAATGACCACAAGCAGTATCTTAGAAGGTTCAATCCATGCTTTGATATGCTGAATCCAGTTCTAATTACCTGGCAGGGATATTTAGTTTGCAGCACCCAATGTAACCTGCAGAAACCTGAGCTGGCTTAAAGCTTCTTTAGATACCAAATACTGCTCAGCTATGGCCACATAAGTTTCCATTTATGTGAATTTACTCTTTACCCAGCAAATGTTTAAAGAGTTCTCTGACGCTCCAAAGGACAGCAGAGCCTCTCTGTGAGCTCTTGGCATGACTTCTGGGCTGGGAGAGTGCCTGTGGATGCACTGCTACGTGTGGGCACAGATGCTGCAAACCTGCCCTGGGGTGGGCAAGACCGGGCACTGTGCTGCCAACTGCTGACTCGTTAAAGCCACCAAGATGGAGTAGAAGATCTTCCTGCAGCAGACAGCCTGAGGGAGCTGAGTCTCAGCCTGGAGCAGAGGAGCCTGAGGGGTGACCTCATTCATGTTGATAAAGATGTGCAGGGAAGTATTGGGAGCAGAGAGCCAGGCTTTGCTCAGGGATGTCCAATGACAAGACAGGAGGCTGCAGCAGGCTGCCCAGAGAGGTTGTGGAGTCTCCTTCTCTGGAGAGATTCAAATCCTGCCTGGGTGTGTTCCTGTGTGATCTGCTATAGGGGATCCTGCTTGAGCAGAGGACTTGGACTGGATGAGATTTTGAGGTCTCTTCCAACCCTTAACATTCTGTGATTCCCTGATTTTCAGCTAAAGGTTCATTTGGTGACAAAAATCTTACCAGCACAGAGATGTGAGACAGTAGTTACCTTTTGTGTAGGCTTTGGAGGTTAAGTGATGTCCTTTGAGATCTTCCAGAGATCAAAATGTCTGCACTGTTCTAATTCAAACTGGTTCCACACTGCTCCAGTGCTGCATCATTCAGGTGCTCGTGGCTCTGGCTTATTAGTCTCCTCCTGCTTTCAGAAGCACCTTGTAGGTCGAAAGACAAGCACTGGAGATCCATGTGAGTCACTCTGTCAAAAAAATCCAGGAGCTTGAAGGCTCATCACAAAGAGGAAGCAAAAGGGCACTAAATATTTCATGCCAAAAAGTTAAATATTATCATAAAAGTAATTTAATATAAATGGCTTTCAGCAAATCCTTATCCATATTTCATGGCTGAAATGGGTGGCTGGCTTCAAATGTTTGCATGCAATTAATTTTAATGGGTGCAGCACATTTCCCTTCCAATCTTTTGTCCCTCAGAGACACATGCACACACACCCCCCCCCACCCAAGTCCTATCAAGGAAAGCAAATAGCAGGACACCAACTATCAGTGCCACAGGGCACTGAGTATAGATCTGGAAGTGACAAGTTAATAGGCTGTTGATAGTCCCTGAAGTGTATCAAGAGTAATTATTCTGTGTCTGGGAGTAAATAAGCAGCTCCATCAGGACACCTGAAAATCTGAATTTACATTAGGGCCATATAAAGCCTCTGCTTGTCACGGCTCTGTAAGAAGCTGTGAGCTGAAGTCTTGGTGGCAGTGTTCCTGCTTTTACACTGTTTAGAAGAGGTCTTCAGGGACCTTTGTGTATGTAGTGGGGCTATCACAACCACCTCTGCTTGAGGGAGGGCAACAGAAAGTTCTCTGGGCCACCAAACTCATTCCTGCCCACTGAGATCTCCTGGGACAGATGAAGCTGCAAGAGGCTACAGAATGTGAATGTTGCAAATGCTTAGAGATGTGGAGCCTGCTGGGTGCTCCCTCCAGATTGCATGAAGGGGGGGGGCGGGAAAAAGATGTGGAAGGTGTCTGGTGACCCTTTGAAGTAGTAGCAGAGGTTTTTAGAGCCAATCAGATGTGTCCCAGACCATTAAAGTGGACAGAGAAATTCTGGAATGTTAAATATTGGAAACAGATGAAATGGTAAGGGGAGAAATTAAAAAAAAAAAAAAAAATAGGTGGTGCAAAACACACCTTATTGCTAAAACTGATTTCACTATGGGCTTCTAAGCTTGGAAGTCTCCAGCTTTAATTAGCATCAAGCTTAACTGTCTTACATTTCAACCCTGAATATTAAGTAGTGATGCCCTTGGGGTAATCAACCCGTGTGGATCTCTGAGTAAAATGAACTGATTAGTGGATTGACCTTGATGGTTGCAAGGGAGAGCAGATGAAAATGCAGACTGCTCAGCTGTGCTGCACCCTGGGCTTCGCTTAGTCTCCTCTTCTGAGCTGGGCAGCCCGGAGGAAGAAGATTTAATGAGGAGGTTACTTTTAAAAGGTGCTGTCCATGTCCCCACACACTTACAAATGCACATTGCCTTGGCATTCAAACCACGAAGAGAAGTTTAAGGGCTAGGCAGCTGAAACGGTTCAGCACTTGGTTATGTGTAAACAGCACTCAGCAGCCTTTAGCTGAGCTTTGGCAGCTTGCACTCAATATCTGGGAATTTTCAGAAGAGTCGTCGAATGCTTTGGAGTGAAAGGAACCTTAAAGATCATCTAGTCTAAACCCCCTGCTATGGCCAGGGACACCTGACACCAGCCCAGGCTGCTCAATGCCCTATCCATTCTAGCCTTGAGCACTTGAAGGAGGAAGCATCCACAGCCTCCCTGGACAACCTGTTTTGGTGTCTCACCACCCCCTCATGCTGGAGTTTTTCCTAGTCCCCAGTCTCCACCTCCCCTCTTCCAGCTCAAAGCCTTTGCTTCTCATCATACCAATGCAAGCCCTTGTCGAAGGTCCCTCCCCAGCTTTCTTGTAGGCTCTCCTTAGGTGCTGAATCCACTCTAACTGTATGAACCCCCACAAAATGTTCTTCTGAAACTCCTTCCAATCATCTCTAGTTCCCTTTTTGCTCCTTCCCAGCAAGAAGCTGATGGATTTTGAAGCATGTCACCACATTTGGAAGCGGTAAGTTCTGCTCCTAGCTCATGGAATTATGCGGTGTTTTGGGGGTTGGAAGGGACCTTTGAAGGTCATCTAAGTCAGCAGGCACATCTGCAACTACAGCAGGTTGCTCATATATGATGTGAGGATCCCAGTGTAGAGATTAAGCAGAACTCTGTTTGGTCAAAGCCAGCTCAGAGTGTCTTCCATCTATGTTGTGTCTTTGAGTCAAGGAAAGACAAAACACCTCCAGCTATGCAGGGCAGGCAGGCTCAGAGCTCCTTGAGTCTACAAGAGAAGCCACCTCCAATGCTCTAATCTGAACAATTAGTCCCTTCTCCATCCACTCACAATAAAATGAACTTCCAGGCTGCTTCTCTGCAGTGATGATGAGGAGCTGGGTACAGCTCAGCTGCAGTCCCTTTCTGAAAGGACCCAGCATGATTCTTCACTTGCTCCAGTGTCTCAAGGAGAGCTTAGGCTGCATATGAAGACCATGCACTGTCAGCAGTAATCAGAGGAGCAGCTCTGTCTCTCTTTGCATTATTCAGCCAAAGCTTGTGGACAAAATACAAAGGAAGGAACCTCAAGGATCATCCAGTTCCAACCCCACTGCCATGGGCAGGGACACATCACACTAGATCATGTTGCTCAGAATCACATCCAGCCTGGCCTTAAAAACCTCCAGGCTTCCACCACCTCCCTGGGCAACCCATTCCAGAGTCTCACCACCCTCATGCTGAAGAACTTCTTCCAAACTTCCAACCTCAATCTACCCATTTCTAGTTTTTCCTCCATTCCCTCCAGTCCTATCACTACCTGACACCCTAAAAAGTCCTTCCCCAGCTTTCTTGTAGCCCCTGGTCTCCTGGGAGCCTTCTCCTCTCCAGACTGAACAACCCCAACTCTCTCAGCCTGTCCCCATAGCAGAGCAGCTCCAGCCCTCTGAGCATCCTCGTGGCCCTTCTCTGGACACCTTCCAGTACCTCCAGTTCTTTCTTGTAATGGGGTCTTTAGAACTGGACGCGGTGCTCCAAGTGCAGTCTCACCAGGGTGACTTTCTGGCTACTCTTGACACAGCCCAGGATATGATTTGCTCTCTGGGCTGCAAAAAACCCTAGGGATGCTTGTAGTTGAATCCAGGCAAGTGAGGCTACCTGGCAGAGCATGCTGCTGGTGGAGTTTGCAGTCATAGTGCATGATGGAGCAAAATTAGAAGTGAGTAGATATAGACTGGATGTCAGGAAGAAGTTTTTCAGCATGAGGGTGCTGACAGACTGGCACAGGTTGCCCAGGGAGGTGGTGGAAGCCTCATCCCTGGAATTCTTTTTAATGGCTCAGGGGGACCTGGTCTGGTGTGAGGTGCCCCTGTCCATGACAGGGGGATTGGAACTGACTGGTCACTGAGGTCCCTTCCACCCCTGACAATTCTGTGATTCTAACCTGAGTTTACTGCCCTAAAAGCCATTTGGTCAGTGCTGGGTGTAGATGAAGAGTTCATCAGTTTCTGATGGCAAACTCTTGCAGGGCCTGGCAGGGCAATCCAGCTGGTGGAGAAAGCTACAGTCCATTAGCTCAGCCACAGGGGTGAAGGCAAAGGTACTTAACAGTCTTCAGCTCTGCACACCAGTTCCCAGAGGACATGGAATTAAGTTCTTAGTCTTGGTCTCTGTCCTCAACTTGCTCAATGACTTGAGGCAAAAAAAATAAGTTAGGAGTTGGGCACCTAGAAAATGAGAAGCACACATGCTGTGTTGGAGAACACTGGCTGCAGTTCTGTGGGTGAAGGGACATCACAGAACTTCAGAGGTTGGAAGGGACCTCCAGAGATCATCCCGTCCACCCCCCTGCCAAGACAGGATCACCCAAGGTAGTCCACATAGGAATGCGTCCAGGTGGGTTGGGAAAGTCTCCAGAGAAGGAGACTGAACAATCTCTCTGGGCAGCCTGCTTCAGGGCTCTGGCACTCTCACTCCCAAGAAGTTTCTCACATGTTGAGGTGGAACCTCCGATGTTCAAGGCTGTATCCACTGTTCCTTGTCCCATCACTGGGCACCACCAAAAAGAGCCTGGCACCCACCCCTCAGCTATTGATAGACATTGCTCAGATCCCCTCTCAGCTTTCTCTTCTCCCGAATAAACAGCCCCAGGGATCTCAGTCTCTCTCCACAGGGGAGATGCTCAAGTCCCCCAGTCACCCTAATGGCTCTCTGCCAGACTCTCTTCAGCAGGTCCCTGTCTCTCTTGAAATGGGGAGCCCAAAACTGGATGCAGTATTCCAGGAGTGGTCTTAGCAGGTCAGAGTAGAGGGGCAGAAGAACCTCCCTAGCTATGGGAGTGAAACATTTCCACATTTCAGTTTAAACAATGCTGAGCCTTCTAGGAGCAGATGGTAGATCAGATCAATGGAAGTGTGGGTGGAAGGAATGCTCCCCCACGCTGCCATTGGCTCTCTTGCTGCCTCATGCAGAACTTGCTGCTCACCAGGCACTCCAAGGTCTTTCTCCACAGAGCTGCTTTCCAGCAGGGCAGCCCCAACCTGTACTGGTGCCTGTTGTTATTCCTCCCCTACACCCAGCACTCAGCCTGTCCAGATCTGGTTTGGAGGCAGCACAGCCTGAGGGGGCTCAGCTACCCCCACCCCCCAGTTTGGTATCATCAGGGAACTTGCTGAGGGTGCCCTCATCCAGGTCATTGATACTGAACAAAACTGGACCCAGCACTGATCCCTGGGGAACACCACTGGGCACAGGCCTCCAACTTGACTCTGTGCCATTGATGACAACCTTCAGAACTCTGCTGTTGAGCGGTTTTCAATCCATCTCACAGCCCAACCCTCTGTGCCACATCTCCTGAGCTGTTCTGTGAGGATGTTGTGGCAGACAGCATCAAAAGCCTTGCTGAAGTCAAGGTAGATGACAGCCACAGCTCGACATGTTGGCTACTGCTGATAACTCTCTTTTCTTCCATGTAGTTAGAGATGGCTTCCAGGATGAGCTGCTCTATCACCTTTCCAGGGATGGAGGTGAGCCTGATTGGGCTGGAGTTGCCTGGGTCATACTTCTTGCCTTTTTTGAAGCCTGGAGTGCCATTGTCTTTCTTCCACTCCTGGGGCACCTCTCCTGTTCTCCATGGCTTTTCAAACATGATGGAGAGAGGCTCAGCAACAATATCAGCCAGAGAGCACCTTGCAAAGTGTAAGAGGACAGCAAATATTTCAAGGGCACTTATTGCCAGGGCCAAGACCCCACTATCTAAGCTGCCATCCTCATTGCCAGATGGTGTAGTGACTTCCCTGGCAGTGCTGGGCAGGACATTGAGGTGCTGGATGTGCCCAGAGAAGGGCAACCAAGCACAGGGCTAGTGAGGAGCAGCTGAGGAACCTGGGGCGGTTGAGTCTGGAGAAGAGGAGGCTGAGGAGAGACCTCATAGCTCTCTACAGCTCCCTGAAAGGAGGTTCCAGTGAGGTGGGGGTTGGCCTCCTCTTCTTAGTATCAGGTGATAGAGCAAGAGGAACCAGCCTGAAATTTTGCCAGGGAAGGGTTCAGTTGGACAGAACAAACAATTTCTTCCCCTGAAGGGTTGTCAAGCCCTCAAACAGGCTGCCCAGGGCAGTGGTGGAGTCCCCATAGATTCATGCAATCACAAATTGGTTTGGATTGGAGGAATCCTTCAAGATAATCCTGTTCCAGCCCCCTGCCATGGGTGGAGACACCTCACACCAGGCTGCTCAAGGCCTCTTCCAGCCTGGCCTTCAACGCGTCCAGGGAGGGGGCATCGACAGCCTCCTTGGGCAACCTGTGCCAGTGTCTCACCACCCTCACTGCAAAGAATTTTTTTCTTAATCTCCATTCTCAGTCTGCCCTCCTCAGGCTCCCTGGGGGCATTTAAAAGGTGTGGAGATGTGGTGCTGAGGGCCATGGTTTAGCAATGACCTGGCAGTGCTGAATGAGAGGTTGGACTTCACCTGTTAGAGGTCTTTTCCAACTAAAGCTATTTGATGTCACCCAGCAGTGTGGGCCTGGGTGTTGAGCTACTTTTCAGCTCATTGCAAGTAAGACATATTAATCCTCACACCTTAGGAAGTCTCCTCAGAACCTTTCATCTTAAGGCCACTTTTTCTGACCAGGCTCTGCCCAGTCCTGGCAGATTAACTCCTGGATGTTATTTCCTTGTTGGATGAGTGTGAGGGTGCTGTAATTCCCCATTCCCAGGCTTGTAACGTCAGTCTGAAGGCAAATGATCCAGCAGAGCCTTTGCTTGTGGTGTGGTGAGTAGTTCTGGCTGTCAGTGGCATGTCTTGGCAGCGTGACCACCAGACACTGTGGGCTGCTGACATTTTGCTTCTCCTCTATACAGATGGTCACTTGTTAAGTGCATGTGGCACTTGCCTCATGCTTTGGAGCAGTCAGCCCTTCGGATTTAGGTGAAACGATCTGAAAAGGGAGTTGAAGGTTCATGGTGTAGCAGCAGCAGCAGCTTACGAAGAGGTTTTGATGTCTGCCCAAACAGCCATTACAAGCAAAGAAAAACCAAAAGAAGAAGTGCCAAGCTGGAGCTGGCAAAGTGCTTCCCAAGTGCTCTGAGTGCCCACAGCTGCAGCATGGAAGCGACAGTCAGATGATGCCCAGTCACTGCCTGCCACTGCACAGAGCTGAAGTGCAGAGCTGTCCTTTGGCAGGGAGAACTGTTGCTGTTATAGAACTACATGAGCACTTTGGCTGGAGGAGACCCTTGAGATCATCCTGTCCAGCCCTTAAGCCACCACTGCCAGGTCACCATTCAACCACCTCCCTCAACATCCGTACAGGGATGAGGACTCCACCACTGCCCTGGGCAGCCTGCTCCAAGGCTTAGCAACCCTTCTGGGAAAGAAATTGTTCCTCGTGTCCAGCCTAAACCTCCCTTGGTGCAACTTGAGGCCATTTCCTCTTGTCCTATTACTTGTTATGGGGGTTTTGAGGTACTGAGCAAGGCCAAAAGTACTTCAACGAAATGGTTTATAACCAGCACTGGAATTAGTAATTCCTAGGGGAAAATGAAGCATATCAGGAAGGCTTTAAAAGCAGAGACATGAGTTTAGGTCTCTGATGGGAGAACAAAACAAATATTTGAAGAGTTTCATGGCTTTTACAAAGCCATATAACAGCAGGATGAAAGGTGATGAGTTGCTGAATGTGTCCAGAGAAGGGCAACAAAGCTGGTGATGGGGCTACAGAATATGTTGCATGAGGAGTGGCTGAGAGAACTGGGATTGCAGTCTGGAGCAAAGGAGGTGGAGGGGACACCTCATTGCTCTCTACAGCTATCTGAAAGGAGGTTGTGGCCAGGTGGGATTGGGCTCTGCTCCCAGGCATCCAAGGTCAGAAGAAAAGGACACAGGCTCAAGCTGCAGCAGGACAGGTTCAGGCTGGATGTTAGGAAGAAGTTCTTCCCAGCAAGAGTGAATGGCATTGGAATGGGCTGCCCAGAGAGGTGATGGAGTCCCCATCCCTGAAGGTGTCCCCATGAGGCACTTAGTGCCATGGGTTAGTTAATGAAAAACGTTAGGTGATAGGTCGGACTCGATGCTCCTAGAGGTCTTTTCCAACCTGGTTAATTCTGTGATCTGTGATGGCTTCCTACTGGAAGAACCTGGATTTAGATGAGGTATTAGGAAGAAATTCTTTCCCATGAAGGTGGTGAGCTTTGGGATGGGTTGTCCAGAGAGGTTATAGAGACTCCAAGCCTGGCAGTGTTTAAAATGAGTTGGATGAAGCTTTGAGCAGCCTGGGCTAGTGGGAGGTATCCCTGCCCATGGCAGGGGGTTGGAACTGGATGATCTTGAAGCTCTTTTCCAACCCAAACCATTCTGTGATTCATGCCTGATACAATTCCATCTTTTCATGATATCAGACTTCTATAAATCATTTTGGTTATCCCAGTCTCCAGAAGTGGCTGGGAGATAATTTTATTTCTCAAAGCAAAATTCTGCTTTCTCTTTGGCCCACACAACTTTCAGACCCGAGATGGCACTATGCAGAACATCAAACTTTGCTAGAATTATTCAATTTCACTTGAATGTCCCAAAAGACTCTCTCGAGATGGCCTCAGCATGCTAAAAAAAGGGCCTTCAAACAGTGTTTCAGTTCTCCTGTAGTCTTTGGCAAGGTGTGCCTAGAATTGCTGCCATCTCCTGCGAGCTCATCCAGCTGTCACCATGCTGTGCTCTCCAGCGTGTGGTGAAGGAATAGATGCCCACACTTCTTGGCTGTGGGGACGCTGCCATGGGCACAGCTGTGGATGGAGCACAGCAAGGCTGGGCATGTTCTGGCCTGATTTAATACTGCATTTTGCTGGGCAGGGTAGAAATATCTTTGGCAGAACCTCAGCCTGCAGTGTTGGTACCTCCCTTCCACCCCTCCACGTCTCTAGCAGCTGCGGTGCTCTTTCCAGTGGTGCTCTGCTGCCAAAGTGTTTGCTGATGTCACAGATCTTAGGGATGTGTCTGTCTGCCATGGTTTGGGGATTATCTGCCCTACTGTCAGTGGAAAGGCAGCAGGAAGTGGCGGGGGGGGATCCAGGATGTGGTGGCTTAGTCACATCCAAAGGAAAAAAAATATCTCCTTCAGCACTTGATGGTCCTCCCTTTAGCATCGCTTCTCAGCACAATGTGCTGAATGCTGACTCTTGGCAGGCGAGCAACAGCTCATTTGATGGATTCAGAATCATAGAGCTGTCGAGGTTTGGAAGAGACTTCTGAGATCATCAAGGGCAACCACTGCCAGAAGCCTACAATCCCACCACTGATGCTAAGGCACTGCCATTAAACCACGTCCTTCAGCACTATGTCTGGGTATCCTAAACACCTCCAGAGATGGTGACTCCTCCACCTCCCTGGGCAGCCTGTCAGTGCCTGAGAACCCTTTTTGTGAAGAAATGGTTCCTAATATGCAACCTCGACCTCCTCTGGCAGAGCTTGAGCCTGTTGCCTCTTATCCTGTCACTTGCTGCAATGTGAGAACAGGCTGACCTCCACTTGGCTCCAACCTCCTTTCAGGGAATTGTAGAGGGCAATGAGGCGTTCCTTTTGGCCTCCTTTTCTGCAAGTAAACCCCAGTTCCTTCAGCTGTTCCTCCTAAGAATTGTGTCCAAGACCTTTCACCAGTTTAGCTGCTCTTTGGATGCTCTCCAGCACTTCAGTGCCCTTCTCATAGTGAGCGGCTCGGTGTTTGCAAACAGCAGACAAGCTGACTGAAAACAAAACTGGGGAGCAGCAAATAGGGCTGCAAAGTGGTTCCAGTGAAGGCAGAGATGTAGGCTAAATGGATACAGGAGGGGGCTCTGGGTGTAGGCATCAGATGATTTAAAGGAACTGCAATGCTGAGTACAGGTGCAGCAGCAGGACAGCTTTCCCTAAAGGCTTGGACACAATTAATTAGGTTAAGAAGAAGATGGAAGTCCCCAGCTGCTGATAAGAGTGTAGTTAAGTGACAGGAGAGGCTTGTGCGTGAAGTGACAACGGAGGAGAACCGTGACAGACCCACTGCATAGCAGGGGGAAGGTGCTGCCTGCAGAGTCAATGCAGCAAAGCCTCTGTCCTCTGCCTGACGCTCCCGGAATCAGAAAGCTCCCACTACGGGCTCCCAGCAGCAGGACTGTTTGCCTGCAACAAAAGGACTAAATACATACAAGGAAACGTGGAGGGGAGGTGAAGGTTCACAGTTTCAGCAGTTTTTAACCATGTGGTTGCTAAAGAAAGGAGCTCTCATGGAGCTTTAGCTCCACTTGCTGGCTGGGAGTTGAAGTCCTCATAGACGCACTCAATTTTTCATACAACCACAGAATGGTTTCGGTTGGAAAGGACCTTAAAGGTGATCTGATTCTAACCCCACTGCTGTGGGCAGGACACTTCCACTAGTCCAAGTTTCTCAAGGCCTCATCCAACCCGGCCGTGAGCACCCCCAGGGAGGAGACCTCCACAGCCTCCCTGGGCAACCTGTGCCAATGTCTCACCACAGTTACTGCAAAGAACTTCTTCCTCATCTCCACTCTCACTTTCCCCTCTTCCAGCTCAAAGCCATTGCCCCTAGTCCTGTCACTACAAACCCTTATCAAAACCCCCCCTGCAGCCTTCTTGTAGCCCACTTCAGATACTGACAGGCTGTTCTAAGGTCTCCTCAAGCCTTCTCTTCTCCAGACTGAACATCCCAAACTCCCTCAGCCTGTACTAGTAGAGCAGCTGCAATCCCCTGATCATCTTCATGTCCCTCCTCTGGACCTGCTCCATCAGGTCCATGTTCTTCTCAGTCCACACTCCCTCAATCTGCCCTCACAGAAGAGGTTCTCCAGACCTCTGATTGTCTTTGGGCCCTCCTCTGGACCTACTCCACCAGTTCCTTGTCCTTCTGGAACTGGAGGTAGTGCTGCAGATGTGGACAGAATCCCCTCCCTGTGCTGCTGCTCTCTCTGCTCTGGATGCAGCCAGCACACAGCTGGCTCTGGGCTGCCATCAACCAGTGCTGGCTCCTGGGGAGTCAGTCACTGAGCATCTCAATGGCATGGGAATCACAGTTCTTACCCAAAGTGAAAACTGGTCCTGGTGCTTCACACTCTCACTTCTCCAAATGAAGCCCATCCATCATCCTTCACATCCAGACTTTCCTAGTTCATACCAGAGAACCCTCTGCTGTGAGCCTGGGTTGAGAGAACTGGGGTTTTTCAGGCTCTAGGGAGACCTGGTGGCCTTTCAGAAAGCTAGGGCCAGACTTTTTAGCAGAGCCTGACGTGACATGCTAAGGGGTGATGGTTTGAACTAAAAGAGGAAGATTTAGACTGAAGGGAAGGGAGAAATTTTTTGCTCTGAGCGTGATGAGACCTTGGCCCAGGTTGCCCAGAGGTGGCAGATGCTGCTTTCCTGGAACCATTCCAGGTCGAGTTGTTTGTGGCTGTGATCAACCTGCTGCAGTCGCAGATGTCCCTGCTGACTGCAGTGGGATTGGACTAGATGGCCTTTAAAGGTCCCCTCCAACCCAAAGCATTCTACAATATGCAGTAGAATGCCCTAAATCCTTGCCACTAAAGTGGGTTTAATCTTAAAAGCAGTGTCACAGAGAAGATGACCTAGGTTCAGAAGAGAAGTCATGTGTATCTCCATCCTTTGAGACATTGTAGAAGGTTGGGCTTGAGTAGACAGTTGGACTTGATGATTTTAGAGGTCTTTGCCAAGCTTAATGATGATTGCCTACGGAGGTTGTAGATATCCCCTTACTGGATGATCTTTAATGTCTCTTCCAGCCCATTCTATAGATCTATGATTGCATGACTTGACCTTCCCTATCCACAGGGAGGAAACTACACATCAAGTGATATGTGTGCAAAGGCTGCAGGAACAGGATGAGGGCAATGGCTTCAAACTAGAGCAGAGCAGATTGAGATTGGATGTGAGGAACAAATTCTGCACCGGAAGGGTGCTGGAACACTGCAACAGGTTGTCCAGGGAGGGAGTTGGGTCCCCATCCCTGGAGACATTCAAGGTGAGCCTGGACAGAGCTCTGGGCAACCTGTTCTAGTGGAGGCTGTCCCTGCTGTCTGCAGGGGAGTTGGTCTGGAAGAGCTTTGAAGGTCCCTTCCAACCCAAACTATTCTGTGATTCTAATGGCTACACAGTGGTGTGGAACTCCTTTGCAGAAGCAACTCCCCTATTCAGGCAGTGTGACTCAGTTGATCAAGGCGAGATGATGCTGTGATGAATGGATGAGTGAGTTCTTGTTCCCATGGCTCCACATGCAGAGCTCAAGGTCAAAGTCTTCAGTCACTTTCCAGGATGGGTCTTCATGCTCAGGGTAAAAAATCATTCCTGACAAAAGCCAGGAGGAAAACCCCAATCACCAAACCCCTTTGGATAGAAGTTCACTGCCCGAAAGGAGAAGAAGGGAGAAAGCCCCTTGGAAACTGAAGAAGGCTTTGTGGCCCAGAAACGTTGCCCCTTCTAAAGTGAAAGCCTCAGGAAGGAAATTCAATAACCTGCACTATTGCTGCTGGATCATCTAAAACATCCATTAAAAATTCACCCTGCTGCAGGACAAATATAATTAACTTCCTGCTCTTTGGAGCAGCCAAGTCTTTCAAGGGGTACTTGCTGTCGAAGCATGCCAGATCTCACTGCTTTCAACCCAGATGGCTGCCTACCACCTATGAAAGACTCAGCCTTGCTTTTATTTAGCATGGAAGCTGAAGACTACAAGAGGAGTGTTTGATCCTCCCACCCCTCTGACATGGAACCATTACCCAGAAAGAGATCAGCTTCCTCCAGAAACTGGCCACCACTTTTCCCTTGGAATGGGATTTTTTTTTTTTTCTTTTCCCCTTTTCTCTGTAGAGCCACAGAATTGTCTCAGTTGGAAGAGATTTCTAAGGTTGTCAAGTCCAGCCTTCACCCCAACACTACCATGGCCATTACACCATGTCCCACAGGTTTCTTGACACCTCCAGAGATGGGGACTCCACCACCTCCCAGGGCATCCTGTACCAATCTCTGACTACTCTTGCAGCAAAGAAATGGTTCCTAATCTCCCACCTAACCCTCCCCTGGCACAGTTCCAGGCCATTTCCTCTCATTCTGTCTCCTAATACTAGGAAGCAGAGCCCAACCCTCACCTCACTGCAACCTCCTTTTAGGGAGCTGTAGAGAGCAATGAGCTCTGCCCTTGGCCTGCTCTCATGAGTTCTATGATTCCATGCCCCAAAGGCTGAAGCAGAAGCAGTTCTTTCCCAGCCTGGGGCTTGCTGAGAGCAGAACCATCTGCTGGATGGAGGAACAGGTATGTGCAGGCTGCCTGTGGGCAGCTGTCAGCCCATTCCTTTGCTGTCCCCCTACAGCAGTGATGCAGGTGAAGAGTTAGGTCCCCTTGAAACAATCAAGTAACAGAAGCTAAGCTTCTCTTAAAGCTGTGATGCGGAGTGAGTTCGGTTGCCAGGTGGAGCAGGATTCATGTAGATAAGAAACTGTTCACCCCCCAGAGGTCACTTTGGCATGGCCTGTGAAAGAGGCACTTAGCACCTGAATGAAAGGGCAGAAGGAAAGTAATGGCTTTAGAAACAAGGAGGGGAAAGCAGGAGAGATCAGAGTGGGAAAGCACTGCTGAGCTCTAAAGTCCGCCGCCACCTAACACGATGTGCTCCAGCTGGTGGCTTGAGCACAATGTTGTGGTGCTGCTGAGGGAAGGAGAGAGGCAGTGTGGCCATTGCACTGTCTGCAGCTCCTGCAGTCCACCAAGCTTTCACCCTGGGGGTTTCTGCTCTCTTTGTCCCACTTCAGACTAAACCAACGCAGGGACAGCCCCAAGCAGCAGGAGCCAAAGCAGCAGATGGGGACAGACCTGTTCCTCACTGGTCCTTCTACAATCTCTTCACAGCACCAGTTCCTCTGCTTTGCCTTGTGCTGTTGGAACTCCTGCAGGCAGGGGAGAGAGGATGGCACATAACACAAGCACAGCGTGGCAGTTGTGACTTTTGGCTCTGCTTCTAGTCCCTAGCTCCCTGAATCCTAGAATGTGTTAGTTCTCAAAGCAAGAAGGTGTCCCTCAACAGCTTCAGCAGCCACATGGGGAAGAAGGAAATTTATTTCTTCCATCAGCTCTCCAATTCAGTCCCTCTTTAGATATTTTTGTGGTTGTTTTTGATGTATTATTATCGTTCAGAGCCAGACAACAGATTTACTGGCACCATAAACTGGAAGGCTGGCAGAGAGGCTCATACAGAGCAGGCATTTCATCTGTTCCCCCCCATGCCTGGGCTGCACTGCCTGCATCCTCCTAGGTCTAAGACCTCTCTCACTTGCTGTTGCCAGAATTTTTGCTGTATATGGTTAGGTGAAGTTATGCAGAGCAGCCTGATGGAGCAGCTCTCCAGCCCATCCTGAAGGGGAAGCTTCTACCCTGAAGGGCAGAACCCTCTCCTGCCTACCATGGCTTGCTGTCTGCAGCAGTTCCCCAGCTGGTGCTGCTTCCACATCTCAACAGGATTTTGATGCCACTGGCAGTGTGGTGAATTAAACAACCTTCATTTCTCATCACCTAGAGAAACCCAAGTCATCCTGCAGCCTGAGCTCACTTTTTTTTTGTGCACTTGAAGACATCTCCTGTTTAATTCTGGGGTGTGCAGCAGAAGGGAGAACACCAGATGACTTACCAAGTGGAGAGGAGTTAGATCATGCCAAGTGCTGTCCAGAGTTTGCTCACAGAGGCATGAGCCCATAGCACAAACTGCCTCACTCCAGTAAAAGGAGAAGTGGCACAAAGTGCATTATTGGTGCATTTCCTCAGGGACCGGAAGCTTCTGATGCCCTCCAGCTCTTCCATGTTGGTAATATAGAATCATAGACTCATAGAACCAGTAAGGTTAGAAAAGATCTTTGAGGTCATCAGGAGCAACCCTCAACCCAGCGCCACCATGGCCACTAAACCATGTCCCACAGTACCATGGCCACAGATTTCTCGAACACCTTCAGGTATGGGGACTCCACAACCTCCCTGGGTAGCTTGTGCCAATGCAGGGAAGTGTGGGAAGAGAGAACCTGCTGCTCTGTCATCAGTGAAAAATTAATGCATCAAATCATAGAATCACAGAAGGGCTTAGGTTGGAAGTAACCTCTGAGATTATCTACTTCCTGCTACAGGCAGGGGCATCTCTGAAATAATATTAGTTGCCCAAGGTCTCATCCAACCTGGCCTTGAATACCTCCGGGCAGGAGGCATCCACAGCCTCCCTGAGCAGCCCGTTCCAGAGTCTCACTACCCTCACACTGAAGAGCTTTCTCCTCAGCTCCAGTTTAACCCTGCTCTCCCTCAGCTTCAAACCATTCCTCCTTGGCCTGTCTCTAGACACCCTTAGGAGAAGTCTACAACCTTCTTGTCGGATCCCTTCAGGTCTTGGCAGCTCTGAGGTCCCCCCAGAGCCTTCTCTTCTCAGCCCCAGCTCCCTCAGTCTGTCCTCACAGCCCTTGGATCATCTCATCTGGACTCACTCCAGCAGCTCTGTGTCCTTCTTGTGCTGAGGACAGAAGAGGTGGAGGCAAGATTGGAGGTGAGGTCTCAGCAGAGCGGAGTTCTCTCTTGCCCTGCTGCACACACAGCAAGAAAACCTCACGGGGAAATAGCAGCCCCAGCAAATGCAGCTTATTCCTCAACACTTTTCTTACTGTTTTGACTAAACTCCCCTGATTTCTCTTGCACTTCTGCTGATTTATTTTCCATTTCTTTTTCTTCTACCACAGCCCAGCAGCGGCTGCTCATGTGCAGCAGCCACCCCCGTGTCCTGCCATCAAAGAGGTCTGTAAATACATTAGCAATGGTTGGGCTTTCAAAGCTGGGCTTGCTCCAGTCCAGAGTCCATCTTGGAATTGACTGTCAGTTTGATTTATGATGGCAGTTGTGATGGGTCTGGAGATTTCAGACCAAAAGGCTCCCTGAAAGAAACAAGAGGCGAAGTCAATCCAGTGAGACAACTCCATTTGTTACTGCCCTCAAAGAACAGAAAAGAGTTTAGGCGACACATCAACCTCAAAGAAAACGCAGCTCCGGGATTGGAGCAGCCTCAGTTCATAAACCAAACCACCCAGCTGCAGAAATTATCAAAGCAGATGGAGGGATGAAGGCATGAAAGGGGAAATAAATAAACCTCTTCATTAGCCAAGCAAGGAATGAGCAACAGCACTGAAGTTCTGAAGAGACTGCCCTTTCAGCTGTCATTTGTAGAAGAAGCTTCCCAAGAATCAAAGTCATCTGCTAGGGGTTGGAATGCTGTGAGTCTTCCAGTCAAGCACAGAAACACCAGGCCCCACTGTTCCATTTCTGTAGAATCCTGAAGCTGGCAGCAAACACTGGGAAGTGAAGAAGATGACAGAGGCCTTCCAATACCTTGAAGAGGGCTACAAGAAGGCTGCAGGGACAGGACAAGGGCAATGGCTTCAAACTAGAGCAGAGCAGATTGAGATTGAATGTGAGGAACAAATTCTGCACTTGAGCCCTGTCCAGCCTCACCTTGAATATCTCCAGAGATGGGGACACAACCACCTCCCTGGGCAACCTGTTCCAGTGTTCTACCATCCTCCTGGTGGTTCCATCTTAACAGGAGGAGAAATTTCTTTGTTGCGAGGGTGCTGGAGCTCTGGAACAGGCTGCCCAGAAAGGCTGTGAAGCCTTCATCACTGAAGAGATTCCAGTTCCCTCTGGCCCTGGGAAAGCTGCTGTGGGTGCCCTGCTTTAGCAGCATTGTTCCATCTGGAGAAGAGAAAGCTCCAGGGAGACCTCCTGGTGGCCTTTCAGTGATTAAAGGAGATGATCAGAAAGCTGGGGACAGGCTTTTTAGCAGGGCCTGTTGTGAAAGGAGGAGAGGTGATGGTTTTGAACTGAGAGGTGGATTCAGACTGGAGGTAAGAAAGAAAAGTTTGACAGTGAGGGTGGTGAGACATGCCCTAGGTTGCCCAGAGAGGTGGTGAAAGTTCCATCCCTAGAACTATTCCAGGTCAGGTTGTTTGCGGTTCTGATCAATGTCCTCTAGTTGCAGGTGTCCCTGCTGACTGCCTGGGAGTTGGACAAGATGACCTTTAAAGATCCCTTCCAACTCTTATATGATTCTGTGATTTATTTGGTGCTGGTCAATTTTATTTTTTTTTTGCAGCATAAACGTGTGTGTCAGTTTTGGGTGGTCTGACATCTTCAGAGAGAGTCTCTGCCATGGGATTCATGTTCTCTTGGACACATCAGTCTGAGGTTTGTGAAGCACCAGCGTTCACGTACTGCCCCTCTGCAGGAGTCACTGTGCTCTGCAGCTGAAGTCAGCCTACCTGTGAGCCAGCAACAGGTTTCCTCACCTTCTGCTCAGCTGTGTCAAGAGCAGCAGCAAATCCAAACCCAGAGGGCAATGCTAGAAACAGACTGCCAGAGCAAAATTCTCCTGTGGTGTCTTGGCAAGTAGGCATCAGGAAACTGGGCAAGTCACAAATGCTACAAGGGTGTAGTGGGTTTGCAGTGATCTGCCCCCCCCACCTTTTGAAACCCCGGCTGAAACTCAGAAAAACACACTGGAAGTTAATAAATGAAGCTTTATATTTACAGCAATGCAAATATACAAGCAAATATTTACAAGATATAACAGATATTTACAGATATATACAGTAAAAAAAGAAATACAGACACCACACCCCTCCTGGAGACCAAAATCCCCAAGAGAGGGAAACCAAACCCCCCCTACCACCTTCCCCCCCCTTCCCCCAGCTTTATCTCACCACTTGATGATGCTGCAGATAAGCTGAAGATCAGGGAGATTAATGATAGGAGGAAAAATTTGTCATTTTAGTGATTTAAACTCTGAATTAGTTCAAAGGCAGAGAGACAAAGGAAAGAAGCTGCCGGAGCCAGCAAGGACCCAAGCTCGACTAACTCTGCAAGCAGACTGCCTTATCTGGATGTTTTGGGAACATTTCCCAAAACAACCTTCTTTTCTCTGTCTCAGTGAAACTGGCTGAAGTGACACGGTATGTTTAACTCTCTCTCTCTCAGGCAATAGTCTAATTTCTCACTCAAATTCTCCAATTAGCTCAAACCAACACAAAGGGTCTGCCTCTAGCAAGTGAAAGAGGATGGGCAGGATGCAGTGGACACCACTCCACAGCCTGGTGCTCTCTGAAATGCCAGAGAGATTGTGCAGTCCTTCAGCTGCCACCGTGCTCCACAGCCAGAGCCTGCCTGCTGCTGGGCTTCCCCTGGGCTGTCCCCAGAGCATTTCTGCAACATACAGGAGCTGCCTGCCTGGAGTAGTCTCCAAGGAAGATGTTGTTGGAGAGATCTGGGGGAAAGATGCTGCTTCTGTCTGCCACCTGGAAATGCACTGCTGGGTGCTTGATTGGCTTCAGAGCGACCATATGGGGGCAGAGGGGCAGATTTTTGTCTGTTTCTGGTGGGCTTTTGGTTGGTGTTTGGGGATCTCTCGGGATGTGTGTGGTGGTTCTTTGTCGATGGGCATTTGTTTTTCTTCATTGGGTTTGTGCCTGCCTTTGGTGCTGGGTTTTTTCTCTTTGGTGGACTCTTGGTGTGGTTTTTGTTTGTGCTGAGATTGTCTTGTTTGTGGTGGTAGTAGTTTTTGTTTGCCTAGCTGCTGAAAGCATTCTTGTTCCTCTTACAGAAGAGAGTGGAGCTGGTTGAGCTCTGGTAAGAGCCCCCTGACTCCTGTTAGAGATACCTTTGCCCCTCAAGACTTGTAAGTAAGCTGTCAGAGCATTCAGGCATGCTCCTAACATAATTTCTGGGGTGGAGTTGTCCTCACCCATGCAGTGAGCAAGCTCTGCTGGCTAGGACAGAGGAGGAAGCAGAGCAGTATCTGTCTCTTCTCCGTCTCATCTCACTCTCTTCCAGCCACCATTCCACCTGGCTGCTGCCAGGGAGTGCAGGAAAGGCATTTTCTGTGCTTGTCCCCAGCCCCAGTCACTTGCCTGCACACCACCAGCCTGTAAAGCTGTGGCTTTCAGCTGAGGGCTGTGGGCACATCACATCGGTCTCAATGGTCCCCTTTGGGTAGTGTCTGGGCTCAGCCCTGCCTGCCCACGGTCAGCATAACAACTCTGACAGTTCTGTGATGTGTGCAGGAGGAAAAGGGTGGTGGGTGGAGGCTGAAGAATCAGACTGGATCTATCAAGGCTGTTCAGGAGGGTTCAGCAGAGCTTTATTTCATATAGGCAAGATTTCTTTACCTGCAATTGCTCATCCAGACAGGCTTTGAAAGGCTCCAGAGGAGACTCCACATCCTCTCTGGGGAGCCTGTTCCGGTGTTCTGTGACCCTTACAGTAAAAAAGTTCCCCTTTTTTGTTGAGGTGGAACCTCCTGTGCTTTAGCTTACATTCATTGCTCCTTGTCCTAGCAAGAGAATCACAGAAAACATCCAGTTGGAAGAGACCTCCAAGCTCATCCAGTCCAACTCTCAACCCAGTATCTTAAACCATGTCCTTAAGGACCAGCTCCACAGGCTGCTGGAACACCTCCAGGCATGGGGACTTCAGCACTACCCTGGGCAGACCATTCCAGTCTCTGAGAACCCTCTCTGGGAAGAAAGATTTCCTAGCATCCAGCCTGAACCTCTCCTGAAGCAGCTTGGAACCATTTCCACTGCTCCTCTCCCTTGCCACCAAGGAGCAGATGCTGCCCCCTCCTCACTCCAACCTCGCTTGAGGGAGCTGTAGAGAGCAAGGAGGTCTCCCTCAACCTCCTCTTCTCCAGCCCGAACACCCCCAGCTCCCTCAGCCCCTCCTCACAGCCCATCTGCTCCAAGCCCTTCTCCAGCCTTGCTGCCCTGCTCTGGACAGGCTGCAGCCCCTCAATGCCCTTCCTACAGTGAGGGACCCAGAGCTGAACACGGCACTCAAGCTGTGGCCTCTCCAGTGCTGAGCACAGAGGATGATCCCCTCCTGTCCCTGCTGCCCATTCTGTTTCTGACCCAAGCCAGTGTGCAGAAACTAGGATCTAAGACCAAGATCTTCTGCTCTGGTGCTTGCAAGTTCTCCCAAAGTGCCATCCGGGTGCAGAAGTCCTTGTGACTAACCCGAGGCTGTAAAGCTTACCTCATTGCTGAGGGGGAGCTGTCACTTTCCTGAGTCAGCAGTGCCTGAAAGGGCTTTGGATTTGATCACCAAGAGCCTCCGTGGCTGGCAGATGGAGAGAGACAACCTGGTGATAGCAGGGGTGGAGGCTGCAGTATTCCCTTTCCTTTTTTGTCCCTGAATCAAAGCAATGGCAGCCAAATAACAGCCTACAGCCTCCCTCAGCCCTGCCAGTTAATGGCAGCTACAAGATGTCACATCCATTAGGTTGGTTTGCAATGTAAGTCAAGGCTCAGCTGGTGTTTGGTCATGTGGAATGAGGCAAGAAAATAACAGCAGAAGCCTTTGGTGGCTGCCTGATGCCTGCTACTTGTTTCTCTGATTGCAGCTGAGAGTTAAGCATAGAATTTTGCATTGGAATAAGTTGTTCTGTGATGGTAACAACCCAAGGAACCTGACTGTGGATCTGGGAAAGGAGCAAAAAGTGATTAACTCTGCATAGTTCAACCTAAACCTCCTCTGGCTCCTTCAGGCAGTTTCCAAATGAATCAGAGAATGGTTTTCTTTTGGAAGGGACCTCCAAAGGTCATCTACAGCAGCAGCAGAGTCTCTGCAGGCTTCACTGTTACTGTCATCCTCCTTCTCGTAGTGCTAAAGAAGGAGCAAAGCAACCTGTGTCTCTTCTTTGAGCCATGTGTATCTTAAGCCAGGTCCTTGGGTGTGCAGAGAGCAAAGCCAGGCTCACTTCTAGGTCACCTCTCTAATGCACTGGGTTTGATCCATGGTCACAGAATGATGGCAGAGACCTCCACAGATCATCCAGTCCAAGCCCCTGCTAAAGCAGGGCACCCACAGCAGCTTGCTCAGGATCACAAGGTCCAGGTGGGGCTGGAATCTCTCCAGGCAAGGAGGCTCCAGAACCTCTCTGGGCACCCTGCTCCCAGGGCTCCAGCACTCTCACACCAAGGACAGTCTGGTCCCATCCTCTTGCTCCTCACAGGTCTTTTATCTTTTGCTGAGCATTGCTCAGATGCCCTCTGGGGCTGCTCTTCTCCAGGCTCAACAGCCTCAGGGCTCTCAGCCTTTCCTCCTCACAGAGATGCTCCAGGCCCCTCAGCATCTTTGTAGCCTGTGCTGGATTCTCTCCAGTAGATCCTTGTCTCCCTTGAAATGGAGAGCCCAGAACTGGACCCAGGACTCCAGCTGTGGCCTCACCATGGCAGAGGGAAACCTCCCTTGACTTGCTGGCCACACTCTTCTGAATGCACTCCAAGAGACCATTTGCCTTCTCAGCCAAAGAGTCACATTGCTGGCTCTTGGTGAACTTGTCCCCCAGCACTCCTAGGTCCTCCTTCCCAGCAGGTCAGCCCTCACCTATATTGCTGCAGGTGGTTCCTCCCTGGGTGCAAGACTCTGTACTTGCCCTTGTTGAACTCCCTGAGGTTCCCCCTCTGCCCAGCTCTCCAGATTGTCCAGGTCTTGCTGGTCCAGCTCTGCTGCCTTGTTATACATATCCTCTTTGTTCTCCATGTCAGATGCACTTGCTCTAGGTGCTGAAAAGAGCTCCATGGGTCTTTTGCCATCCCTATTCTCCTTGGCTGTTAACATTCTTCTGTTTCTGTATCTACCCATCTATTCTCATCAGCCCTGTCGTCCTCTCCTGTGTCTCATTCACCATGACCACATCCATTATGGCAATTGTCTCTTCCCTCTCAGCAGCAACAGCTGACCCCCCACTGTGGAGTCTGCCATAACAAGGGAGGACTGTGGTCAGAATTCTCTTGTTGCCCATGATGCTTCTCACATCTTTGGTGTCCTTCAGCAGGTTTTCTGCTCTTGAAGAAAAGATTTTCATTGCCAACTTGGATGCTAAAACTTTTTATGGTGGCATTTTTTTTTCTGCTGAGCTCAGTTAGTCTGTTGTTATTGTCCAGAAGGGAGCCCCAGGTGGGATCTAGGCCTGAGACATCAGCTGGTTAAAGAAGCAGAACAGCTGCCATTAATCTTTGCTTCTGGAGCTCGTAACAGGAAAACAGAGCAAGCAGGGAATTGGTTCTCAATAAAAGCAGCCTGCTGAGCCCTGCACAGTTTCATGTCCAGCCACTAATCAATAGATGCTCTTCCCATAGATCACAGTGGTGGGCAGGTGAGAAATTGTTTGGGCTAGAGGCTTGTGTGGAGTGGCCATGGGAGGACTCCTTGTGTACACCATGGACACATCGATCTTCCAGAAGAAGACAAAAGAATTGTCAGAAAAAGGATGTCTGGGAGGAGATCATCTTGCCTGGCATGATCATGGAGCAGATCCTCCTGAAGGCTTTACTAAGGCAAATGGAAAACAAAGCAGAGGTTATCGGTGGTAACCAGCAATGGCTTCACCAAGGGCAAATCATGCCTGACAAATTTGGTGGCTTTTTATGATGAAGTCACAGCAACAGTGGACAAGGGAAGGGCAACTGATGTCATATACCTGGACCTGAGTAAGGCTTTTGACTCCGTCCCACATGACATCCTGGTCACCCAACTGGAAAAACATGGACTTGATGGGTGGAGCACTGCTGGATAAGGAACTGGCTGGATGGTCACGTGCAGAGAGTGGTGATCAAGGGCACAATGTCCACCTGGAGACCAGTGACAAGTGGTGTTCCTCAGGGGTCAGTGCTGGGACCAGTCCTGGTTAACATCTTTGTCAGTGACATGGACAGAGGAATCGAGTGCACTCTCAGAAGGTTTGCAGATGACACCAAGCTGTGTGGCACAGTCGACTTGCTGGAGGGCAGGGATCCATCCAGAGGGACCTGGACAGGCTGGAGAGGTGGGCCCAAGCCAACCTCATGACATTCAACAAGGCCAAGTGTAAGGTCCTGCACCTGGGTGGG
>VWZI01023507.1:119162-139002 GCA_013396835.1 Psilopogon haemacephalus
ATGATCAGAGGGCTGGAGCAGCTCTGCTATGAGGACAGGCTACAAGAGCTGGGGCTCTGCAGCCTGGAGAAGAGAAGGCTTCCAGAAGACCTTATATTAGCCTTCCAGTATCTGAAGGGGGCCTGCAGGAGGGCTGGGGAGGAACAATTCACAAGGTCTTGTAATGACAGGACAAGAGGTAATGTGTTTAAGCTGGCAGAGGGGAGATTTAAACTGGATGTTAGGAGGAAGTTCTTCACAGTGAGGGTGGTGAGACACTGACACAGGTTGCCCAGGGAGGTTGTGTCTGCTCCCTTCCTGGAGGTGTTCAAGGCCAGGTTGGATGAGGCCTTGAGTGACCTGTTCTAGTGGGAGGTGTCCCTGCCTATGGCGGGGGGTTGGAACTGGATGAGCTTTGAGGTCCCTTCCAACCTAAACCATTTTATGATTCTGCTGCAGAGAGCAATGAGGTCTCCCCTCAGCCTCCTCTCTCACTAACCATTCCCAGTTCCCTCATCTGCTCCTTCCCAGCCCTGTTCTCCAGACCCTTCCCCAGCTTTGCTTCCCTTCTGTAGACATGCTCTCTCCACCCAGTCTCTTTGCCATACCAGGGCTGTATTCATCACCAGGAAGTTATTCTTCCTGTATCGAAGAGTTCTTGAGTGCTACAAACCCATTCAGCCTTCCTCCTCCACTCTTGAACTGTCAAAGCAATTACTATGAGTAGAATTTACAACAACCCAGGAGAGTGGCCTCAGAAGTTCTCACCCTGCTCTTGGCTCTTTGTTGACACCAACCAAAACCCTGTGGGTTCAGAACAGAGCTTTTTACCATAGGCTTTAGCTACAAGTAAATCAGTTTTCCTTCAGGAACACAGGAGAACATCAGCACCACTGACCTGGCTGCAGTAACCACAGTATCCAAACATGGCAGAGGTTGCAAGAGACCTCTGGTGATCATCCAACCCAACCTCCCTGCTAAAGCAGGGCATGCACAGCACCCTACCCAGGATCACAAGGGCCAGGTAGGTTTGGAATCTCTGCAGAGAAAGAGACTCCACAACCTCTCTGGGCAACTTGCTCCAGGGCTCACAGCAAAGAATATTTACATTGTGGTTAGATGGAACCTCCTGGATTTCACATTGTGCCACTGCCCCTTGTCCTGTCACTGGGCACCACTGAAAACAGCCTAGCCCCAGCCTCTTGCCCCCAACACTCCTTTATCTCTTGCTGAGTATTGCTCAGGTCCCCTCTAAGGCTGCTCTGCTCCAGGCTCAACAGCCCCAGGGCTTTCAGCCTTTCCTCCTCACAGAAATGTTCCAGGCCACTCCTCTGTAGCCTTCTCTGGGCTGTCTTCAGTAGTTTCTTGTCCCTCTTGCACTGGAGAGCACAGATCTAGACGCAGAACTCTAGGTGTAGCCTGTCTAGGGCAGAGTAAAGGTGGAGGAGAACCTTCCTTGACCTGCTGGGCCACACTCTTCTTATTGCACCCCACGTGACTGTTGACCTTGGCTATGAGGACACATTGCAGGCTCTGTGACCATCACAATCTTCTCTCTTTCCGCTGTTGGACACAAATGTGCCCAGCAACTGAGCATCTCTAAAGGATGGTTCAGAACATCTGTCTTTTGTGCCAGGAACTGAGGGTGCCTTCAGGTGGGTCCTGCTAGAGAACAGCAAGGTTTAATGGCTGTGTGGGCACCAACACCCCCTGCGTTTTCAGCAGGGGAGGTTAGAACAAGGCTTTCAATTCCCAGAACGATGAAAATGCTTCTGCTCCTATTATCAAGACAAACAGTACAGCCAAATCAGTTCTGAGAGACCAGAATTGGTCCTGAGAGATTGACAGAGTGAATTTTCCATCCAATTCAATTCATCTGCTCCTTTGGAGGTTTCTATTTTTGCCTCCTAAGCAGGTGGTCAGCAAAGCAGTATGTGGCAAGCTCTGTGATTGATGGCTTGGACTCTTCAATGAGAAGGCTGTTTGCAGGTGTGAGGGAATCTCGATGATGAGGGAGAAAGCAGAAGGAGCTCGGTGTCTGTAAAGAAGGGTCTGGTTTCAGGGGTCTGTTGGCACCCCTGTCCCTGCTTTAATTCCATCCCTTTCCAGCCAAGGCAATGGGGCACTGTCTGTGCAGTGCTGGTGGCTAGGAAGGTGGTACCCAGTTCCTCACCAGTGCAGGGTCCACACTACTCTGCCAATGACAGTGAGGGAGGCCATCCTGCCCCTCTGCTCTGCTCAGCCCCTCCTGCAGTACCAGGGCCAGCTAAGCACAGCACCTGTTGGAGTGGGGCCAGAGGAGGCCACACCAATGGGGAACAAAAGTGCCAAAGGAGATGAATGTGGAGTGAGTTGTGAGGTCATGGGGCTATAAAAGAGTCAGGGAGCTGAAGCATCTCTGCTTTGAGGACAGGTTGGGGGAGCTGGGGTTGCTCAGCCTGGGGAAGAGAAGGCTCCAGGGAGACCTTCTGGCAGCCTTTTAGCACTTAAAGGGGCTGACCAGAAAGCTGGGGACAGACCTGTGCCAGTTGTGACAGGATGAGGAGTGATGGTTCGAATTAAGAGGAGCATTCCGACTGGATAGAAGGGAGAAATTGCTTACACGGAGGTTGGTAAGAGCCTGGCACAGGATGCCCAGAGAGGTGGCAGATGCCCCATCCCTGGAACCATCCCAGTTCCGGTTGTTTGTTGCTCTGAGCAAGCCACTCCAGTTGCAGATGTCCTTGCTGGCTTGCAGCAGTGTTAGACAGATGAGCTTTGAAGGTCCCTTCCCACCCAATCCATTCAATGCCTCAATGAAATGGGGAAGCCAGGCTGAGCTGGAAGCGTGGCTGTAGCTGACTGAGCCTGAGTGCTGCTGTTGATGCCTTCTCTTCCCCATCTTACTATTGCCTGAGGCTTGGCTAGGCACTGACAAGCTGAAGCACCAAAGCTGGTGAGGGGCCTGGAGCACAGCCCTGTGAGGAGAGACTGAGGGAGCTGGGGGTGTGCAGCCTGCAGAAGAGGAGGCTCAGGACAGACCTAATTGCTCTCTACAACTACCTGAAGGGAGGCTGTAGCCAGGTGGGGTTGGTCTCTTCTGCCAGGCACCCAAAGATAGAAGAAAAGGACACAGCCTCAAGCTGCATCAGGGCAGGTTCAGGCTGGATGTGAGGAAGAAGTTCTTTCCAGAAAGAGTGACTGGCATTGGAATGGTCTGTCCATGGAGGTAGTGGAGTCCCCATCCCTGGAGGTGTTTAAGAGAAGGCTGGATGAGGCACTTGGTGCCATGGCTTAGTTAATTAGAAGGGTTAGGTGATAGGTCAGACTTGCTCTCGAAGGTCTTTTGCAACCTGGTTAATTCTGTGACTCTGTGAAGCTGAGTGTCACTCTGAGTCTGAGCAGGTCAAAAAGGGGAAGAGAAGAAACCAATTCTTTCTGCTCTGGGACATGATCATCCAGTCTCCTTCTCCCTGGAAATGCCCACTGCTGGTGTTCACTCCAAGCTGAAGGTTGCCCTGCTTTGGTTTGGCAGCTCTGGGGTCACCACCCAGCCTCTCACTGTGCCCTTGCTTACTGCTGGGGCTGCTATTGGGTTTTTCAGGCTTTCTAGTAAGTACAAAACCAGACACCTTAGGTCACTCTGCTGCTAAAGAGAGCCTAGCTCCTGCCAGTGGCTTTCAAAAGCCTTTTTCTGTTGATCTAAAATGATACCTGGAGGGTGGCATGCAGCAAGTAGTGCCTGCAGTTCTTAAGAGTTCTTGACACAGAGAGGGCTGCAGAAAGGCTGAGAGCTCTGGGGCTGTTGAGCCTGGAGCAGAGCAGCCTTAGAGGGGACCTGAGCAATACTCAGCAAGAGATAAAGGAGTGTTGGGGGCAAGAGGCTGGGGCTAGGCTGTTTTCAGTGGTGCCCAGTGACAGGACAAGGGGCAGTGGCACAATGTGAAATCCAGGAGGTTCCATCTGACCATGAAAGATCTCTCTGTTGTGAGGATGCTGGAGCCCAGGAGCAAGCTGCCCAGAGAGAGGTTGTGGAGTCTCCTTCTCTGCAGAGATTCCAACCCGACCTGGCCCTTGTGATCCTGGGTAGGATGCTGTGCATGCCCTGCTTTAGCAGGGAGGTTGGGTTGGATGATCACCAGAGGTCTCTTGCAACCTCTGCCATGCTGGGATACTGTAGTTACTGCAGCCAGGTCAGTGATGCTGATGTTCTCCTGTGTTCCTGAACGAAAACTGCTCGTAGCTAAAGTCTGTGGTAAGAAATTTTGCTCTGAAGCCATAGGTTTTTGGATGCTGAGATTCTGTGCTAACCACACTTGCTAATCCTACAAATCTTGGCCTGTAGCATGCCCTTAGCACCTGTTTTTAATGGACTTGGCAGTGTTGCACTCAATGATCTTGGAGGTCTTTTCAAAGCTTTTTGATCTTTGTTGCTTAGCTCTTTCTTTTGCCCTCTCAGAAATGAGCTTTTGATTGCTTCTTATTTATAAATGGCTTTTTTATTACAGCCATGATTGCTGAGAGTGATCATCCTTTTTGCTTCACTAATTCCTTGCAAATTACACTAGGGAATGCCTGATACCTTGCACTGGGATGAAAAATGGCTGTGGTTTGCTGGCTGGGAGAGAAGCAGGTTTGGAAATGTCTTTGCTCTTAGCTGTGTTGTGAGCTGGGAGTTCTCTGGCAGTGATTTGCCAGGGTACTGGCTTGGCTCCAGCTGGAAGGAGAGCACAGAGTCTGTCCTTCAGACCCACCACATCTCAGAGATGGGCTTTTGTTGTAAATGTGGGAGATGGAGTCATGCTAATGCCTTTAGATGGCTGCAGGAGTGCAGGTGTTCCTTCAGGTACTTGCCATGGACTGCTCATCTAAGGGATGTTCCTGCAAAGCTGCTTCTCAGAAAGTAAATCTGAATGAGCCTCTGGACATGCCTCTCTTGGTTTCCCTTGTTATAGATATCTTCATCCCCAGTGGAAGAACTTGCTTTAAACAGGGAATCCTAGCATGGTAGGGCTTGGAAGGGACCTCTGGAGATCACTGAGTCCAGTTCTGGGCCACTCAGTTCAAGGACAGGGAAATACTTGAAAGAGTGCAGAAAGATGATGAAAGGAGATCATCTAGTGTAGCTGCCATGGATCTTCATTCATCACAACATCATTTCACCTTGATCAACTGAGTCACACTGCCTGAATAGAGGAGCTGCTTCTGCAAAGGAGTTCCACACCACTGTGTAGCCATTAGAATCACAGAATGGTCTGGGTTGGAAGGGACCTTCAAAGCTCATCCAGTCCAACTCCCCTACAGTCAGCAGGGATATCCTCCACTAGAGCAGGTTGCCCAGAGCCCTGTCCAGCCTCACCTGGAATATCTCCAGCAATGAGGACCCAACTCCCTCCCTGAACAACCTGTTCCAGTGTTCTACCATCCTCCTGATGCAGAACTTGTTGCTCACATCCAATCTCAATCTGCTCTAGTTTAAAGCCATTGCCCTTGTCCTGTCCCTGCAGCCTTTGCAAACAGTCTCTCTGCAGCCTTCTTGTAGTCACCTTTAGGTACTGGAAGGCTGCTATTAGGATCACAATGGCCAGACAGGTTTGGATTTCTCCAGAGAAGGAGACTCCTTAATCTCTCTGGGCAGCCTGCTCTAGGGTTCTAGCACCCTCACACTAAAGAAATTTCTCCTTAATGTCTTCCTTAATTTCAAGTGACTGTTCCCATTTGAATAAACCTTATCACTGGGTCAGAAGTGACTTGGCCCTCTTGTTTTAGCTTTAAAGCTATTTAGGGGAGACATTAGTTGAGCAGATTGTTGCATGGAGCAATATTGAGCAGTTCTTCATGTGACTTCTATGGTATTTGGGGCAGGAAGGCAAGTTTTAATCATGGTTTCATGACACAGCAGAAGCTAAATCCTTGTGTCATCTGCCTCCACTCCCTAGCCCCGTGCATGTTGGCAGGTTGTTACTCAGGAAAGTTTCTTATGGCCATAGGCTGTGTTCTGGGTTGCCAAGCTTGGCCTTTCCCTTTCCTGTTGTCTGCACCACTTAGGTCTGAAATTGAATGCCCCAAACTTACCCAAGTTTTTCTTTATGGAGCAAAGATCCATCCTGAGACAAGCAAGCATGGATGTAGCAAGAAATTATTTGGGCAGAGGTAAGATTACTTACCCACGGTGTGAGTCAGGAGGAAGAAGACACAATGAGAAGTCATAGAATCATAGAATGTTAGAGGTTGGAAGTGACCTCTAGAGATCATGGAGTTTGGTTTTGGGCCCCTCAGTTCAAGAAGGAGAGAGAACTGTTTGGAAGAGTGCCCAAAGATGTCTAAGGGAGCAACTGTGCATCAGGTTGTAAAGCAGTGTAGCGATGCAGCCACTGGTGAAGTTCTACTGAGTCTGTAGCAAATTATGTGTGAGCCAGCAGTGCCCAGATGGGCAAGAAAGCCAATGGCATCCTAGCTTGGTCAGGAACAAAGTTTTCCCAGTAGAGAAGGAAGAAAGAGTTGTGTTGTCACTAGGCTGCTGGTGCAAGCTGCACAACACGCTGCAAACACATGGCCACCGTGAAAGAGCTTCGAACAGACCTCCAGTCCGGGTGAAGGCAGACAATGGCTTCTAAATCACCCCCTTAAATACCCTATTTTGAAAGTGAAACTGGCTAACAGGCACTAGCATCCATTGTTTTGGCCAATGAATTCTAAGTCCTGTACCTAGGTGTCCACCCCGGCACTTGAGGGGCAGCACAGGACACCTAACCCTCAGGGCTCTGCTGGGGCCAACCCTTTCATTGTTCTGCTCATATCTATCAACTCCTGGACCTGTAATGGGAGTTTGGAGAGCAGGGGTTTGAACTGTGGCAGGATTTATGCCCTACCAGGACAACCTGGCACCATTGATCACCACTCTATGAAGTCTACCTTGTAACAAGGTCCTAATCCACCTCACTGACTGAGCTTCCATTCCACACTTCCTGACCTTCTCACTAGGATGCCATGGGAGATGGTGTCAATGCCTTCATAAGGTCAAGGTAGACTACATCTACTGGTCTCCCTGAATGCTGTCCTCGTAGAATGCTATCAGGTTAGTCAAGCCTGAGTTACCCTCGGGTAAATCCACGCTGACTACTCCTGATAACCTTCTCCTCTTCCCAGTACCTTGAGATGCCCTCCAGAAGGAGTTGCTCCATCATTTTTCCAGGGATGGAGGTGAGACTGACTGGTCTATAGTTCCCTGGAACCTCTTCCTTGCCCTTTTTGAAGACTGGAGTGATACTGGCTCTCCTTTAGGCCTCAGGCACCTCTCCTGTCTGCCATGATTTGGCAAAAATGATGGACAGTGGCAGAGTGACAACATCAGGCAGTTCTCTCAGCACCCTTGGGTGCATCTCATCAGGGCCCATGGCCTTGGGAATGTTCAATTTGTGTAGTTGATCTCTAACCCAGTCTACACTGACCAGTGGGGAGCATTCCCTCCTCAAGGCTTCCTCTCTTTCATCCAGGCTCTGAAGTACATAGAAGAGTTCAGCCTTAGGTGTAAAGACTGAAGCAAAGAAGGCATTCAGCAACTCTGTCTTCTCTGCATCCTCAGTTCTCAGGGCTGCCTCCTCATTCAGCACTGGCCCCACACCTTCTCTGTTCTTCCTTTTTCTACTGATAGATTTGAAGAAGCCTTCTTGTGCTCTTTTACTTTCTTTTCCAGCTTCCAAGAGGGCTTTGGCCTTCCTTGTTGCCTTCCTATATGCACTGACATCTTCTCTCCATTTCTCCCAAGTGACAAATCCTTTCTTCCATGAATTGTAAGTTTCTTTCTTCTCTGAGATTTCCTTCATGAGTTCCTTGCTCATCCACGCCGGTCTCCTAGCATGTCTACCTGATTTTTAAAAATTATTCACCCTGTCTCCAAGTACAGCATACAACCAGAGAGGTTATGGAGTCTCCTTCTATGGAGACTTTCAAGACCCACCTAGATGTATTCCTGTGTGATCCTGCTTTGGCAGGGGAGTTGGACTCAGTGATCTCCACAGGTCCCTTCCAACCCCCTACCATGATTCTAGCCAACCATGGCTTGTAAAATTGATGTTGTGTCTTGGTGATGGTTTCTTTGCCCCCTCTCTGAAGGGATGGTTTAATGGCCATGGTGGTGTTGTGTGAAGGGTTAAGCCCCCCTGGCGCCCCCTGTCTTTTCCCAAGGAATGGTTTCACCCTTTTCCCAGGTTGCATGGTTAGACACTCCCACTTCCTGCTAGGATTTTGGGACTATAAGAGGGGGAACCCAGTCCCCCGCGGGACTCTCTCTTCTCCCTTCTCCGCTTCCCCTCATGCCGGCAGGTCGAGCACCTGCTCGCGCTCTGTGCTGCTGCAGCACGTGTCTCCCTGCCGCCCTGTGTTCCAGCACCGTTATCGTCCACTGAGACTGGGACTGAGACTTTTTCGCTATAGGACTCCTGCATCCTGCTTTCCAAAGCCAATCGAACTTCAGCTGCCTGCCGCGGTTGTATATTTTTTTTTCCTTCTCCTCTTTTCTCCCTGGTCTCTGTACCCTTTTCCCTTATTCCCCATATCCCAAAGCTTGTTTCCCTTTCTCCCACCTTTTGTGAAAAAACCCTTTCCCCTTACTTGTTGTTACAGTTTATCCTTTTTACTTCCAAATCGTTTTGAGTCTTTATTGGGCTTTTGGGCTCAGGGTGGGGGCAGCTAGCCTCAACCCAATACATGTTGGGTTGATAATTAGACACAATGACCTTAAAAGTCTTTCCAACCTTTATGATGAAGATGTGAAACTTAAGGGGCTGTGAATGGTGTGCACCTGTTGCTAAAGCTAGCCTTGTGGTTCAGAGCATTGCCACTAGAATAATTCCACATTAGAACTGTCATTAATTCCATCTCCTTTTAATGGATTAGCCTAGAGGCTGTGAGAACCAAGGGAATAGAAACATTGGAAGCTACTTCTCACACCTTTGTGAAATAATAAAACACCGGGAATGGGAAGTGGAACGTGAGCTTAAAAGAACAAATTGCCTCTGGAAAGAAGAAAAAATTTATTTACGTATCAAAACTAATTATTGTAAGTTCCACCTCAGTAGCACTTGAGGATTTCATTATGAGATCTAATTGGACTTGGTTGTGCTGTAAAAGTTTTTAATCTTTTAATTGGTAGCAGAGATTGAAGGAAAAAAAAATAAAAGCAAAAGAATGAGAGAACAAACTTGGTATTCCTTCCCCAAGCTCATCTTCTGCCCTCGTTTGCATTTCCATGGTTCTCTGGAGCAACTTGTGTCAGCATGCCCAAAGAGAAGCTGCCCCTGGTCCTTCAGCTCAGTGCTTCAGAAATTCATTGGAGTCAGTCAGCCAGTCAGATCTTAAATACCAGAGGATGCTACTTGGAGTGAGCTCTGTGTGTCCTGCCTCTCCTCACACCCTTCTGGCAGGGACAGGAACTATTGTGCCACTTTGCTGCAGTACCCATGCTGGAGCTGCAGGCCTGCTTTGCCAGAGGTGAGCAACTCCTTGGATGGGCTCAGCTCAATTCAGTTCATGGGTCTGGATCCTTTTACACATCAAGGTCAGGTTGTTTGGGGCTTGGAGAAATCTGATCTGGCAGAAGTCCCTGCTATACTGCAGGGCAGTCTGACTTGTTGACCTTGAAAGGTCCCCTCCAACCCAAACTATGCTGTGATTGACTCAGCTTACCAGAATGAACAGTTTTGATTGCTGCTACCTTAAAAATACAGTCAGTGAATCACAGAATTGGAAGCTTGGAAGAGACCTTAAAGATCATCTAGTTCCAAGCCCCCTGCCATGGGCAGGGACACCTTCCATAGACCAGGTTGCTTATGGCCTCATCCAGCCTGGCCTCGAACACGTCCAGGGACAGGACATCCACAGCTTCCCTGAGCAACCTGTTCCAGTGTCTCACCACCCTCACTGGAAAGAATTTCTTCCTAATCTCCAGTCTCAGTCTGCCCTCCTCAGGGCTCAAAGCTATTCCCTCTCAACACTCTCAGCCCTTGTCAAAAGTCCCTCTCCAGCTTCTTGTAGCCCACTTCAGGTACTGGAAGGCCACTCTAGTATCTATCTGGAGCCTTCTCTTCAACAGGCTGAACAACCCCAACTGCCTCAGCCTGTCCCTACAGGGGAGATTGTCCAGCCCTCTGATCATATTTGAGGTCTCCTTTAGACCCACTCCAACAGTTCAGCCTGAAACAGCTCCTTTAGAGCCCATGGATGCTGGGAATGAGTGACTGAATTCTGTCATAGAATCATAGAATGGTTTAGGCTGGAAGGGACCTCTAGAGGTCGTCCAGTCCAGTCCCCCTGCAGGGACATCCCCACTAGGCCAGGTCACCCAGGGCCCCGTCAAGCCTTGCCTTGAATATCTCCAGGGAAGGGGCCTCAACCACCTCCCTGGGCAGCCTGTTCCAGTGATCCGCCACCCTCATAGTAAAAAACTTGTTCCTAACATCCAGTCTAAATCTACTCTTCTCAGGCTTGAATCCATTGCCCCTTGTCCCATCACTGCAGGCCTATGTAAACAGCTTCTCTGCATCCTTCCAGTAGGCTCCCTTCAGGTACTGGCAGGCTGATATTAGGTCTCCCTGGAGCCTCCTTCTCTCCAGGCTGAACATCCCCAGCTCCCTTCATCTGTCCTTGTAGCAGAGCTGCTCCAAACCTCTGATCATTTTTGTGGTCTCCTCTGTACCTGCTCCATCAGGTCCATGTCCATCCTATATTGAGGGCTCCAGAACTGGATGCAGTACTCCAGGTGAGGTCTCACCAGAGCAGAGTAAAGTGGTAGAATCACCTCTCTGGATCTGCTGGCCACACTTCTTTTGATGCAGCCCAGGATATGATTTGCCTTCTGAGCTGCAAGATCACACTGTCCGCTCATGTCCAGCTTCCCATTCACCCCCAAGTCCCTTTCCACAGGGCTGCTCTCTAACATCTTATCCCCCAGCCTGTACTGACAGTGAGGACTGTTCCGGCCCAGGTGCAGAACCCTGCACTTGCTCTTGTTGAACTTCATGAGGTTCACCTGGGCCCACCTCTCGAACCTGTCCAGGTCCCTCTGGATGACCTCCTGTCCCACTGGTGTGTCGACACCACCACACAGTTTGGTGTCATCTGCACACTTACTCATGGTGCCCTCGATCCCACTCTCTATGTCACTGATAATAATATTAAATAGCACAGATCCCAGCATGGACCCCTGAAGGACACCACGTGTTGTCACTGCTCTTCATCTGGACTTCAAGCCACTGAGCACCACCTTCTGGATGCAACCGTCCAGCCAATTCCTTATCCACTGAGCAGTCCACCCATCAAATCCACATCTCTCCAATCTGGTGAATAGGATGTTGTGGAGGACTGTGTCAAAGGCCTTGCACAAGTTCAGATAGATCACATCCATAGGGTGTCCCTTATCTAATGACTTAACCACTTTATCACAGAAAGCCACTAGGTTAGTCAGGCAGGGCCTTCCCCTAGTAAAGCCATGATCACCTACCTCTATGTGCCTCAGCATGGCATCCAGGAGGATCTGTTCCATGATCTTCCCGGGCACAGAGGTGAGGCTGGCAGGATGGTAGTTTCCAGGGTCCTCTTTTCTACCCATTTTAAAGATGGATATAATGTTTCCTTTCTTCCCGTCCCCAGGATCTTCACCTGACTGCAAGGAATTAACAAAAAAATATGGAGAGTGGTTTGGCAACTGTGTCAGTGAGTTCCTTCAGGACTCTGGGATGTATTTCATCAGGTCCCATGGACTCATGGATTGTCAGATGTCACCTCTGTGCCTGGCAAGATCATGGAGCAGATTCTCCATTTGCTCAGGCAAATGGAAAACAAAGCAGAGGTCATTGGTGGTAGTCAGCAATGGCTTCACCAAGGGCAAATCATGCCTGACAAATTTGGTGGCTTTTTATGATGAAGTCACAGCAACAGTGGACAAGGGAAGGGCAACTGATGCCATCTACCTGGACCTGAGTAAGGCTTTTGACTCCGTCCCACATGACATCCTGGTCACCCAACTGGAAAAGCATAGACTTGATGGGTGGAGCACTGCTGGATAAGGAACTGGCTGGATGGTCACATGCAGAAAGTGGTTGTCAATGGCACAATGTCCACCTGGAGACCAGTGACAAGTGGTGTTCCTCAGGGGTCAGTGCTGGGACCAGTCCTGGTTAACATCTTTGTCAGCGACAGAGGAATGGAGTGCACCCTCAGCAGGTTTGCAGATGACACCAAGCTGTGTGGCACAGTCGACTTGCTGGAGGGCAGGGATCCATCCAGAGGGACCTGGACAGGCTGGAGAGGTGGGCCCAAGCCAACCTCATGACATTCAACAAGGCCAAGTGTAAGGTCCTGCACCTGGGTGGGTACAATCCCAAGCACAACTCCAGGCTGGGTGGCAAATGGCTGAGAGCAACACTGAGGAAAAGGACCTGGGGGTCTGAAGTGATGAAAAGCTGAACATGAGCCAACAGTGTGTGTGCAGCCCAGACAGCAACTGTGTGCTGGGCTGCAGCAAGAGCAGCAGCATGGCCAGCAGGGCAAGGGAGGGGATTCTGCCCCTTTGCTCTGCTCTCTTTGGACCCCATCTGGAGTACTGTGTGCAGTTCTGGAGCCCCCAACACAAGAAGGACATGGAACTGCTGGAAAGAGTCCAGAGGAGGCCATGAAGATGCTCAGAGGGCTGGAGCAGCTCTGCTATGAGGACAGGCTACAAGAGCTGGGGCTCTGCAGCCTGGATAAGAGAAGGCTTCCAGAAGACCTTATATTAGCCTTCCAGTATCTGAAGGGGACCTACAGGAAGGCTGGGAGGGACTATTCACAAGGTCTTGTTATAAAAAGATGAGGGGTAATGGGGTTAAACTGGCAGAGGGGAGATTTATTTCACAGTGAGGGTGGTGAGACAATGAAACAGGTTGCCCATGGAGGTTGTGGCTGCTCCCTCCCTGGAGGTGTTCAAGGCCAGGCTGGTTGAGGCATTGAGTGACCTGTTCTAGTGGGAGGTGTCCCAGCCTATGGCAAGGGGTTGGAATTGGATGAGATTTGAGGTCTCTTCCAACCTAAACCATTCTATGATACTTCAGTATCCTTCTATTCTAAATACCCCAATGGCACTATCATTTTCTTTCCATGATGGGCCTGGAATGTGTCCTAACAAAAAAACCAAATAAAAAACCAAAACCAAAAACCCACCCTGCTCCCCATGATACTTGGACATAAAATGAACATTAAGGAGGAAATCTTTCAGGAAGCTGCTCCATTTCTTTTTCTCCAGCTCCTTCTGACTTCTCACCCTCTCCTTCAAATGGCCCAAGGGTTTCAATTGTAGATCCTTCCTTTCTTTTCCAGATATTAATTAAAGAGCTCAATCTTCAATGCATTTATTATAATAAAATAACCAGGCAGTCTAAAGCAATCTAATTTTCCCTTCTCCACAGAGGCCAACAAAATGCCCACTTTGGGGCTGTGGTTATAATGAAAGAGCTGAAGAGTTATTTAGAGGCAGGCTGCAGATTCACGTGTTGGAGTGGGGCACAGCTGATTATTCCACTCCCATCACTGCACCAAGAGTGCTTATTTTTGTGGTGGCTTCCAGGGGGACAGAAAGCAGGCACAGCATGCTTTAAAGCAGCACTTGGAAGAGCAGCCACCCTCTCACAGGAACATGTGCAGCCTTGTCTCTGAATTATTAGCTTCTGCCAGCTAAATAGCTGCAGAACAGGTTGTGGCCTGTGATACAGATGGGCTACACAGCAGCAGGTTTCATGGAGTTCCAGAATTCCACAATGGTGGGGGTCAGAAGAGACCTCTGGAGGTTATCTAAGTCCCCCTGCTTGCTCAGCCTCACAATGGTCAGGTGGGTTTGGAATCTTTCCAGACAAAGACTCCAAAACCTGCTCCAGGACTCCAGCACCCTCACAACAAAGAAGTTTCTCCTCGTGTTAAGATGGAACCTCCTGGGTTCCAATTTGTGCCTGTTGCCCCTTGTCCTGTCACTGGCCACATCCCCTTGCGCCCCACCCCTTAGTTCGTTCTGAGCATTGCTCAGATCCCCTCTCAGGCAGCTCTTCTCTAGGCTCTCAGCCCCAGGGCTCTCAGCCTTTGCTCCTCACAGAGCTGCTCCAGGCTCCTGAGTACCTTTGTAGCCTACACTGGACTCTCACAAGAAGTTGTCTCTCTTGAACTAAGAATCCGAGAACTGAACACAATACCACAAATGTGTCCTTGCTAGGGCAGAGTAGAGGGGGAGGAGAACCTGTCTTGTCCTGCTGGTCACACTTCTCAAAAGGCATCCAAGAAGAACTTCTTACCATACTAAACTCTATACACACCTAAAGGTTTTGAAGATCCTTTTAAAAGGAGCAGTGAAGTAAAATTTCTGGACATCATCTTTTCTTCAGGGTATTTTTTTCTACATCTTATGATCTCTTCCATGTTAATAATAATCAAGATTCTCTGATCATCTGACACGAAGGAGGCCATCTGACATTTCTCAGATGCAGTTTGTACCTTGCTAGATACTACATAACCCAGCACACCAAATTGTAAGTAAGCAGACTTGGGTAGCTTCTGGGCTTGTAGCCACTTGTTTGTTTGTGGTGCTAATTCTAGATTGACAGATTCATAGAATGGTTTAGGTTGGATGGCACCTGAAAGATCATCCAGTTCCAACCCCCCTGCCATAGGCAGGTACACCACCCACAGTCCTGCTTGGCCTTGAACACCTCTAGGGAGTGAGCATCCACAGCCTCCCTGGGCAACCTGTGCCAGTTTCTCACCAGACTGTAGATTAAGATTTATTCTTAATCTGCAGTCTCAATCTCCCCTCTTCCAGCTTCAACTCATTCCCTCTCATCCTGTCACTGCAAGCCATTTTAAAAGTGTTGTGTGTCATCCCCCACCCCTCTCNGCCTGCTCTACGGTCTCCTCTGAGCCTTCTCTTCTCCAGGCTGAACAGCCCCAACTCTCTCAGCCTGTCCCCACAGGGGAGGTCCTCCAGCCTCTGATCATCAGCTCCAGCAGCACAGCGTCCTTGTGCTGTAGGCAACAGAACTGGAGGAAGTGCTGCAGTGGGATCTCAGCAGAGCAGAGGGGCAGAGTCCCCTCCCTGTGCTGCTGCTCTCCCTGCTCTGCATGCAGTCAGCACACAGCTGGCTCTGGGCTGCCAGCGACCAGTGCTGGCTCCTGGGCAGTTTGTCACCAATTGATACCCCCCAAGGCCTTCTCCTCCAGACTCTTATCCAGCCCCTCCTCACCCAGCCTGGATTTGTGCTTGGGATTCTCTCACAAAGCAGCTCTTCACGGCATGAAAGTTCTCCGTCATTTATAATCCTCTGCCTGGAACATCCTAATCCGCTGCTTGCACAGGGGGCTTTGTATTTTGAAGCATTAAATCACTGTAAGAGGACACTTCACAGACCAGCAGCCCAAGAATGGCTTTGGAAGGTCTGGTGTATCAAAAAGATGTGGTGGGGACTGATCTCCCCTTCTGTTTTGGTAATCATTTTACATCTGTGCAAAGTGCCTTTCCATCCTGATGCCGCTGAGTTGTGCCACCCTTTATGGGCTGGTTTCAATAACAACACAAGCAGCACAACAAGAGCAAAACAAAGCACTGTGATGTGGAGACAGCAATAATAGGGGAGGGGGGAAGATTAGCATTGTGGCTTTCATGTCAGCAACCCAAATATCACTGACAGCCTCCATGGGAATCACAGCAAAATAGGGATAGAGGCTTGGCAGGCATTGCCTAGGTCATTGAGTCCAGTCCTCAATGTCATCTAATCCCTTTCATAAAGCCTTTGCCTGGCCAACGAAGTGCAGGGAGCACAGGGGAGAAGAACACTGCAGCTGTTCAGCAAAGCACAGAACAACCCACAGCCTGTTTACAATTAAAAATGCAATTGAAATCAGAGAAGGATAACAAAAAAAATTGGGCTTTTTCATCCTCAACTCCAAACTTTTCATTGGATCATGGAATGGTTTGAGTTGGAATGGGTGTTAAAGATCATCTAGCTGCAAACCCCTGCCCTGGGCAGGGACATTTCCAGTAGCCCAGGCTGCTCAAGGCCTCATCCGACCTGGCCTTGAACACCTTCAGGGAGGATGCATCCACAGTCTCCCTGGGCAACCTGTGCCAGTGTCTCCCCACCCCACCCTCATTGGAAAGAATTTCTTCATAATTTCCAGTCTCAATCTCCCCTTTTCCAGCTCAAAGCCACTGCCCTGTCTAACCTGGACACCTTGGACACCTCCAGGGAGTGGAAGACTCTCATACTATCCACCTGGGAAAGGGTTACACATGCATGTCACAGGCAGGATTTTTTTTCCCTCTTCTATGTGAAAAGGGACTATGAGAACAGAGATTTGTGCCAGGGGAGGTTTAGGTTGAAGGTTAGGAAAAATTTCTGAGTGGTCAGGCATTGGCATAGGCTGCCCAGGGAGGTGGTGCAGTCCCCATCCCTGGAGGTGTTTAGCAAACCTGTGGCCGTGACACTGTGGGACATGGTTTACTGGCCATGGTGGTGGCCAGTTGAAGGTTGGACTCAAAGAACTTAGCAGTCTTTTCCAACCAAAACAATTCTGATTCCATGGTTCTAGGGCAAAGAAGAGGGTGAGGAGAAGCTGGTTCTGAATTTGTCAAGCAAGGGACTGTTACAACAACCCAAATATTTGACTGTGAAGGGTTCAAAGTTTCTGCTGTTTGCCCAAGCACCACGATTCATAGAATGGTTTGGATTGGAAAGATCATCTGGTTCCAACATGGTTGCCATTAGCAGGGACACCTGGAGATATTCAAGGTCAGGCTGGACAAGGCTCTGAACAAGCTGATCTAGTGGAGGATGCTTCTGCTGACTTCAGGGGTGTTGGACTGGATGAGCCTTAGAGGTCCCTTCCAACCCAGACCATTCTATGAATTTATGAACCCTGCACTAGACCAGTTTGAGCAAGGCTTTATCCATGATCTCATCCAATTTCAGCAATCCTCTTCTGGTTCTCTGATCTTTCTGTTTCTCTGGTGCCACTTCTTAGCAGGAACTCATGTTTGCCCCAGCTCAGTGCATTGCAGATGGCACTTCTGTGCTGGAGGTCAGCAGTGGCATTGTGAAGTTAGTATCAGCAGATGTGACAAGGCTGACAATGTTCAGAGCTTGTTGAGGGCTTTGTACACACATCATGGCTGGGAATCTGGAAAAGGAAATGTTGCATGTCTGTTGTGGTCCTCCTGCAGAAGGTGATGAGGCTGTTGTTAGAAATGGGTGCCATTGCCTGGAGCTGCAGTACCTGGATGAGCACAGTGGCAGTAACTGAAAGGAGTGCAGATGGCCTGGGAGCAGTCCTGACTCTGCCAGTGCCATGGCCTCTCCAAGTCACAGTCAACAGAAGTGCTGGTTTGTTCTGATGTCCACAGCAGATATCTGTGGTGTTGGCATTCTCCCCCTGGTTCCAGAGAGGCTGCTCATCCTTTACGTGTGAGTGAATCTTTCACTCAATACCATGTGTGTCAGAAAGACTTTGTTCCATCATCACTGGCAAGAACATCAAGACTTGAAGAGGACACTAAAAGCAAATCACCCCCTGCATTCCCAAAGGGAAGAGAAAGGGAAGAAGGGAGAAAGACTGGTGAAGAAACTGAACCATCTGGGATGGAGAGAACAATCCAATGAGACAGAGAGGCACAAACCAGTATGGAACCCAACCTCTGATGGCAATCATGTCACCATTGGCACCACCGCTGCTGGGGACAGGCACTGGGGAAGTCTCAGACTGGACTCAGCAGCAAAGAGGAACCAGACTGAGGACCTGGATTCTGCGACTGGATGCAGGAACACACGGATCAGGATCAAAGGCAGAAGGGACAGAGTCTTGCTGGGACACCAGCCAGTGAAGAAGAAACCTGACCCTGATGATCCCTCAGCTCTCTCCTGAAGGTGCCATCCATGGATGCAATCCCTCGGTGGGCAGTGAGGGTCACCTGTCCTCTCTGCTCCTCCCCACAGCTGCCACCTCTGCCTTCCTGCAGCCCAAGGTGTGGCACATGCTATGGCAGAGCCCTTGATGTGCAGAGCAGGGAGTCTAAGGTAGAGCCTTTGTGCAGCTCAGCCCTTGGCAGGAACTCTCCCATCAGCTTCTCCCTGCTAGAGGCGGCCCCTGGCTGTGCAAAGTGCCCTGAGCTTCAGAAAGTGCCTCAGTGAGCAGAGCCTGAGCTGAGAAATGGCAGCACTGGTCTAGCTCAAAGCAGGGCAGTAGGATTAATTATCTCGGTTATGCTCATGTTTTATTAAAAACAATTTTTGGAAACTGTAGCTTCCTTTTTAAAATGATTGTGTGGAATTGAAAGGGTTCTTCAGCAGGTTCTCATGAAGCAAGCCCAGTCATTCCTGTTGTGACAAAGGGGCTAGTATGACAGGACAGAAAACCCCACAGTGAATCGCTGCTGTCTGATCATATGCAGACAACCATCAACTAGATGGCTTTTGAATGTGCCTTCCAGCTTAGACCATTTTGTGATACAGAAAGCCTCTCCCCAGTGCCGATAAGGAGGTACTTCAGCATTGCAAGCCCACTACCACTTCAGCTTCTTCTCCCTGGATGTCCAAGACCTGAGAGTCTTCTCTAGAGCAGCTGGTATCTAATTGCCCTTCAGGGGTTGTTTCATCTAAACTGCTGCAATTTCCATATCCTCCCTCTTCCACCTCCCCTTGCCAATCTCTTTACAACATCCCACTCGTTCTCTATCTTTTCAAAAGGAGGATGGAGCACTGATTACTTTTTGTCCTAACCAGCACTACACACAGGTAGAGCTTCTCAACCGAAGCAGAATAAGCTGAATATAAACGAGTCTCCTGCTTCCTGCTCCCCCTTCCACTGATGTTCTTTGAGCTGAACAATTTGTAGCTGCTACATCCATTTTGTTAAGTCTTCTGATGGAACATACAGTATTTCACAACTTCTAACTTTTTAGATGTTCCCTCTCTGATAGTGCTGTTTGAATGTTCCACACAGAGAATAAAACCAAACTGACCCCAGGAAGAGCTGGGTTTTCTATCTTTAGACACCCTTGCCCGTGTGGAAAGGCACACAGCATTCTGGCTTCCCAAATAATAGTGCCAACTAACTGTGTTTAGCATGCAAAAGGCACAAATGCTTTGTCAGGGCTATGGTGGCTTCCAAACTATAGAACAGAGTGAGCATCACTAAGGGCTTCATAAATCGCTCAGGATACTCAGAAGTTCCTGCACACCATAGTAGGTGTGTAAGAAAAGTGCAATCCCACCGCTGTTACAGCAACAAAGGCAGCGACCAGACTGCGGGCGGGGAGGAGGGGGAAGCTCAACTTTATTTTCCTAGTCTCATTTTCTGTCTGATTTGGAGATGCCACTTAGAGCAGCCTCGGTGTAAAGTTTTCTTCCAGGCAGCAGCTGCTCCACGGCTCTCAGTACAGCTGGGACTCATTTCCCAAAGGCTGGGGATCGCCCTGTCTGCGTGAGCAGGTATCACTCGGTCAGGCACCGTCTTCCCCGTGCGGAGCGGGAAGCTGGAAGCTCTGGCGGGAGCGTCCGGCGCCATCTGCGGGGCCAGAGCGCCGCCTGCTGCTGCGGGGCCTGCGGAGCCCTTATTGCCGATCCTGGGGACTGCGGGGCTTGAGTGCGAGGCCTGCGTTGCGGAACTGGGGCTGCAGGGCCTGAACTGCAAGGCCTGGGGGACGTGGCCGGTACGGCTTGAGCTGCGGGGGAGGTCTGCGCTGCGAGGCCTGGGCTGTGGGGCCTGCATTGCAGTGCGCACCCTGCAGGGCCTGGCCCACCGGGCTCGGGGCTAAGGCCTGGGTCATGGGGCTGGAACTGTGGCGTCTGGGCTGCAGGGCCTGAGCTGTGGC
>VWZI01023509.1:0-17682 GCA_013396835.1 Psilopogon haemacephalus
TCTAATTTCTCACTCAAATTGTCCAATTAGTTCAAACCAGCACACTACAGTAACCTGCATTCACAAAGATCTGCATTTAGTGGTGGTTAAAGCCAAAGACATATTTGTTCCACATAGCAATGTTGTTCTTGAAGTAGAGCACAACAGCAGGAAAGGGCCAGTGGATACAAACGTAAATTAGGTGTGTTAGTTCTTCCTTTGCCAGCAGCGTGCAGGCTCTCAAGCTGCTCCAAGCATGGCAGAAGACAGTCAGTCAAAGTGTTAGCAGTCAGCCAGCTGAAAACCCAGTTCTCTAAATCTGCCTCCACAGCAGTATCCTCTGGTGATGGTCCCATCCTGCTCAGAGTGCCACTGACTTCAGCAGGATGGGGCAGGACTGATGCTCTCTAACATGCAGCAACTCCTGCATCATCATGCTGCTATAAATACCCAGGAGCTCTTCTCTGGCTGTGGCAGAGCTGTTACTGATTCCAAGCCATGGAAGAAGAAAACAGTGAAAAGCAAAGAGAAGGTATATAGAGGAAATAAAATAATGAATGGATGTGCACTGTAATCAAAAGTTTCTCTCTAGTTCTGATACCCTTTATGATGATGCTGTTAGAGAGAGGTGGTTTTTTTTAAGTCTGTGGCTGATTGCAAGCAAAAATAACTACTGATCAATAGAAACCTCCTCTGGGAATGGAACGTTGCCTGGAAATGATCTTAGCACAACTATCTGGCTTATTGCCTTGTAAGTTTATGCAGCTACTTCTGTCTGTTTCAATTCTTGTTACTGAAGAAAACTCACTATTGGCCTGTGCCTACATTTGTAGCTTGGTAGTTTCAGGGAACATAAGGGTGCCAAAGACAAAGGGTCCCTCTGCTCTGACTGTTCCTCAATGATGTGATTTTAGTTTTGTCTACTAAGACTGCAAAGTGTTTAGGGCAATGGCAGTGCATGATGGGCAGAGGACAAGTGGGAGGTGGTAGCCCAGGCACCTTTTGAAGCTCCAATTCCCCTGTATTCTCCCATGCCCCAACTGCTGAGGCCACACCTTGAGCGCTGCATTCAATTCGGGGGTGCTCACTACAAGACAGATGTTGAGGTGATGGAGCAGGTCCAGAGAAGGGCAACAAAGCTGATGAAGGGTCTGGAGAATAGGTCTTGTGAGGAGTGGCCGAGGCAACTGAGGTAGTTTCATCTGGAGGAAAGGAGGCTCAGGGAGGACCTCATTGCTCTCTATACCTACCTGAAAGGAGGTTGTAGCAAGGTAGGGCTTGGTCTTTCCTCCCTAGTGACAAGAAGTTGTACCAGGGAAGGTTTATATCGGATATTAGAAGAAATATCTTCACTGGAAGGGTTCTCCAACACTGAAAGAGGCCCCCCAGGGAGATGATTGAATCCCCAAGCCTGGAGGCGCTAAACAGATGCAGAGATGTGGTGCTGAGGGACATGGTTTAGCACCAGACTTGGTAGAGCTAGATAATGTTCTTAAGTCAAAAGACTGAAGTGATTCTATGTGGAGGAAATGTTAGGGTCTAAAATGGGTACATGAAAAGGTTAGAACCAAACACCTGTGTTGTGGCATCAGTCTGCATGGTTAAAACAGACTCCAGAGTGGGCTAGCATATGAGGTGATGGTAGCTGGTACCTTATCCTTCTTTCTGGTCTGGCTGGTGTGATGCCCATGTACTCCTGCCTTGACGTACATCTCCTGATGCACTGAGAAGCTGTATCCACATTGTCTCTGTGACCAAAATGTAAAGCAATATAAATGCTCTTGAACTTAGCTGCATTCATTTTGTAGCTGAAAACAAGAACACAATGTTGAGTGAAGAGCAGAGTTGCTATGTTCTTTACATCTAAAGGTTTCATGCAATCTATTGTATATGGATGAGGAAAAAGAAGAGAAATAAAGGGCTGGCATGGGGAAAGGCCTAGTTCATTAGTGCGTTTCCATCAAATCTGAAGTAAATCTGAGGCAGTGAGTGAGAATGTAAATGACTTACATAAATAGGAAGAGAATTGAAAATAGAACAGTGAGCAACAGTGCAGCTGGGATATAATATTACTAATGACATGTTCACAACATAGGATAAAAGTTTAAAATCTTGTTGCTAAATCAATAAAGAATAAAAAATGACATACTTTGCTCCAGTCAAGTAACTCTCTGAATTTCAATTGGAAACAAAGCAAAAGCAGGTTGCCATGACTACTGAGTGTTATTGAATGTCTTTGTATCTGTGTAACTACCGAATATTTGTAGACAAACAGTTGAAATTCATCTTTCCCTTTCACTTAACAACTATTTAGCTTCCAAGTTTTCAATGTGAGTCCCCTGGCGTCTTTGTGAGTAATTGGCTCAGCACTGAGCTACAATTTTCTCTGCCCAGACAAAGAGATAGCTATTCAAACAGCTATCATGCATATATCAGACTCAAACATTGCTATGTGTTAATGTAGCCATTTATCTTAATTGTACAGATCTTTCCCCATTTGGATAAATCAAGGGCTACTAACATGGCAGACGTGGCTTTATGAAACTTCTCTTTGGGCTGCTTGAGCTTTGCCTCCAAACTTGATAGCTTTTCACACAGAAGTGGATCTCTTCATCACGGCTGCAGAGGTTCTGTGTGTGGAGAGGTGATGGCTTTGCTGGGCTTAACACAGACCTGTTGTGGGGCTGTTTGCCCACAGAGCCTCTCTTCATCTGGTAGGTGGCAGATAGATCTAACAGGCATTGCTTGTGATTTTATTTGATTTTGCTACATTTGTACTGAACATTTCAGCTGAGCTGTTCACATGCCAAAGGAGATGTGGAATTTCCACTGTCTTCATACAGGATGCTCCATTTGCCTGCTAAATGCAACACTTCCTACTGTCATAGGCCTGGTTGGTGTTTGGTTTCTGGAACTGGCTGCAGTGAGGCCAGTTCAGGTACACAAACCTTTCAAAAAAATTATGAAGGTCAAATCTTGTAATCATCTGTAGGTTACTTGCAAAGCTTGTACTTAGGCAAAGCATTTAAAAAAAAACATTGTTATTGTTGTTATTATTTTTTACCCTGTGGCATGCCTATGAGAAGATCTGGTCCTAAAACTGGGAAGTAAAACATTTTGTGGGGAAAAAAAAGTGCAATAATAATTTTCAACTTTTCATCCAGTTTAGAAATATAATTAAATATTAAGAAAATAAAATGCATTGCTACTCCTGCCTCCAGTTTCTTCTAGCTGCATCTACACTAGCGCAGACATGAGGGTAAATAGGGTAAAGTTGGTCCACAAAAACAGACTTGGTCTTCAACTGAGCTGTTGCCTCTGACATACATCGCCTTCGTAAGAGTCAAGAAAACACAGGATAGCAAGGGACAGTCCTGTAAGGTACCAAGAGCTTTCTCTTAAATTTATGCAAGTAAATCCATAAATAATAAATGTATGTGGAAGGTAAAATCAGAAGGAATGAGGAAAAAGCTGAAGAATGCTGGGGGGGCTGTTTCCTCCTCACTTCATCAGTTCTTGTCCTGATCTAGAAACCACAGTGGTCTTCGTACAAAATTTTTGAACCTATGCATATATGCTCACCATTAGTATCATTTTTGGTAATTAGTTGTTATTAGCAAGATGGCAGAACTCCAAATCAGAGATCTCTTACAAGCTCCGGCAGCAGAGATCTTGATCAAATTTTGCAGCTACTTCCTTGGTACACAATTAATTACCCAAAATCCAACTTAGACTGTACCTCAGCTCTGGAAAGTAATTTAACCATATGCTGAAAGTACAAGTTGCTGAAATTGTTATCTGCAGCTTGCTTTCTCTTTAAAAAAACAAACCATAAAATGCTCATCTTAAAGCCAGAAATACTACTTTATATCTACTATCTACACTAGAATTGGTTCAGTTTGCTTATTTTTTTATTGAGGATTTGAGGTCTTTATATAAATCAAGTTTACATTTTACTATTTAGGTAGTTCCAATTGACTGGTAGTAGAAAAGAGGTACTGCATAAAGGTCTTTGGCCTCCCTACCAACCATGGTTAATTATGCCTCTAATGAGCACTTAGTGACTCCTCTAATCACTTAGAAGTTTTCTTTGAAGCCACATCAGTCTCTGGTCAAGTTGCACTACAGTTCAGATTCTCTTTCTTGGAGTTTGTTTAATCATATGAATTGAGTTTCTTTCCCCTCGCACAGATTTTGGAGAAAGCTCCACACCTTCAGCCTCAGCATAGGATTGTCCATCCAGCCTCAAGTGATTTGTATTTCATTGTTTCTTTGACTGCAATTCTCTGCTCTTCTTATTTGGTAACCTTTTCTCTGTCACTGCTGATCCTCCCATGGTTCTGGTGTGAGGCAGATGAGTCTTTCAAAGAATAATGGTTTAGATAGATAATGTTCTTGCTCCTTTTCCTGTAGGTTCTCCATCAGCACAGCTTTTCTCATGTGAGGCTGCAGAAGGCAGCTTGGGTAGCTCCATGTATACTCTGCATTTCCACCTCAGAAGGCAGTTTCTTCCACTTGCAGTTCTGAAGGATGCTGGAGTATCCTTGTGGGCCTGTTTAAGGCCAAGAGAAACTCAGTCCATATACTTGGAGCTAAGCTATGAAACTGTCTCTCTTTGGCACCAACACCAAACATTTCAGGAGTGACTATGGAAAATTTTTTTTTTCCCAATTGCTGCCAAAAATTGCAACACCTGTCGCTTTTTCCTACTGCTTTCCTGTTTTAGTGAGAGCAGTTTATGATAGTTTGTTGTTTTTTTTAACTATACATTAACCCCAGTGAACTGGGTAGAGATATAATTCCATCAGATCCTAGGCTTTATGCTATGTATATGAACATCTCCAGCATCTGAGTAATATAAAAAAGGAAATAAACTAAAGAAGGGAATACAAGGAATTAATTCTTTCAAGGTTCACAGACTCAGCATTTCAAAGATGTGTGAAACTTCTCTTTTGCAGTTATTCCACAGAATCAAAGATTTTTAAGGTCAGAAAGTGTCACTAGAATTACATATTCCATTCTCTTCTGTAATGTAGGTCATACAATTTCATCCAGCTGTTTCAGTGCTGAGCCCTGTAAACTGTTGAATAAGCATATTTACTAAGGCAGAAGTCAATGAGCTGGAGAAATGAGCTGATTTCTCCCCTCTCAATCTGGCAAATCCCCTCTGTCCTATTCTCTTTTTACTCAAAATACCTTTAAAAAAATACACTGTAGATAGAGATTATGCCTCTTCTTTACAACCAGCATAGAATATGTTCTTCCTAGTGCAAAAAAGTGCATATGCTGCACTCCTCTGAGTACACATATGCACACACACAAAACTCACACTGCTTTCTCTACTTGGTAAAGTGTCCCTGAGAATAAATGGTATTAGTTCTGCAAACATTTATAGTTCTTTTGCCATGATCATCTCTACATCTATAATCCACTTGTTTAAGATAATGGAAACCATTCAGAAACTTTAAAAANAAAAAAAAAAAAAAAGCTTTGTAGATTAAATTTACAAGGTGGAGGAAATTATAACTTACAGAAGTAACGTGGTTAAACTGTTCAGGACATCTGGAACTCCTCTATCCACTGAACACTGCAGTAATATGAAAATAGAAAAGTTTTACTCTCTAATTACGTTGAGCTTCCAACAAAGTCAAATTTTTTAAGAAGTCCTTTATCAAAGTTATTCTGCTTATTGCTGATCCTGTGACCTGAGAGGAGCTAAACACTTCTAGAGCCTCACCATGGTTCCTCAGGTGTGCCTACTGTCTCCAAGAGCTTCCCAGGATGCTGGTGCCCAATTTGATGCTTTCCAAGAGAGCAAATAAATCTTTGGATCTGTGGTGGTTTAGCAGTTCCCTGCTCCCCCACCTTTTGATATAACCCCAGCTAGGACTCAGAAACAGCTGGAAGTTAATAAATGAAGCTTTATATTTACAGCAATGCACAATATACAAGCAAATATTTACAATGTATAACAGATATTTACAGATATATACAGTGAAAAGGTAATACAGAAACACCACAGCCCTCTCAGAGATCAAAATCTCTAAGAGGGGTTTTTAACCACCCCTTCCACCTTCCCCCCTTCCCCAATCTTATCTCACCACCTGTTGATGCTGCAGATAGGCAGAGGTAGATCAGCCAAGGGGGCTAGCAATACAAAAGAAGTTAGTAGAATTATTAAGAATCAGCTACAAAAGGCAGGGAAATGGAGCCATGCAAGGAGAGCAGCTGTAGCTCAGAGATGCCTGAAGCACTCTAACTTATCTATATTTGGGTTACAACTCTTAAAACTATTTTTTTTCTTTCTCAGTAAAGCTGTGTGTGAAGTGACATCATGTATTTTCATTTTGCAGCCTATAGTCTAATTTTATCACTTAAATTCTCCAATTAGTTCAAACCAGCACAGGATCCCAGGTGGTTCTTTCCCAGCCCATCCCAGCTAAGAAGAGGGTTCTGATATGTTAGGTGCTAATTTGAACTTAGAGTGGTGATAGTTGTGAAGCTTTTGCTGAAACCAGACTGAGCTGAAACTCAAATGTGACTGTCTGACCAGCACTGTGCATGTGTGCTGCTAGGGAAAAGCACTGAAAGGAGCCTTAATTTGTTCTACAGCAGAAAGGGTGATATGGTGAAAAAAAAAAAAAAGCAATGCACCAGCTACACTGATACATTTATCAGCTGTGGATGGAGAACCTTAGGAGGAAAAAAGTGAAATAGTTAAGCCTTGGACCTATGCCTGTAAAAACTATTGATAAACTAATTTGCATTAAATCTGATAGAAAAAAAATCAGTATAGGTTTAGGGGCTTGGAAAGCTTGTAAGCTGTTAAGCTATTTTGTCCATGAATATCTAGGTACCATATATTTTCCAAGCATATTTTTGCACCATATGACACTGTGGCTCTATAATTACACCTGGGGAATGCCTCATACCAGTGGCAGGCCCCAAGGGTTGTAACTGCCTCCCTGCTATGTGGATGCTGCAATGGCTGATCCTGGAAATGGGGAAGCTTGCCACAGCGAGCAGATGTGGTGTCTGTTTAAAGCGGAGATGAACCGAAGCCATGCTGCAGCTCTTCCACATGGCTTCCCAAACTAATTTCATGCCAGGTCCTGCACTTGGGTCACAACAGCCCCAAGCAACACTACAGGCTTGGGGCAGTGTGGCGGGAGAACTGCTGGCAGAAAGAGATCTCAGGGTTGTAATAGACAGGAGCTGAGTGTAAGCCAGCAGTGTGCCCAGGTGGCCAAGAATGGCATCCCGGCTTAGATTAAAAATGCTGTGGCCAGCAGGAGCAGGAGGTGATTGTCCCCCTGGACTCGGCTCTGGTGAGGCCACACCTCAAGTGCTGTGTTCAGTTTTGGGCACCGCAATACAAGAGAGATGTGGAGGGGCTGGAGCAGGTCCAGAGGAGGGCAACAGAGCTGGGGAAGGGCCTGAGAATACATCTGATGAGGAGAGACTGAGGGAGCTGGGGATGGTTAGTGTGAGGAAGAGGAGGCTGAGGGCAGAGCTCATTGCTGTCTGCAGCTACCTGAAGGGACATTGTAGAGAGGCTGCTGGGCTCTGCTCACAGGTAACTGGAGACAGAACAAGGGGGAATGGCCTCAAGCTGAGGCTGGGGAGGTTTATATTGGACATTAGGAAAAGGTTTTTCCTGGAGAGAGTGATCAGGGACTAGAAAGAGCTGCCCAGGGAGGTGATGGAGTCACCCATCCTAGTTGTTTGGCTGTGGTGATTAGGGCTATGGTTTAAGGTGAATCTTGTAGAGTAGGGTTCTAGGTTGGACTTGGTGACCCTGAGGAGCTTTGCCACCCTGGATGTGTCTGTGTGACTGTGTAAGGGTGTGGTTCTCCATTGAACTAGCTGCAGTGGGCAGGAATCAGACCTGAGCACACACAGGGTAGTTTGGCTGGTGATGGAAAAGCTGACGTCAAGGCTAAGCAGCACTCTTCCTTGTATCTTCTCTTGTGCTAAGCATAAAATCTTGTAAAAAATAAGATTTTCCATGTCTTAATTGTAATACAGAAAGTGTCTTTTATTCTTCCTATGCTTGAGATAGCAAGGTAATTTCAGAACTGAAACGGATTGTCTCAGACGTTCATGACTCAAATATTTAATCTAAAGGGTAAAATTCCCAGAGTACTTCTCTCATCATTTCTTGGTTCTGTAGAGAATAAAAGCTTCAGCTTTATATGATCTGATATTATTTCCATTATTGGTATTATGCTGGAGGCAAATATCCTTCAAAAAGCAAAATCAACTTCTTCAGTGCTCAGTAAGTTGCACACCACAGAGGCCACATCTCTCCTCCTCACTGTCTTCCAGAGATACCTTGTAATCTGCTGAGAATTTATAACAGTTGTTTTGCTTCTTCTGGTGGAGAGCCTGTGAGATGTAACATGAAATATTCATCCGAAATCTGATGTGTCCAGCTTTCAGAGGTGATTTAGAATTGAAGGGTGAATTTTCTGGCTAACTAAAGGGTTTAAGTAGTAGTATGCCTCTGTGTATGTACATTTGGGTACCTGTCCACATGCATGTGCACAGACTTTCTTTGGCACCACTCTGATTTTACTCTTCTAATATATGCAAAGACTACTTTAAGTAGCAGCTTACTCCTAAGGAGTTCACATATTTCTGGGACTCTACCTCTGGGAAAAAAAGAATAAAAGTAACCATTTGCCAGTGTGGTTAGAAGGCATCAAATTATTTTTTTTTCCAATAACCCTTCAGATTCTTGCTCTCCTTATTCACATCTCAAAGATTTTTTTGTCTGAGTCCAGTCATTCCCACTTGAGAGCAGTAAGAGCTGCTAAATAAGAACATCTGCACAGCATGTAGTGCAACATGACCAACTGTAAAATACTCTGTGGTTGAAAACAGTGAGTAATACAGTGCACCTTGCTAGTAGTACAGAAAAGACCTCTTGATGGTATCAGACAAATTCCTGAGTTTTTTTTTCCTGTTCTTACTGAGTTGAAATCCTATTGACTTTATCACCTTAGGATGGCGGCAGGATGTTATCCATCCTGCCTGCTGTTAACAACATGAATATGGATTGCTTTCTATATGCATTGTAATACAAGGGAATATGCTTTGCAATTATGTGTAGTGAGGTTTGTAAGGCTAGGAGAGGTGTGTCTGTGCATTAGCCACAGACATGCAGGCAGGGGATGGATTCAATTTCTCTACTATTGATAATTTCTAAACCTAAAATGAGATGGTGGAGAAGGTTGCTTACCGCAGCTGTACAAAGCAGTTCCTGCATCTACAGAAGGCACTTGTGCAAAGAAGTGTTTGCAGGAGGGAAAGGCTGAGGACTAGAATAAACACATGAGAATTCAGGGGCAGGTGGGTGATAATTGTATGATGGTGTAGACATGGGGCAGCAAAATCCAAGATTAAACTGAAGCATTGAAGCAGACAAAAAGTCTCTGCATAATTAGAACTTTTTGCTTTCTGTCTCCAAAATATCTTTGAAAAACATTATTTGCTGCATGTGATTGTCACAACTCATTTGTAGGTGACACACTTGGGCTTTGGTCAAGGAAAGAAATATGGGAATTGAAGACCAAGAATGAGGAATCTGTGACTCAGGACTGTGAAACAAATGGGAGAAAGAGAAACTGCAACCTGTGTCAGAGAGTGAGAGCATTAATGTGTGTGCTCAGTCTGACCTTTCTGTAGCAGTCTGAACCAGGAAAGTGAGAGTAATCCAGGCTAGATGCTGAACAGTTGCACATGCACACACAAAGCCCACACAGAAAGAGGGATTCATTTCATGGTGGTTTGAAGGGTTATGATACAAATGTTAACACCTGAGCTCAAAGATCTTGCAGCAACAGCTTTGCATGATCTAATGCACAGAATGCTACTGCCAGGCTACAGGTGCTTGATAATATTGCTAATGCCATTTAGATAATACAAGATGAACAAATGAGCTGCAAATGTTTTAGATATGTTGACATTCTAAAACAAAGGCCTAAAAACACTGATAAATAAGAGAAATCTCAAATTAGAAAAGGGAATCACTTGATGAAGATGCTGCTTCTAGTTCATGGTGTCATGTCACAGGCCACATTTTACATTATTGATGCTATGTGGAGCAGACCTATTAACCAATAACAGCTGTGATGATCCCCATTAGTTATGGATTCATTTCAAGACCCTGATTTCAGTGTTTCTGAACAGAAAAATAAGCCTCTGGTGAAGTTAATTCACATGACAGATGATAATTTCCACTATCTGGATGTATGTGAAACTCACACGGATTCAATGAGCCAGGATTGTGATATTTTGTTATAGAAAATGATGTGTAAATTCACTTCTTTACCTAACTTGCAAATAGCTAGGAAATGTCAGACTATGGCAGATGACATTAAGAAAGCTATTTAAGCAAAGATGGTTTAAAACCCTCACTAGTGCCTTTGGTGTTTTCAGATGGAAAAGCAGCACTCAGTTTGCTCTTGTTTTCTGATAATAACAGCAGGTAAAGGTGGAGCAGTGTACCTCAAGCTATCTGCTAACTGCACACATCTTTCAACATAGTCAGGGACTCCTGAGGCAAATTCAGTGGAATCTGAAGTTCTAAGCTGTGTGAACCTTTGTGTATATATGTTTAAAGATGAGCATGTATTTATACACATGGGTGTACAAATATATCCCTAAATGGCATTATAATCTCCACTTAAATACAGCACATGCCCTGCTCAAAGTCAATACATAACTTTTCTCTCATTATCCTTTGTTCATTGGTTGTTGGTTTATTTTTTTGCTAAGGAGATTGTAGGAGTGAAGTTACACTCAGCCTCTGATTTTGTAGGTGAAAATAGGTAGCATCATTTAGCATTAATTGATGGCCCTTTTATTATCTGCTATTGCTTGGTCTTTAGGACAAACATAATGCAACCCACTCGTGTGTGAAAGTCATAATAGCAATTGCTATTTGGTGACTTGAAATGGGTTTCCTCAGCTTTAGCAGAGTTGGTATTTCTCAAATGGTTATGTAGTTAAGTATTTTATTTTACATTTATAGCAGCTACTTGCTGCATTATCTGGCATTTCAAGGGACAAAGGCTCTAGGACACATCAGTATTCAGGAACTGTTCTAGGATAGTGGGAACATTAAAAAGGAATTAGAGGAACAGCAAGAAAGCAACAGATAAATAATAAGAGGCAAAGTCAGTAAGAAAATGGGATTGCCACCTGTGATGGGAAAAATGGTGACTAAACATTGTGTTCTCTCTGTAAAAAATAACTCACAAAAAGGCTCACTGATTTTATTTGGTGCATAATCTTGACAGTGACTGGCATCATGCAAATTACTTTGATGAGCCTAAAGTATCCAATTAGTGAAATTACAGGATAATCTCATGCCATTCCTGGGGATGAGATTACATTAGTTGTGTGTATGCTGCCATTAAACATCTTTCTATTTTGGGGAGGAGGTAACATCTCTTGCCCCCCTGGACCATTTGAAAAGCTACTCATAAGGGAGTCTGTGGGGCTGAGGAAGCAGTAGACCTGCTCAGCAGGGAAGCAGTTTGCCCATGCTGGGAAACACCAAGATCTAAAGGGTCCAGACAAGAGGAGGTCTTGCAGGAAGGTTTTAAGTTTATCAAAAGCCTTCCAGATGATGCAGGGCATCAGATGCCTATAATGAGACAGAGCTCTGTCATAGAACCATTTTGCCTGGAAGAGACCTTTCAGATCATCAGGTCTAACTATTAACCAAGTAATACGAAAATTACCACTAAACTTTGTCCCTCAGCACCATATCTTCTAAATACCTTCATGATAGTGACTCCATCACTCCTCTCCCAAGCTTCTCCCAAGGCTTGAAAATCCTTTTGGTGAAGACATTTTTTCGAATATCCAACTTAAACCTCCCTGGGCACAGCTTCAGGCCATTTCCTCTTTCTCTATTGCTTGTTACTTTATCTGTACTTGCAGTAATAAATGGGGCAAGCCCTACTTTATTATAATGAAAACTGAGCTTTTTTTGAGCTTTAATAGTCATTTACTTGATCTGGAAAAAAAGAAGATGCAAAAAAAAAAAAAAAAAAANTGCCCAAGTTTTGTAGTAAAAGATGGAAAATCTCAGCCATACAAGCCAAGTGCAAGAATCCAAGAATGAAGTCCTTTCTGAGGCTTTGTTTTCTTTCCAACATAGAACAAGCTGCCAAGTAACCTCCAGCCACTCCTGCTGTGGCAATAACCTTTCTCAAATAAATGGATGCATTGGTTCTTTATTAACTCATCCAGATAGAAAACTGTCTCCAGCCAGCTCCTTTAAGAAAATACAGTAAATTCAAGCATATAACAGGAAGTTGCTTGGCACTATGACTGCCACAGTAGATCAGGAGGTAGGAGGTGATATAGTTGTTCATAAAGCAGCCAGTGCTGGGTTAGTGTGTGATGTGCATTGCTAGAAAATGCCCTTCCATAGCATGCAGCCACTAGAGATGTGATGTGGCTGGGATGGGATGAGTATGATACTGCAGTGTCAAAACTGGATGATTATGCAGCATTATTTCTAATGAAAATTGGATGTTAAGGTTCAAACGAGGAAGCTTCCTGGTCGTTCATGATGTGGTGCTCAGAAAGCTTTGAGAATTATGGTAGTATAGTTTTGTTCAAATATGCACATATGTCATGCAGATTGAAGTGGTTTCAATATTTTGTACCTGATGCCTATGCATGTTCGTAGGAGAACATCTTCTGCTTGGAGGTATTTCCATTTTCTGCACTATTTTCTGAAGAGCTGAAAAAGCAAACGTTATGATATGTGGCTAGTCTGTATCATTCTCACCCATACTTTTGAGTAGTTTGGTAAGGGCTGTTGAAGGAAGTGGTGAGGAGTTTGAATGCTGTATAGACACAGTTAGGACATGCTTGGACCATCTTTTGTACATAATTGCCTGTGATCTTTAACTTGTTCCATAGCAAAGCTGGAGAACTGGAAAGCAAACATCACAGTGTATTAAGTGGTTCGCCTGCACACCTAAAATGCCTTTTTGGGGAATATGGGACTCATCAGGGACTAAACTGATTGCTGTCTGATCAGGTCCTGATTTTCACTTTGATCCAGATGTAAGGGACACACCTTGTTAGTTATTGGATCTCAGTAGTATTATTGTCATGGTTAATTCAAAACCTCAGTAAACAGATGCCAACTTGTTAAGTATTGAGAAACAAAAGGGTCTGCAGGTGGAAGAAACAGGGCAACATTTGTTTCCTGAGTGACTCAGTAGATTTGCCCTGGCTTAAGCATTTCCCAGATTTACATTGCTGATTATGTTCTAGCTGGGCACTCAAAATGCATCCTGTATAAACAACTGTGTTGTATGCAAACATTTAAATTCACAATTTGGTTAAAGTGCCAAGATGAAAACTTGTGTAGAAAGTGAATTACATGGAAATCTTACTGGTTTATGTTGAACAAAAAAAAAAGATAAATCAAACCACTGTGCTACACACTAATAAGCTAACAACATAATGAAAGAGGAAGAAAAAAGTTTTGTCACACTTCAATGAAAACAATAATGTATTTACTTCCATAACCATTTCTGTAGGCTTGGGTGATACTTTATACTTTTGAAATCAAATTAGTTGGTGCTCATAAATCAGCTGTGCTGCTTTTTCTGGGTTTCTTCTGTAGCACTGTATTGATGGAGAGTAGAAGTCCATCACATGGAAAGTATCCACAAGTTGTGGGAGGTTAAGAGGTATGGAAAGACACTTCTTAATGTCAAAATTAAGTAAGGAATGATCTGATGCATGCCTGAGAAAGTGTCAAATAAACTTCAGGGACTTTTTGGTGATGTCTTATAAGTGAACTCTTTACAGTCTATAACAGAGGAGAAAGAAACAATTACACCAAATGAAATTTCAAATTCCACTTGCACTTAGTAGTTGAAATTCTTCTCTAGAGTCTGGAAAAATGCTGCACAGACAAATTGAAAGCAGATTAATTTAATGCAGTCTGCATTCATTCCACAAATAAGGCAATTTTCAGTTTAAATAATTAAGCAGGTGGAGTGAGGTCTTGTCCATATTTGCCAATTTCTTCAGCAGGACCAGGATTTTGCCTTGAGATTTTGGCTGGCATACAGGGACCAAATCTCCTGCCAACTTCACCACTATGATCTGTCTCAATGAGTTAGGTTTCTTTCTAGCTACATTAATTCCTGAGAAGCATCTTAGAAAGGTGCTTTTGTGGATTTTTGCTGTATGTTCTTGGAACAGTTGAGCTAGAAGTGGAAATGTCTATTTTCTTCAAATTCCTCATGCTAAAGAAACTGAATTTCAGCTTTTATTCCCCTTTCCTTTCCACTTACTTTGTACATCATTGCCATCTCAGTAGTTAATTATTGCTATCGATTCTACTGTATTACCAAAGACACAGCTTTCCCCTTCTGTTTTAGCTGTTAAATGCATTTAGGCACCTAATAATTACTTAGATAATAGTAGGAATGCAGAATGCAGAAATACCTCCTCACTCCATATGCGACACCTAGCTTGAGGCTGAGCAGCCGAAGCTGAGTTCAGTGCTACAGGTATGTATCAGAGTTGCTGTCCAGTTAATCTGAGGTGCATGTGACCTACCTGAACCAGAGGAAAAATCAAAGTGGACAGGATCTCATTTGTGGAGGAGGCAAAGAAGAGGGGGATTCACCTGTTTCCATGTTTGGGAAAGGAAATCAGTATCTCTCATCTAGAGTCTAAAATATGTTTTGAAAAACATATACAAGGGTGATAGTGTTTTGCCTTTTCTCCAATTGCTCTGTGATGATTGGTAACAAGCCTCAAGCTGTGTGGCAGAAAGACCTTGGGGTGTATCCCTTAGTGACAGACAATACACCTTGTAGGCACGGATCGTGTTCAGCACAATTGCCTTTCCATGACTAAAATTCTGACACTAATACAAACCCCCTAATATCAAATAGCTGCCCTCACCACATCAGCTGCAATACAGGGCCTTCAACAACCACCTCAATTCACAACTGCCTGAAATATTGTCGCTCTGGCAGTTAAGTTTCTGAAGCTCATGGCAATGATAGTAAAACACAATATATGCAGTAGAGTGTATTTAATACTGCTTAGCAAATCTATAAGAGTAGCCTAGATATGTGAGAATGTTTGTGCATCTATTTAATGAACTGAGCTAAAAAATATATTGCAGAACATATTTTAATGCTCTGAAAAAAAATCTGGAGAAATGTACTACTCAGCCCTAATGAGCACAGATTTTCTGTAATAGGCCCTGCGAGTATAACATGGAAGACTCCTTATGTCTGCACACAGAGCACACTCAGGCATGCTCAGCACTGAGGGTTGCAGACCTGGATGGATGCTGATGTGCACAATTGCCCAGCCCATGCATGCACAGTCAGAGATTTTGCAATCTAATATGCATGACCACTGCTAAAAGCATTGAGGAGTTTGTGGTCCTGTTGTAGTGTAAAATTCTGTCACGCTGCATGCAGACCAGTCTTAAAATTAAGATCTTGTCTTTGGGCAGCCAAGAGTAAGTGAAGTAATGCTCATAGAACAGTTTGTGTACATGTGGGGCTGCATAATTGAAAAATAGAGTTATCTTCAGGAGTGTTTTTGATGTGCTAACCAAGCATTTCCAGAAATATTTATCATTATTATATCTAATTTTAATGTTAATTAGCACCAAGAGTGGTGTTAACCATGAATTAGATTTGCTAATGGTTTGAGCAATGATCTGGCAAGGCTTGCAAAGCTATGGCATAAAAAACCCTCAAGTTTTATGAAGCACAGTGGAGAGAGTTGACTTAGAAAGGCTGATACAATTGACAGTCTTGGGTGATGAGGAAGATGAGAAAGAGTTTCACGAGGACTAAGAAAACTAGATCATTGGATAGTATAAGGACAAATGATTTTCAGTGTTGATAAAAGCAGGATAAATAAAACAAAATGTGTGTACGCAGAAGGAAAATTATGAAAGCTAATTTTAACCTTGGGACATTATTCTGCGTTATATTCAACGGAGGAAGATGAGCATATAAAGTGCCACTTAAACGATCATCTGTGGGCTAAAGCTAGTCCTCGTGGATGTCCCTTGCAGTACAGGGCTCTAATTAAATTCTGGCTACTCAATTCAAAGGCCTCCTGAGCAGAGCACCTGCTCGCTGTGCACTGCCGTTAGCATGATCCAGTGTGTGAGCTGCTTAGCAGCCTTCTGCTCTGAAAATTAATAATGGATCTGGGAGGGGTCATGTAAGTGAGGAGCTAGGGAAGGTGATGTTGTCAGGATGTAAACTGCAGAAAGACAAGAGGACCCAGGGGAACATGTGGCCAACTGTTTCTAGGAGCTGTGGAGACAGCAGAATAGCAGAAGAGGAGTGTAAGCCTGAGAGGATAGGAAGAAAATAGAGAAAGAGGCCAAGAACTATTAGAAAGCAGAGCTAGAGTAGTCCCAGGAGGGAGCCACCTGGGACCACCCATTGGTCTTGAAGTCTGAGGGAAGTATCACCTATCTGGTGAAAACTTGGGGGGGGGGGAGTGTGCTTTATTATGGAGACATTGGGGATGTTGAAGAGGAGGCCTGATGAGGCACTCAGTGCCCTGGGTTAGTTAATGAGAAGGGTTAGGTGATATGTTGGACTCGATCCTAGAGGTCTTTTATAACCTGCTTAATTCTGTGATTCTATTATTGGAAAAAAACACTGTTAAAGCATGATAGGTGTGCTCAGATGGGGACTGCTGAGATGCTTGCTGCAGCACACTGGGATGAAAATGGGATGGACAGCACTGGACTAAATTCTGGAAAGTCATGGTGAGCATTTAAGATGTGTCTACTGATAACTTCCCACCCCCGACCTCCCTCTATCATTAAATCCAAAACACGAGTGAAAACTACAAGAGGAGCCACATAATAGGTTTGACAGACAAGGAAATAGTTTTATAAGAACCAAAATGGGTATGTTAGTGATCATACACAGAAGAGAAGAAGCCATGAAGAGATGTGACATGGAACACAGAATATTTGTGTCAGAGTGTGGACAAGCCCAAGTACTGACTGAGGAAAGCACGCTGAAAGAAGAGGATAAAGGAAAATCAGTGAATAAGTCAGCTCCAATAGAAGCACAACTGAAATGCCTCTACACTAACACAAGGAGCATGGGGAACAAACAGGAGGATTACAAATATGTGCAAGTCTCCAGGATTATGATGTCTTTGGCATCACTGAGCCATGGTGGGATGGAGCTCATGATTGGAGCATAGGCATGGATGGGCATAGACTCTTCAGGAGGGACAGGCAGGGGAGAAGAGGAGGGGCTGTAGCCATCTACAGCAATGATAAACTGGAATCCATGGAGCTCAACCTGGGGATGTCCAACACCAAAACAGAGCATATGGGTAAAGGTTAAAGGGAAGGCAGGGGAAGGGGACATCATAATAGGAGTCTGCTACAGACCTCCTGATCAGGAAGATGAAGCAGATGAGGCCCTTTACAAACAAACAGGAGAAGCTTCACGCTCACNGGAGAAGCTTCACGCTCACAGGCCTGGTACTCATGGGGGACTTTAACCACCCTGACATCTTTTGGAAGGACAACACAGCACAGCACCAGCAGTCTAAGAGTTGATGATAACTTCCTGCTTCAAGTGGTAGAGTAACCTGCAAGAAAAGGTTCTGTGCTGGACCTAGTCCTCACCAACATGGAGG